>CM077449.1:2156172-2756172 GCA_039654765.1 Mylopharyngodon piceus
GAATTAGGTGGAAATTATATATATATATATATAGAGAGAGAGAGAGAGAGAGAGAGAGAGAGAGAGAAAATAATGCCAAAAAATTAAATAATTGCAAATTATTTCAAATAAAATTTTAAGCAAGTGTTAATTCATTTGCAAATGACTCTTTAGAACCATATATTACCATATATTAACCATATATTAACATTAATAATTTAAATAATACAGTATATATGTGTGTTTAATTATATTAAGTATATATTTATATTATTAGCATTATTATTAATTAACATTAACATTAATAATGTGTGTGTGTTTATATTAAATATATATATATTATTAACATTATTATTATTATTATTATTACTATTATTAATTAACATGAATAATATATATATGTGTGCGTGCGTTTATATTAAATATATATTTATGTTTTTAGCATATTATTAATTAACATTAATAATATAAATAATATATATGTGTGTGTGACTGTATATTAAGTAAATATTTATATAATTATAATTATTATTAACATTAACATTAATATAAATATATATATATGTGTGTGTGCGTGTATGTTTATATTAAATATATATTTATACTTTAGCATTATTATTAATTAACATTAACAATTTAAATAATGTGTGTGTGTGTGCGCGTTTATATTAAGTATATATTTATATTATTAGCATTATTATTAACATTAACATTAATAATATAAATATATACGTGTGTGTGCGTGTATGTTTATATTAAATATATATTTATACTTTAGCATTATTATTAATTAACATTAATAATATAAATAATATATGTGTGTGTGTGCGTTTATATTAAGTATATATTTATATTATTAGCATTATTATTAATTAACATTAATATATGTGTGTGTGTTTATATTCAATATATATTTACATTATAAGCATTATTTACACTATATATATATATATATATAGTATGTAAATAATAATGCTTACAATATAAATATATATTTAATATTTACATCATGTATGTATGTGTGTGTGTATAATATATATATATATATATATATATACACACACACACACACACACACACACATATATATATATATATATGAATTTGAGTTTATTTTTATGCTTTTAATGCTTTCTTTCCTTTATTGTAATTTGCTTTTGATAAAAGTGTCTGTTAAATGTAAATATAAAAATAAACCAGCCAAGTGTTCAATGTAAATGTCTGCATCTAGAAAGAAGCTATTTTTTGCTTATTTCATGTGAGAAATCAAATATAAATTATTTAAACATTTCTGATGTACAGCTTTAGAAACCTTTTTAATGAATGGGTCAGAAAGACTGATGGATTTGGGTTTCTGCTGTGTTCGCAGGTTATCGAGAAGCTGACCGGCATCGCTGAAGAAAGTCAAAGCAACCAAATGAAGAAAATCAAGGAGCTGTGTGAGAAGTGAGTCCGTTATCAATATCACAAGCGTCTTTTAATAATTCAGAAGGTCATGTAGCGTCAACCTCGCTGTTCCGTCTGTGTTTACAGAGAAAAGAAAGAACTGAAAAAGAAAATGGACAAGAAGAGACAAGAGAAGATCAATGAAGCCAAATCAAAGGAGAAGCACTTGACAGAAGAGTAAGAGTTCATCTGCTCATCTGTTTAGTGTATAAAATGTGTGTTTTGGTTGAAATAAGGCTTCTAGCATCCACGATAATCCGGATACATTTGAAAATGTATCTTTTTCCCAAAGTTTTGGCCTTCTGTCCACACTGAGACAGCACAGAGAGCTTTTTCCTGCTCTGCCAAGTGGACGTCTCCCTGCAGTCGTCATGTTTTCTGGCCATTTCAAGTTTGATTTACATGACATAAAGCGATTGATTCGCGAACTCGGAACGTGCACGAATCACACGAACCGATCATATCCAACCATAACCAGTCATATCCAATCATTGCCTCTATTACCCCCACCAAACCCACCGCACGCTTTAGGGTGTCTGTTTAAAGTCAATGGGATCAGAGGAGGCACCTGCGGGTGTCGCTGATGGACAGTGTTACGAGTGATTTATACGTTTTTAAATGTCAAGTTGTTTTATTATTCTAATATGGATTATTTTGAGGAGGCACTCCTCGGAAGAAACGCCCCGTCTAAAACATGTTGAACTGTATGTTCAGATTTTCCACAGAAATACACACTTCAGCAGATCAGAAACAGTTTAAATTGGTGTTTTACAAAATATATAACTTGAAAGCAATGAAAGTCACTCCAGATAAAAGCATCTACCGAATGCATACATACGTGTAAATTTATATATTTGACAAAAAGATCTGGATTCATATCTGTAGAGATGAACTGATAAAAAGTAATGCAGACTCAAACGTGACGCGCTTAAATGAGTAAAATGTGCAACTGACTACAGACGGCTTCATTCAGGTGATTCTGGGAGGGGAATTGTAAGCATATTTGGTATTAATATACTTAAATGATATTAAAATACTTTGTTAAGCTACAAAGATGCTTGTATCATTGACCCTCGAGAGACACTAATCATGAATCGATTTAGAGATGAAAAAAACATTAATTTCAGGTTAGTTTCATTAATGTTCAGGGAGGCAATTAAAGGAACGGAAAGAATTGTATTATTCCTTATAAAAGCAGCCTCTAGATGGCAATAAAACACTGATAAATGCATCCCATGATCCATAACAGTCTCTCTCTCTCTGATTTTAGGGAGAAGCTGGAAATCAACCGCTCTTATGTGAACGAGGTGGTGCAGCACATTAAGAGGGTAAAAGAGTTTCTCCATTTCTCATCATCATAAATGAGAATAAATATGATTCTTTACACTTTTTGTCTTTTTTTTATGTCTCTAGCTGGAAGACGCTCAGACTAAAAGACATGAGAAGCTTGTAGAAACCCATAAAAGCATTCTGCAACAAATTTTAGATGAGAAACCCAAGGTAAGAGTTCGCTGTGTGGCACTACAGTATCAAATAAAGATGGTAGTAGTAACAGTAGATAAAAAGGTAGATATAAGCATCATGAAGTTCTTTAGAGCGCTTGTTTTAAGACTAATGTAGTCCCTAGACTTCTCATTTGGAGTTTAATGTCTCATAAATGAACAGAACGAGAGATATTATAATAACTAGCGCTGTTACTGTTATTGTTATAAAAGCAGGACTCATCTAGTGAAAGGGAGTGTTGTTGCTTTCTGGGAAGTTTGACAGACGAGTGTTGGACGAGCGTCTGTTGAGTTTGTTGCATCACGACAATGTAGATCAATACATATTTCACAAATCATTGATTTTCTGCATCTGTCATTCACTATCATGCCTTTATGCTCAACAACATTTTTTTGTCAGTATCAGTTATTTAACTTTAACCCTGTAAAGCCTGGGATATGAAATAATAATGCTATTTTGTTTTTAAAATAGAACAGTCTATTGAACCTTTAGGCAAAATCTAAAAGAAAACGTTTTCATATGTGTTTTTGTTGAGTATCATATTTGATGCATCAGGCTTTTATGGCTCATGTGGTCTGATATAGTGAGAATATGGAGGAAAAAACACCTCAGTTTTATTCAGAGGCCTAAAATGAACAAAAATATGGCACAGATGCTGATATTTATATGGACAAAATGTGAGATAAAATTCTTGTAATGTAAACATGCTTACAATGATGAAGTCCTGTTAAAACTTTCTACTGGTTTGTACTAAAATGAGAGACTGTTCATTCAACCCTTTAAATGTTTCATAAGCTGTCAGGAGTATTTAAATCTCAAATTTGGAGAATTTCAGTGTGATGCAGCACATTTTTAGATGCAGAAACAGAACAACTGTGCTTTTCAATCCTGAACATAACAGTAAAGATTTTTTCTTATCTATAAAGTAATCTGGTGAAATATGTGTAGATTTGTGATTCCTGAGCGCTGCAGCACGGATCGGCCTGGATCTGCCGCTGCATTAGTGAATATTGATCCGTATCTGTCGATCTGTCCCATGTCACATCACTGCCCCGTTCATCCATCGACTCCTGCAGGTCTCCTGCGGTCACAGCAGACAGACACTCACACTCAAACACATCAAGTTTGCCGTTTATGATGGGGTCATTTCATTATTTTTGTTCTTTCAGCTTAATTTTTTTCCCCCTTGAAGTCCTCTAATAATGTTAGTCAAGGTTTTTGCACCAGATTTATTTTAAACTTATTGTCACATTTATTCTAAATTTATAATAAATTTGAGCTCATTATTAAATTATATTTAAATATATTAAACTATTTTTTCAGTACCATTTTCCACTCTCTCTCTCTTACTTACAATTTAAAATGCAGTTATTTGCTGACAAAAAGACATTTCCGCATTTTGTTAATAATAATAATAATAATAATAATATAAATAATAATTTATTTTATATATCATTATTATTTTATATTTATATTTAAGTATTCATATTTTACGTATCATTATATTTTAAATTAATAATAAAAAATAAAAGAAAAATTCAGGACCATTTTCCACCCTCTCTCTGACTTTTTCCATATTTTATTATTTAGTTGTTTCTTTTTTTCCTCTTGAAGTCCACTAATAATGTAAGTCGTTTTTTTGCACCAAAAATGGTCAAAATTCATTTTTTCAGGGTCATTTTCTACTTTCTCTGACTCTTTACAATTAAATATGCTGTTATTTGCTTTTTTCATTGACTTTTCCACATTTTATTGTTTCTAATAATAATAAATAATTTATTTTGAATTTATCATTAGATTTATTTCAAATGTGTAATAAATGATCATTTAAGTTATATTTAAATTTATCCGTTTCCACTCTCTTTTTGACTCTTACAATTAAACATGCTATTTGCTTTTTTAACAGACATTTTTGCATTTTATTATTTATTTTGTTTCTTTTTTTCCACTTGGAGTCCTCTAATAATGTTAATCAAGATTTTTTGGATCAAAAAACTGTTGAAATTAATTTTTCAGGACTATTTTCCACCCTCTCTCTGACTCTTTGAAATTAAACATGCTGTTTTTATATTGACATTTCCACATTTTTATTATTTATTTGTTTCTTATTCGTGTTTAACCTCCTTATCACCTCACTGTGGGACAAGTTTATGAAAATATAATAGGTTTCGTTAGATCTGTCGGATATGATTTTTTTGCAGTTAATGTTATGTTATGTTAATTTTGGACTTGGAAGAAGTTTTGTTTTCAAAACACATCAAACTATTGATGTCAGCCGATAAAGAAAGTAAGGCGGAGGAAGTTATTACATTTTGAACAATTATGAAGACAATTTTTTTTTTTTTCTATTTTTTTTATTATAATGTGGTCAGATTTGTTTTCCTGTAGACTGTAATATTTTGCCCTGTGTTCACAGCTTCAGAACGACCTGGATCAGGAATACCAGGACAAGTTCCGGCGGCTTCCATTAGAGATCCAGGAGTTTGTGCAGGAAAGCACCAAGAGAAAGACTGAGGATGTAGAGCAGGAAGTTCTTCCCTCTTCCTCCACGCTGGAGAAACTCATGCAGAAGGGCGCACAATCTGAAGACGACACAGAAGAGGAGAAGAAAGACTGATCGGACCATGTCAGAAACCTTCAGGATCTCTTCCCACTTCACTTTACGTTCTTTCATTTACATATTAGACGTTTTTTGAAGGGTTGCGTTTGCTCCAGGAAATATCGACAGCTGATGAAGGAGAAGTCGTGGAAGCGCTGCATCAGTGTCACGCTGGGAGTTATTTTATTTCGGTTTGTTTAGTGTACTTGACTGGGTACACACTAAGGTTTAAATATGAATTATTTCTAATGTTCTGTTGATGTGCATCTCATAATAATGAATGAAAACAAAAGTGTTTTAATGGAAGAGAACGCAGGTCATGATACTGTATAGAGATACTGTAGCGATCAATTATCTTTAATGGATGAATCTCACAAAAACATCCTGGTCAAAACAGTCCGAGTCATATTTCACCTCATTCTTGGAGTTTTTGGGATGAAATATGTCCTGGATGTGTTCTCGACAGGCTTTGTGAGATTCACTTCTAAGGCCCGTTCACACCAAGGACGATAACGATAAAGATGTGTCCCAAATGATGCACTATACACTATGTACTTATGCAACCGTGTAGTGTATGATATTGTTGGAATCACTTTCAGAACGATTTTTTTTCCAGCTGATGACCGATAAAAACATTGACAGCCAATCAGAATCAATCTTGCTTTCAGAGCTCGAGCATTTAAAGCGGTAGACAACAAAACTGCTTAGAATAAACAGAACGATATTGTGCGTTGGTGTGGACGATATTATAGTTATCTTTAAAGTAGGGCTGTCAAAATGAGTGTGTTATTGTAGGGCTGTCAAAAATTCTATAAAACATTTGGATTTAAATTTATCGGCCAATATATCGGTTATCGGCTTTCAAATATAAAGAATTATTGGTTATCGGTATCGGCCAAAATTTTCATATCGGTGCATCCCTAGTTTAAAAGCATTTGCGCGAATAAAAGCGTGATCATATAATGTAACACTAGCTAAAGAATGACGGGAAAAAACGGATGCTGTGTTAATTGCGTTAAATACTTTTAACTCGTTAAACTGAACAAATTAACACAGCATCTGTTTTTTTCCGTCATTCTTTAGCTAGTGTTACATTATATGATCACGCTTTTATTCGCGCAAATGCTTTTAAACTAGGGATGCACTGATATGAAAATTTTGGCCGATACCGATAATCGATAATTCTTTATATTTAAAAGCCGATAACCGATATATTGGCAGATAAATCTAAATCCAAATTTTTATATAATTTTTGAGAGCCTTATTACAAAAACAAAAGTTTCACCAATGTTCTCATTATAATTTTATGTAGCCTATATGACAGACTTATTGCCCTTAACTGTATTTTCTTTTTTGAAGTGATTTCAATCATTTCATAACCATCATGGTGAACAGTGCGCATCTGAAGTGTCTCAGCTGAAGGAAGTAATCCATTATTCATCGGCTTTAATATATCGGCCCAATTTTCTTATTGGGCCGATAACGATAACATTAAAATGAACATATATCGGCCGATAACGATATGGTGGCCGATATATCCTGCATCCCTATTTTAAACCATTCAAGATGCAAAAAATAACTCAAATCTGTACTGGCGCGCATCTGTGAATGTCCTGTCTGTGTGGCACACACACTCATGACTCGTTCGCACAGAAAGCCACTTTAGACAGCGCACAAGTACAGCATTGAGTTCTCTTTCGCACTTGAATAAATCGCAAAAAAACACAAAATTATGCCAAAATGCCAGTTTTGTCGAGTATCCTCGTACGCACAGTCTTAAATGAGTTAAATAAAGTCGTAAAGCGTTGTGAGAAAATGCGTGTCAGATCTGCGTCATGTGCGTCAGCTCTTAAAGTGACAGCAGCCTAATAAACCTGCTGCTGTCTGTGTCATTATGCTGCATTCACACGGGGCGTTGACACTTGGTGGAGGGCGTGTCTAAAGCGTGGTGCTGAAGCGACCATCATAATGACAACAGCCAATCACATTACTTTCCGGTGTTGTGTGAACGCAATTGGCTAGCATCTGCACTAGGGTATTTGCATAAGGCGATCTGATTGGCTGACGCCTGTGTTGGCGCTTGAAAAGTTGAACATTTTCAACTTCTGCCGCGAACAACGCCAGTGACCCACAATTCAGTTCGGCAACGCATGACATCAACCATTCAAAGTAAACGAGAAGCGCTAACGCTGACGCCCCGTGTGAATGCACCGTTAATGTTAATCAAAGAACAAAAGAAAAAGAGAAAATCACTCACTGCTCTTGACTGAATAACTTTTGTAGCTTTAATAAGGATTAATATATATTTAATTTATAATTTATGCGGTGAAGACTGTAAAGTGTTTGATAACTTTATTCAATTTCTGTATATTTCCTACCTGTTAGATCTACACCAATTTGGAGATTAAATATGAAATTATTTTAATATAAAAATATATTAAAAACTTTAATGTTAAGTGCGATTATAATCACGATTAATTCGTTAATTTTATTTAATCGATTGACAGCACTACTTTAGTTGTTGTTGGTGTGAACGGGCCTCTACAGACATGAGAGTTTCTGAAAGGTTCATGGTTTATTTGCACTGAAACGGATGATGATTATTTGATTCATCTTCTTGCAAAAGTTGCTGCTGAGTGCTTGAGTTTTGCTGTATATATTACAGGAGTGATTTTTCCACCTGTACTAATGAAACATATACTGGTCTGGAGGTGCTGAAACCCTGTCCAACACTGACCTGGAACAGTTTCAGGGATGCATGCTTACAGTCAGCCGAGCGTTTGTGCTTCTACACATTTGTAAATGTCAGCAATATAGCTTGTGTTGTAATGTGATGAACTATTATCAATTTGTGAAGATGTGTTTCAAGATATAAGCTTTTTTCTTTTTGAACCCATAACAGACACAGTTGGGTTGTTTTAAAAAATATGTATATAAATGCATAGTGGTTTATTTGCTGTATTAAGGGACCATTTCAATTCCAGTTTCGGTTTAGGAAACTGTTTTAATTCTTTCTTTTGTTACTACAGTTTGTCGTACAGGCAGAATTTTCCGATTAGCATCAATAGGTCACCTTAATCACTGAGTGAATCTCACAAAAACATGTTCAGGTTATTTTCACCCCAAAATCAGTGACAGTAATTTTTTTCAGCATAAAAGGCACTGTGATTAAAAATTCAATACTAATGCATCCATTTTTAGGGGTTCAAGCTTGTAGCGCTGAAACCCTGTTGTAATTGTTAAATTTTCCAAGGATCAGCATTCTCCTCTAAAAGTGATCGGGTGGACCAAACCGTAAGTCGTAGAGACTTGAAACTTTGAGGGCTGGTAGTGCTCCCACCGATTGGCCTGACGGGGGCGCTACAGCGGTCAAAAATACAAAATCGCTCATAACTCCTAAACCGTTAAGCGTAGGCTTAAGTGTCTTATATCGTTGGAATCCTTGGCTCAAGAATCGCTCATCGAAATTTTTGCGAAATTTTCAGGTATTTTGGATTTTTTGAAAAACCTACTAGTCCTAGGTTTTTGGCCCGATCGGATCAGTGCAGCAAGATTCTCTTTGTCAAGAGTCTCATTGTTAATAATTATCAAAACAAAGTTGAAATTTCAATTCACGGTCCCTAAAGGCAGCCAAAACGTTCAAAGTGGGCGGAGCCACTTTTACTAAAATGGCTTTAACTCGTGAACGGAATGAGATATTTTCACCAAATTTGGCACACCTATGTAAGAGCTCATTCTGTGGTCGTGTGACAAAGGACGCAGTGACTGGCCACTTGGTGGCGTTATAACAGGAAAAAAACATGAAAATGGCTATAACTAATTCACCGTTAGTCCGATTGACTTGAAAATTGGCATGCAGTGTCTTTGTCCAAGGTGCCATGATTGTGTTCGAGGACATTGACGTATCTCAAAAAACATGTTCGCCATCAGCCAATCAAATTTGAGCAGCTATCAGACAAGGTTAATGGAGGCCGATCGAAATGAAACTCGCTGGGCCTGTTTGACTCACGACCCTAGAGGCCTGTGAAAAATTTGATAGAAATTGGGCACCGGGGGGCACCGTCACATTTTTTTTTTTTTTTTACATGCGTACAGGATCGCGTATCACCAATTTTTTTGTGCATACCCACAACATTCATACCATATGGTAGAACTCCTCATTCTGAGCAACTTTGCCTCTAGGACCACCGCTGTCTTTTGAATTGTTCGTTAAATATTGGAGGTTATTACAACAACTTTGGCAAACTAGTCCTAGGTTTTTGGCTCAACCTCGATAACTGTTAAAAAGCTTTTAAAACCATATATTTTTATGTTAAATTTCCTGTATTGGCTGTAAATGGTATTTTCCTAAATAAAACATAATACCTTTTACGCATGTGCTTAAAGGCCTTATAGAGCTTGAACCCCGATAATTGCTGCTCGCAGCTATATTTTTTATTGTTATTATTTTGCATTACAATAATGATATTTTGGGTGGGGGGTGGGGCGATGTGCTTAATGTCATAAAAATCGCGTGACAAAGGACGCAGCGACTGGCAACTTTGTTGGCGCTATAACAGGAAATATTTTTATGGTCATAAAATAGGCTTTGTTTTCTTTATGCAAAATATTATTTTCTTACTGATTTTGGGGTGAAATATGACCTGGGCGTAGATTTCTTGAGATTCACCTCAGTAATAAATAAAATTAGTAATGCAGATGAAGGCAAAAAATAAAAAAATAGAAAAAAAATATGGATATGCACTTTGGATGTCCCGAGGTATTATGCAATCTTTCTACATAAGTCAGAAAGCATGTAATATTTCCTTTTTATTATGTTCTGTTTTGGATGTAGGATATGTTTAAGGATTTTTATGCCAAGTGGAATTTGATTGTTAATTCTTTTCTACTTTTATGCCATACATCTATAATTAATTAGTGATTTCATTAAGCACTTTGATTAGCTGTTATTTCTACTTGCTCTCTAGATTATAATTTAACTAAGAGTTTTTACTTTTTTAAATCTTTTTAATCTGCTCCAATTGGGTTAGTTATGTATTTCAAGTTTATCAACACCAAGTTTGACATTTTGTTTTCTGTATATTTGCAAGGTTTTGATATTTATTATGCTCAATCTGATCTATGTGAAATACTAAAAAGGGCCAAAATGTGTTTCTTCTCACTTTCTTTTCAGATTGGTCTGACTAAACCGTCTTAAAACACAAATGTTGAAACCTTGCATAATATCTGTTTACAATTTGCTTTGAAAAGAGTCTCGATCATTTGAGTGACGTCATTGGGAAGCAGCTGCAGCTACTAAAGAGCGTTTATCATTTACTCAGTGACTTAATTTCCCCATGATCACTAGTTTACATGTAAAATGAATCCTGTATATTCACTTCCAGAAGTATTATTGAATTTTTACAACACGATTCTGTGCCATCGTTTCCTTTCGACCAAAATCTTTTTTGCAATGTAAGATTACTTGAATTACTTTTATGACTCGAGAATATTTTTGATCGTTTTGAAGTGAAGTCCCGTGCCTTTGAATGTTGAATCTATGTTAGATGTGGAATGTAAAAAGTGTTGATGAATAGAGCTCATTTTTGTATAAACCGTAAGCGCACTTTTAAGATATTTATACTACTACAGAGTTAGATAGGCTAGATATGACGTATCAGACTATTGATCATGAATGCTACTGAATGCCACTTTATTATTTTCAACTTCTGTTGACAGAAAAAATCCCGATTTAACATTTAATGACATTTGATTTTGTCCACTTCTGTTATTAGTTTGACAAATATCAAGATCTTTGGAAGACAAATATTGTTGAATGTAAGTTGTGCTCGTGTTGTGCATTGGTTTTAATAAAATTGTTCTTGTGAACTTTGGGCTTTGAACAATAATGCTCCTTTTGGCCGTAACTTTAATGTGTGATGGGTGTGAAATAAAGTGTATATGACCTTTTAGATCTATTTTACAGTAGACTGTCACTCTCACTGATTATATAACACCTAATGTGCATTGTCAAATGTATATTAATATTTTATGACATTTCTAACTTCTAAATTTAAATATTTAAATGTTCTATTGAGATTGATTTCAAAAGGTTGCTATTACTTTCCCTTTATATTTTCATGCCTAACAATGCTGTTATTCACTGTTGGAGCTTATTGCTTTTATAAAACTGTTAGTCCATCAAAATATTTATTTTAATAGGCATATTTATTGAAGGGGTGCAGCAATACTGATGTAATGAGGTCACAGGTAACGCGGCTCAACCAATCAGAATCAAGGACCAGAACTATCCGTTTTATAAACCTAATAAAAACACAACATATAGATATTACTGAAGCTTTAACCCTGTTAGCAAAGTTGGTAAGCATCAGAAATAGATGATTTTAACAATGCTTCTGTTTGCGATCAATTTGACCCCAGGAAAAAAAACAAAAAAAACAAAACAAAGAAAAGTACAAAAAAAATCACATTATCTAAAAAATAAATAGCATGAAAATAGATACTAGCACATATGGAAACTTGTTTCCACCACTAAATAAAAAAAGGTAATTGTGACTTTTTATCTCACAATTCTGACTTTTTTTCCTTACAATTGTGAGTTTACATCTCAAACTTCTGACTTCTTTTCTCAGAATTGCGAGAAATGGTCAGAATTGCTAGTTATAAACTTGCAATGGCGAGTTACAAAGTCCAATTCTGAGGAAAAAACGTTATATGAGTTTATATGTCCAATTCTGACTTTTTTTTTCTCAGAATTGCGAGTTTATATCTCCCAATTCTGACTTTATAACTCACAATTCTGGCTTTATAACTCACAAGTGCGTGTTATAAAGTCAGAATTGCGAGATAAAAAGTCGCAATTATACCTTTTTTTATTGTTTATTCAGTGGCGGAAACAAGCTTCCGTAAGTACGTTTTAAGGATTAGCCTACATGTTAAAACGGCTTGCCATATATACAGTGTGCATATCAGAGAATGAGAAAACGGTATTTATTCATATTTAATATCTAGGGTCTCTGATACAGTAAATCAAGTAAGAAAATTTATGGAAGAATTGAATTGAATTCTTGTTTTTAAGATTAGGAAAAGTCAGCAGTCTGATACTACAGTATGTAAAGTGTGTTTCGACCTTTTCAGGCACTTACAGAACATGATGTTTTTTTTGTTTTTTTTTTTTACCCTAATTAGTTATTATAAAGTGTTATTAATGATATTTTAAGAACGTAAAGAGGAAAATCGTCATCCATGTGATCAAGTTCTCGTGCTGTAATGCAGAAGGAGGCCTGTGGGTGTCGCTGTTCAATCATCTGAAATGTTTTAACGTTCCCATCAGGCATTAAAGGAAAAATCAATCACACTGGAGCAGCAGTACAGCGGGTGAGTGAACTCAAACTCAACTTTTACCAAATAAAATGAAGTAAACTTTAACAATGAGGCATCATCTGTTAAATATCCGCTGAATTACTCAGATTAGTTAGGATTATTGAGATTAAATCAACATCTGTCCATCAATCATCTTATTTGAGACAAACCGATTCAATCAGTGCGTTTGATTCACTCTTTTCTTGTAACGTATATCTGTCGTTTGTTTGTTTTATGTTGTAAAACGGTTTAATTCAGAACATTATAAGTTACAGTAAATGTATGAGTAATTGTTTGAAGTCTTGCGTTAAATACATGTATTCCCAAACAACATACTGTGAGGGAAACCGGGGCTAGTTGTCACACGTTTACTTTTTACAATTTACTTTTTTAAAGTCATTTTTGTATATGCACAATAAAACTTTTGAACATTTCCATCAGTAATGCCCTTTAAAAATGATTTAACCTAACAGTGGGGCATGTTGTCACAATAGTATAAATGTACAACATTTAAAATACATGTGACAACTTGCCCCGCTCTGACATTAATGTGAATTAATCTTGTCTGGAGTACAAAAGTTCAGTCTTTCAACTGACATCTGCCTTCATTAATGACTCCTGTCTTAATGTGTGAGTGTGGATTTATTTATGTATCTTATGTATTCAGTTCACTGTCATTTAATGAACTCAGAAATACGGCATGTGTGTTAAGTATAAAAATGTTGAGATATTGAGCTACAGTGAACATGTTTTATATCAGTAAGATCTGGATTTCCTATATGCATTTCATGAATTGACTTTCACAGATTTACAGCATGTGTTCACAGGACAGACACACTTTAGGATGTGTGCTTATTAGTCCACATCTCTCTCTCTCTCTCTCTCTCTCTCTCTCTTTGTGTTTTCTCGGTGGTGTTTTCAGTGAATCTCTTCTGTAGGATAATATGAGCTCAGCTGCTGTTCATTGATGATTTTCAAGCAGACATGAGCAGCACTTTGAAGTTTCCGTGTGCAATCTTTAATGTGTGTTTCATTAACCATGAGAACCTGAGTGTCAGAGTGTTTTCAGGAGAACAGACCGACAGAGTGTGATTTTGTTTTGTTTTTTTGCTTTTAGAAGAAGGTACTAAACCTAAGATTATTTTTTTAAAATATGCATAATTACAAAAATGCATAATTCCCTTAAAATGATACACTGCAAAAATGCTTTTCTTGTCTTGTTTTCAGTCTAAATATCTAAAAATTCTTAAATCCAGATGCTTTTACTAGATAAGTAAAATGACATAACATATTCTTTCTTGTTTTCTGGGAAAAAAATCAAAATCAAAAAGTGAGTTTTTGCTTAAAACGAGCAAAATTATCTGCCAATGGGGCAAGAAAAATAATCTTGTTTCTGTTTGAAATCTTGTTTTTTGTTTCTGTCCCAAACAGAAACATATTATTTTTCTTACCCCATTGGCAGATAATTTTGCTTGTTTCAAGCAAAAACTCACTTCATTTTGATTTTTTGAAGAAAAAATATCTTATGTCATTTTACTTATCTAGTAAAAGCATCTGGATTTAAGAATTTTTATATTTAGACTGGAAACAAGACAACAATACTAAGTAAGAAAAGCAGTTTTTGCAGTGTATTCTTAAAAAAAGAAAAGAAAAGAATTTTATTGGGGCATTTACACGACACCGTTTTCAACTAAAACGGAAAACATTTTATGCGTTTTGGCTGTTCATTTACACGACAGCGGTGTTTTGGGGGCCTAAAAAACAGGTTTCAAAGTGCAGGTTTTTGAAAACGATGCTGTTATCATCTCTGTGTAAACTACAAAAACATGAATTTGTGAAAACGGTGACGTCATGTGCATGGGTATTGCGTGTTCAGTCTATAGGCACAGTGTTTCTTTACAAAATGACATCGCCATCTTCTGGCCTGGCAGCAGAATACAGCGTTTTTAGTCGTTTTCACGGATTCATGTGAACGGGGATCATTTTGACTATGTTGTCATCTGTACACAAAACTTTTCAGTACATCATTGTTGTGTAAACGTACTCTAGACCATTAAATATCATAATGAATAATGAATTTTAACATTATTTTTGCAGTTTTTATGTTATATTTATGAGAATATTATATTATTTTTATGAGAATTAAACACATTTGCCATATAAAATAAAATATTCTCATTACCCTAATATGTAAAAAAAAAAAAACAATTGTAGTATATATTGTTTTCAGGAGAACAGACTGATAGAGTATCATGGGTCATTTGTTAGGCTGTTTTTACTGAGGAACATCTGAAGATGAAACCATTTAAATCTCCTTAAAGTTGAAGACATTTCTGTGCCGTTGAATTGCAAAAAAATGGATTTTCAGGAGAGTATGTGCAAAACTGTTGCGATGAGCAATAATAATAGTGATGCTGAAGTTTCTGAAATAATTTTTTTTTTTAAAAAACTGCACATGCTCTGTTAGTCCAAGCATCTTTTGGGCTGGACTTCTGAGATGTAGTCAGGCCTGATTTATATGGACCTCCCATGATTATTAAATCTCAGATTCACTCATTCTCTCGTACTGAATGCTGTTGTTTTATTTTCCATCCTGTAGGTCAAATGGCAAAACCGTACGAGTTCAACTGGCAAAGGCCTGTTCCTTGTTTCATGCAGGAAGGGGCATTTTTTGACAGATTTGATGAGGTATGAATATTTCTCAGATTCATTGTCTTTGTTGTTTGCCGTGTTTATTGATATGTGTACTATGGTAAATCATAAAATATAGTTTTAGAAGAGGAAGGTACTTAACCTGAGAATACTTTTTACTTTTTTTTTTTTTTTTTTATAAATGCATAATTCCCTTAAAATAGTGAAAATAAAAAAGATTTAGAAAAATATTTTTTTTCCTAATTTTTAGCCTATTAAAGAGCATAATGATTTTTAGCATCATTTTTGCAATTTCTATATTATATGAGAAAATTATATTATTTTTAGGGGAATGAAGCACATTTGCCATAAAAATGAAGTATTATTCTCATTACTCTAATGTGGAACAAAAATATTATTTTAAAAGAAAAACATAAACATCATGATATTTGAGTAGTTGAAACATCAGTTCTTGATATCAACAATTGATTTGCTGTTAATAAAAATGTATTTTTGATATCAATATAATTTCAGATATCTAAAATGCTTTCTTACTAATAACAATCACATTCATGGTATCAGAAATTAACATTAGTACTAGTAGCAATTCAATTGTTGATATCAAGAATAGATATTTGCACTAGTAACAAATTAATTAATGATATCAAAAATTATGATTTTTACTAGTAAGAATTGTATTTCTGATACGTGAAATTGGAATTTCAACTAGCAAGAAATCAATTCTTGATATCAACAATTGAATTTGAATGGATACAATTACAGATATCAAGAATTTTTAGTTTTTACTAGTGGAAATGTAATTCTTGATATCAAAAAGTAGCATTTTAACTAGTGAAAATTGAATTGTTGATATCAAGAATTAACATTGTTACTAGTGGAAATATAATTCCTGATATCAAGAACTGAATTGTTGATATCAAGAATTCATATCCTGAGAATGAATAAAAGACAAAACGGCTTGCCATATTATCTAAACAATGACACTGACACCGCAAATATGCAAATAAGAACATTAACCCAGGGTTTAGGAATGTACAATGTGAAGCGTCACCTTATGAATACCCAGGATTAGTTTTTTAACCCCGGGTAAATCATGAGCAGTGTGAAACGTGAAGCAAGATAACCCAGGATTCCCTTTACCCTGGGTTTAGAATGACCCAGGGTTAACTATTTCAAGTGTGAAAAGCCCTAATGTGGGGTTAACACCGCAAAAGCAGTGCTAACCCTGCTGTTTCATAACCCCGGGTAAAAAGCGGTGCTAACCCCGCTTCTAAATTACAAGTGTGAAACGTTCCTTTACCCAGGGTTAAAAGCTGTGTTTAGAACGACGATAACCCGGGGTTAAGGGCAGTGTGAAAAGCTTTAATGTCATTGTAAAAAAAAAAAAATAAGAGTGGTAGAATGGTAGCTACTTTTTGATAGTAATTTGTAGTGTAGCTAATTACTCTTTCAGAATGGTAGCTTGACTGTATCTTAACTTAAACTTATGAGTAGCTTGTCAGGGTAGCTTCCCCAACACTGGTGCTTAATTACTCCGCTCTTAATTTTTCTGGGACCCGGACATGTTTTGTGAGACTCACTCAAGCTAATAGACTAAACAAAACAAACATTATAGCTATAGCTGCTCTAAATATACTATGTTTTGTGTTAATGTTTGAAGTAATGTCATCATTCATTCACAAAGAAGATGCAGAATGGACGCTGGTGACTTTAATCTCAGAGGATATTGCGAACATCTGTGTTCTCAAAGACATTCGTCCCCTGGGAATATTTGCTCAGGCTGGAGAAGTTTATCTTGGAATAAAAGTTTTCTGGAAGGATGTATTCTCATGAACGATGTGTCAGAGACTGGATCGGAGTTGTTAAACCAGCGTACAGATTTCCCATGAGGCTTTCAGAGCACTTGGAGGTCTCTTTCTCTATTGATATGAGATGAAATTCAGCTTTATTTGTTTATTATCATTATATCTTTTCCATTATCTCTTGAATACTTAAATGAAGTGGGATGGAATGTTGATTCTGTTGACATTATGAAGGTGGTTTATTTTATTTTGTTTATTTTTTGCAACAGGGAGTTTCTTTCTTTCTTTCTAATGTGGAGTTTCTCATAGCAGCTCTTTCAGTGATCTTTAATATAATGAGCCTGTTTATACATTTATAAAACAAGATTATAAAGTGCTATAAATATTACAGTTACATGCACATCAAGGTCTAATAAAGCAGTAAAACGATAACAAACTTGCTTCAAATGAAGCTCAATCACAGCTGACCCCAGAACAGTGTTTATCTCTGCTTTATTTCTGTTTTGCAGGATCCGTTTGTCTATGAATCAAACTGTTTTTTCAAGGTGGATGCTTTTGGATTCTTCCTGACATGGAAAAGTGAAGGAAAGGTACAACTTGTGTGAGAATGTAATGCATTATAGTTTCTAGTAGTCTATGGTTGCATTTCAATTCATGTGCTATACTTTAAAAGTATCAAGAATATTCGACTAATTTTTAGTCGACTAGAAGAAGCTTTTATTAGTCGGTTAGTCACAGGAAAGAAAACTTGTGGCAAAGTCACGATCAGTCCATGAGGGACAGATCATTAATGGTGGGTCCTTGTGGAAATTACAGTATTTCGGGCAGGAAATCCAAATGTTTGCCTGTCATCCATCGACCTCAAATATGGCTTATAATTTGAAACATATAAGTAGTAGCAACTTTACATGGCCACTTTATCTAATGTTAACCTAGGTAAATGTGCGCTATTATTAGGCGCATATCCAAGTGTTTGTGTGGAGTGTGGAAGCTGAAGTATTTACTGCAAGACATGGAGGCGCCGGCGCGATCGTTTGCATTTTTTATCCCCCTCATAACAAGGGAAACAGTTTAAAATACTCTGTCATTTATGGTCGTACAGATAAGAGTAATACACCATTCAACACAATTCTTTTATTTGTGTAAACTTACAATAACAAGAATGTGGTGCCTTTGTAAAATAAAGAAAACAAACAGGATGCGCTTTCTGCCGTCTCGGTCTCTGTGAAATGAATAAAAAAGGTAATTGTGACTTTTTATCTCACAAATCTGACTTCTTTTCTCAGAATTGCGACAAACTTGCAAATGCGAGAAATAAAGTCAGAATTGCGAGTTAAAAACGAACAATTTGCGTGTTATAAACTTGCAATTCTGACTTATTTTCTCAAAATTGTGGGATATAAACTCGCAAAAAGACTGACTTTTTAACTCGCAACTGCGCAAGTCGCAGTTATACCTTTTTTATTTTTTATTCAGTAGTGGAAACAAGCTTCCATACACAGACATGAAAAAAAGTGACTTTTATTTTGGAAAATACAATACACACGTTTGAGTATGTAGTACAGTATGACACATTTTTCCTGTGAAAATAATTTCTTCATGCCTTAAAATAGCTTGAATGTAACTTGACACCCTTGATTCATTTAGCATATGCGGAATCCATAAATATGCAAATTAGTCCCTGCATCCACTCAATCACACAAGCTCAGATTACCTGATCCACTCACTCAACGCTGTAGTAAACACTACACAATGACAAGAGGAAATACTGGTTTAATTCAGCCATATATGTTTGAACCACGAACTGATTCAGAAGAAGAACAGGAAGAGCGAATTATACAGAATTATTCATATTAAAAACACCACATAGACATATAAACAACATTAAAACTTGATTGTCACCACAGGGTGTTTTTTAAATTCATTCGTTTTTAGGCTCAAACGTCTAAAACATTAAAAACTCTTCTTCTGTTGTGCAAAACAAAGCATGCCTTATCATAATTTTGATCTGTTTCATATCTTTTTTGTATAGGAGGGTCAAGTTTTAGAATTTTCCCTGATCAACAGTATACGTGATATCAGTGTACCAAAGGTAAAACCTTTAATCTTCCTCATCTTATTGTGAATGATTAATCAGTGCATGTTATTCTAAAGAAAAAATATTTGTCTTTGTCATCTTAATAACAGCATGATTTAAATAAATTTGGCATTAATACAATGAAGTACTGCTCTGGTTTTTGCATCAAATATCTTGTTTCATTCATCAAGCAAATGTTCTTAATTCAGTTCATTTTTCAACAAAACTGACAGCTCTTTAATGAACATTATAAATGTGTATTTTGATGATGTTGTGGTTTGAGTAGTTATGATGATGGACTGGTTTTCTAGTGGTCTGTTTCATGCACTCGTCTCTCAAACTCTCTGCAGGATCCAAAGATTCTCTCGGCGTTGGAGGCCGCAGGAAAGTGTGAAAGTAACCTGGAGGGCAGAATCATCTGCATATGCAGCGGCACAGACCTGGTCAACCTGAGCTTCATGTACATGGTCACGCAAAACATCAGTGCTGCCAAGGTAACGCCAGCCTTCTCTAGCTGTGAGCGGGGTTATTATAGGTAACTAAAACTAAAAGCACAAAGAAACGTTTATGTGAAATAAAGTAAACTTTAAAATATAAAAAAAACCTTATTTTATTTCAGCTAGTTGTTAAGTAACTAAAACTGAAATAAGAAATCATAAAAACTACATAGATATATTTAAAAAAAAATAATAAAAATGACAAAAAACATCAAATGAAGTGAAAACAGAAAATAAAAAAATAAAAAATATTTTAAATACTTTGAAATTTTAAGTATTTTAAGAAAAAAAAAATAGTAATAAAAACTATAATAGGTTCCCAATGATACTAAAAACACTGGCTATAAAAGAGTAATGTGGGAAAACATTATACATATGCACAGAAATAAAAGATTATGGACTAAGAAATTATTTTGAATTGATCTGTTAAACATGTTCAGAGGTTTTCAAGTGCTGATTTTTACATTTTATCAGAAAATGTTTGTGATAAAACTTGACTTCCACTCGCTGCGTCAACACCACCAGATATCAAAATAATGTATAACATTTTATTATAAATATTGACAAATCTAGCATGAACAACTGTAAAAATAACTGTAAAATAACTAAACAAATTTACACAGTAATATACAACAGTAATATGCCCTAAAACAATGCATTCTGGGTAATATTTGTTGTTTTCGAGAAAGTAACCTATAGGACACTTTCTCAAAAATGACAAATATTACCCAGAATGCATTGTTTTTACAGAATATTACTTCTGTATATTACTATGCTTTCTGGGTAATATTATTTGCTGTTTTCGAGAAAGTAGCCTATAGGCCTCTTTTCTTAAAATGACAAATATTACCCAGAATGCATTGTTTTTATGGTATATTTCTGTTTCAATGGAAAATGGTATTTTACTGTGTAAATTTTAGTTTTTCACAGTTATTTTTTATAGTGTTGATGATTTGAATTTACATTTGCTCATTTAGCCAGCACTTTTATGTAAAGCAACTTTAAAATACAAGATTGTTGCAAACTAACTGTCTAACAGTCTAATATATGTGTCTGTGTGTGTATATATAAATACACACACACACACATATACATATATTAGGACAGCATACATTAATATATATATATATATATATATATATATATATAAAATTTAAAAAAACATATGTATTCACACATATATGTAAAGTATTATATATTATTCATATGTAACGTTATTTATATAAATATTAATATTTCACATATCTTATTTTTACATATAAATACAATACAAAATCTGTTAAATGATATATATAAAAACTGACCGAAGATTCAACCTCTCCCTGGAGGATTTCAGCTGTAGGAAGGTCATCAAACTCACATCTAATTCCAGCTCCTGACATCTGCCTGTCATTGTGCCGTCACCGCTGCTGTGTCTTAAAGCACTGCTGATTTTATCGGCTCCTCTCAAGGGTTCGTTGATGACCCCAGGGATGTGTGCACTTGTGTTGAACTAGCAAGCAGCTGCTGTTTCGGGACCCTCTGTCGGTCGGGCCTCGTGTTTTGTCTGAAACATGTGCTTGATTCATTATTAGATTTCCAGGAAGTAAGAGTGTTTGCATTAGGAGAGCATTAGAAGTGGCATCCTTTATGTCCTGGAATCTTGTGTAAAAATAGAGCACTCATAAAACACTAAGAGACAAAAACATGTTTACAAAACAGCACATCTTCCATTTGTTCATTCATTCATTCGTGCAACCTTTTAGTCTGAATCATTTTTATGGGTTCTTTCCCAGGGCATTATTAAAGAGTTAGTTTATCCAAAAATAAACATTCTGCCATTATTTACTTATTTACCCACATATCATTCCATATAACATTTGCTGCTTTTGTCCATATAATCAAAGCAGTTTTCAAGCTCCAAAAAAACAACAAAGCATAAAACAAAGTACTGAAACAAAACAAGAAAACATCATAAAAGTATGACTCTTAAGGATGTGAATGAGTAGAATATGGGTTTGATTCCCAGGAAATGCATGAACTGATCAAATGTATATCTAGAATGCAGTGTACGTCGCAAATGCGTAAACGTAAATGTAATGCATTCAATAGAATGAAGCACATATGGGTTTGAAATGAGTAAATGATGACCTGATGACCTTTTTTTAGTGAACTAAGTATTATTTTTTGTAAAACCCACTGTAAATGTTTCTCTTTGTGAGCTTTTGGTTAGGAGTGGCTGAAATGCATCTTTACGCACAACAGCCAGCCGGCATGGAGAGGTTCTCAAGACTCCAGAGACACCAGGAGCTTCAAATACCTGTTTGCTGTTCAACCCTGGCTTTTTTATAGCTGCCCTTTTAATACAATTAACTTGTTTGACAGAAACTTTCCTTAATAAGCCTTTATCTGACCGAGTTCTGCTGTGCTCTATATCACTCACAAATCTTATGATAGTTCAATAATCTGCATTCAGTTTTCACACAATATTTGTTTTCATGCCTTTTGCACAACATTGCACCATTTCGTGCTTTTCATCTTCAGAAAGATCTTTCTTCCTCCCCATATTGCATGAGAACTGTGATTTGCTTAATAATGTGGAAAAACCTCTAAGTAGGGTTTCCATATACCTAAGTAGACCTGGCAAATTATTTTGTCTGAGATTGATACCAGTTATCTAAAAAGACATGGATAAATAAACAAACAAACAAACACTTTCTTAGAAAAACTAAAATCTGAATGTTTATTGTACTGAAATCCTACTGATATGTCACTTGCATAATAATAACATAGTGTGTATATATATATATATATATATATATATATATAAATAATATGAAAAAAGCAATATCACACGAGTGACAGTGCGATATGGCTGTATATCAGGCTGATATACAGCCATATCGCAGGGCTACGAGTGTGATATTGCATTTATACTACAGTTTGACAGCATGAGTGTGTAAGAAACAACAACTTTAAAACCTTTAAAACCGTCTTTAAAACCCTCTTTTGTGCAGAACTACTTCCTTCCACCACGGATTCAAATCTCAAGTTGACAGTTTACCAGTTGAGCACAAGCCTCCGGTACTAATTCTAAAACGTCACTTTAGTGACTTATGTAGAGTAGATTATTATGGCATTATGAGAGGGAGATCGACTAAATGAGTGTATTACCTGCATCTGATATTCTTTAGGTTGATGTTCATAATATTATATCCATTATAAAAAATCTGTTTGAATGCCGGCTGAGGAAAGCAATCTTTGTCTTTGTCCTTTTAAAAGTTAAAGGGATTTCCCACAGTGCTAAAACTACTTCCTTGTTCTGACTCACTCATTAAGACAGTCTTTGCCTCCATCTAATTGCGTAATGATGTAACTTTCACTGAAGTCCATATCACGATCCCTTTCTCAATACCAAATACGGCATATTATTTATATAAAATAATATTTAAATTAACAACAATAGCCATTATAAAGGACAATAGGAAATAAACAAGCAAACTATTCAATCAAACGTACAAAAGCAGCGCTCTAGTACAGGATTTAAGTTAAATATAGACTTAATTTTCCCCTTAACCCAAATCTATTAGCTCTGGAACAAGTAATAGATTAATAAGACCAAAGATTGCCCATTTGATATACCCCAAATGAATTATATCTCATGTTTAAACACTATGTACATAAGAGCCAGCGGCCAGTGGCCGAGATGAAGCTGTTCTCGGTGGGTACACGAGCGCTGAACGGTCGCTGACGGCCTGGAGCGTCAAAACGAATTGTAAAATAGGCGCTATGTTTATATATAAATCGCATATTTGAGGTCTAAATAACTTCATTCTCGCCTAAAAAAAAACTACATTTCGTGACAAAACAACAGTAGTATTTTTCAAAAAAAAATACGGTGGATTTGCTCGACCTCCATGACAGTCGTAGCAAGCGGAGTGATACAAACAGTGAAACAGTCCCAGTGAAGATACTGGGGGAATATTGCATGGCTCTCAGCCAATCAGATTCGAGAACCAGAAAGAACTGTTGTATATATGGTTAAATTACTTAACGCGGTAGTAAAGTGTTTCAGTTTACCGGTGATCATCTGTAGCTTCAGAGCATGCAGCTCAAACAGCAGTGTTTGGGAATTTTATGCAAATTTGGATTTAGATTAAAATTTATCGGCCAACATATTGGTTATCGGTAAAATTTTCATATCTGTGCATCCCTAAATATTTCTGATGTGTCTTTCTGAGAAACAAAAATCTGAATCGATCAGCATATTAGCTTACTAGAACCGTGCATTTGCTTTGGTTTTATATATTTTTTTGTTTTCTCAATCATTTTGGCCATGAAGAGACTGGAAACTCTGTGACATTTTAAGTTTTACCCTTATTTGCTTGTGCATGTTTGCAGCAATGGACAGACGGCTTGCGGTCATTGATTCAGAACTCTCGAGCGAATAACGTGTGTCCGATGACCTGCCTGAGAAAACAGTGAGTGCCACCAGATAATACATCACCGCTGGAGCAATTTCAGCCTGCTACTGCACTGTGTCAAGTCATTTTTAAGGTTTCATGAAGTATTCAGCCAGGAAATGATTCAGCCAGCAGCTGTATTTCAGTCTAATTACTTATATAAGCTAATTACCCAGAAAAACATTACTTAAAGAAAAGCTTATTTAAAGTATATTCTGGGTTAAACTCGATCAGCAACGCTGGTGATGTGCTGTCAGTTAATTTTCTCTCATCTCTTAGTTTGTAAAAACAAGCAAAAGTCGTGTTTACAGTAATGCTCTTAAAATGAAAGTCTACGAGGCAAGACGTTAAAGATGGTTAACCTTCAAAGCAGAAATATGAAGCACTTCTATATTATTCTATGTTATTTAAGCTGTAAAAGTGTTTTTTTGAGGTGCGACTACTGTTCTATCTGAATGAACTTATGTTTATGACAGTGCAAATGTATCTTGTTGCTTTCATGTTCAATCTTTGCTTGTGTAATGATTTGTTTCCTGCAGTTGGATGCGGTTGTCATTTTTGACCAACGTGAATGGAAAAATACCCGTCAGGAGGTACTTCCAACATTCTCATTAATGTGACGAGGTTTTTGTGATATTTGGTAGATGCCTGCTGCACGTTAATAGATCACATCTTCGTATATTTTACAGTGAATATTGTTCATACGGTGAATAATAGACTTAAAAATGGCTTAATATCAATGTTTGAGACACACACATACAGACACCTGATCTATTGAAGGACATTTTCACATTAAAACGAGTGAAGTCTATCTTTATAACCGGTGAATGTGTCTGATTTTCTGCAGTATCACAAGAACCTTTGCCTCAGGCAAAACAGAGAAGGGTATTTTCCAGGCACTGAAGGATCTTGGTTTACCCAGTGGAAAGGTAATTTTTAACAGCACTTACTTTCTCTCAGATATCGTCACGTATATGGAGATCCAGGGTGGAGATATTAATAATGATGTAATAGTACAGATATTGATGTGAGCCACACGAGCTGAATGTTGTTTTAGGTTGCTTTTACAGGCTTCCCACGGGTGCTTAACCCTCTGGTGTTGTTCGGTCATTTTAGACTAAAATTTTTTTTTAGAAATTTTAAAAATTGGTACTTTATTGGAATGGTATGAAACTCTGTGACTTTTGCAGGAGTCGCTATTTGACCACAAAAAAAATTGTGGACTTGATTTAAAAAAAAAAGCTAAATGGTCGTAAAAAATTAGTCATGCTTGTGTTGTTCGCGCTGACTGCCATAGAAAATGAATGAGAAATACACAAAAATACGAAAATACAGAGAATTTTTTTGTGTGTACAATCTACAAATCAGCCACGATGCAGAAAAAAAAATCTAAAATATCTAGAGTGCAAAATAGACACATTCTCAAGACTCAAATAAGAGTTTTTATCACTTTTGACTGCAAACAACACAAATGTGACTATCAAATGAACAATAACCAGAGGGTTAAAAAGTGTTTAAAAGTCTCAAATTCAGTTTTAATATATTTAAGGCCATAAAACAGGCTTTTACAGGCTCGCGCTTTCAGAGCAGTTCACAATCAATGAATATCACGCATTTATGCCAATAGATTGCTTATTGATCTACTGTTGATGAATTATGACATTGTTTACCTTATGGTGTTTATGTCATACCTGCAAACTCGTCGCATTTTTAAAAAGCACAGCTGCTTTGTTTACAGGCGGTACCAGGGTAACCGCTATATTTCTGCATAAAATTGCATTTTCATTCAGCCGGTGGTCAGAAAAGAAGATAATGTGCATTTTTAAAATCCAAACAATTAGGATAATAATATATATTATCATATTTTAAATAAATATAAATATAATAATTTATCATTTTGACTCATTTCTTAAAAATGGTTTATAAGCTGAAATGTGAGGTTTATTATTTTATGTTTTCGTTTTTGTAAAAACCTGTATTATTTGAACTGTAAAGTTGTTTAAATCATCATTTTTACAGTCAGTTAAACCTTCAGTCAGTTTTGGAAAAACTTAGAAAAGTCTTAAATTTGACTTTAAAAACCTGCAGATACCCTATTTTAGCATTATGACGATGAACTGAATACTAATGTTTACTGCATACTACACAGCACGCAATATGCAATGATTATATGCTACATTTGTTGTCACATGACCACTTTATGTTGCATGTTCTCTTTGGCAACTCTGCGTACTGCAGCAATAGATTGAGTAGTATGGTACTATGCTGCTATTACGGTCACTAATCTTTGGTACTAAAGTTTCTGACTGGAGGACATATGATTCATATTCATGTCTTTTACCAGAACGATGAAATCGAGCATGAGATCTTCACCTTTGACAAGTTCTACAGCCTTACACAGAAGATTTGTCCCAGAACTGATATTGAAGAACTCTTCAAGAAATTGTAAGCATGCAACATGCACTTTAGTTCTCTATTAAATATACAGTATATTAAACAAATTATGAGCTGATTGCTCTTGTCCAAACAAAGTATTTAGTATTTTGTTAAATGATTTGTAAATAGTATAAAGAATATTATCTATTAGTATCTATTATAGTCATTATAAAATTAAATTGACACTGTTTTTCTTAATACATGTACAATACATCCTGGTCTTATTGTGAAAGATTCATCAGTACATGTTATTCCTAAAAAAAAAAAAAAAACTCTTAATATTATGTTTTTTTTTTATTTTTATAAATGTTTCTTTTATACTTTATTATGTCTTTCCATTGAATTCATTTCATATTTCATTAAACAATAAACATTTTTTATAAGGTCATAATTTTTCTTTCCCTCAGTATTTCTTCAATTTTTTATTTTTATTTTTTTTTATTTTGTGTTAATAATACCCACCACCAGAAAAGAAATAAAAAATAAAGACAATAAATTAAAAAATAGGTAATTATTTTTCATCTCCAAAAAAAATTAACTTTTCACATATTTATATCATGCACTTGTAAGACATAATACTTAATAATATATCATTATATAAAATATCTTTATAATCTTTCATCTTTATGTAACTTCCACCTCCAAAAAGACTGTTTTCTTTGTAATACGTCACATTATGAAAGTAAAATGGCTTGTGAATGCTGTTTCATGCTGACTTCAACACTCAAAAAATAATGTGTTGGCTCTACCAAAAAAGAATAAATAAAAAAATAACACAACAGTTTGCATCTTTTTTTCTTTTTCTTTTCTTTTTTTTTTTTTGAGTTATGACAACTTTGAGTGAAATTACGTTCAACCAACAAGCTACATTGAGTTAGAGGAACTTTGTAGCATAAACACAAATTTTTAAGTTGATGGCTCAAAAAAATTAAGTTGCTCAAACTACCAGAGTTGTAGCCTTATCTATTTCAGTTCAAATCAACAGCTATCATAGCACATGGTAACATAACTTAATTAACATGTATATTTAATGAACAAGTAAGATATTACTTGTCACTAGCATTAGTCAATGTTACTACTCTACTCTTCAGCACAATAATAACCACAAAAACTTCAACATTACAGAAACTCTTAAATGTCAAACATAACAGCATTAAACACTAACAGGTCTTTCCCTTCACTAAAACAAATAAATTAACACTTAATTTCAACATTTATTCCCCTTATCCAGTCCTATGCAAAGCATGCTGGGAACTAGAAATCCACTGCCTAATTCCCGAAGTTATCAAGACAATTTCATTAAGTTACTACAACTTAAATTAAAAAAAAAGCCAATAAACACAGAAATTTAAATTACAGACGATATTAAGTTGATGTATTGATCAACATTATTATGTCAAAAGAGCTTAAAAGGTTTAATTTAAACAGTAAGTTAGAATTTTTAACTTGAAACCATACAAGTTGTGGTAACAGGTCCTCTGAATTACTTTTTAGAGTGAAGAAAGAGATTTGCAAGCACCTCCTGATCAAAATCTCTTCGATGACCTACAACAGTTTGCTGTCATGTTTGTTTTAGAGTTTTTCCCACGAGCTGCACAACACTAAACTAAACAGTGTTATATTTAAACATGCATTGCCTGAGCTTGAATATTAAACCATTAATCTAACTAGACTGATTGAGAAACTTGTAGTAGAGTGAGCTGTGAAACATGAATCACTGATGAATCATTCACTGGAACAGCAGAAACATCAATCAAGAAGTTGAAAATTCTGTTTTCCGTTGCTTTTCTTTTCAGCAAGGGAGACAAAAGCGACTATTTATGCGTTGACCAGTTAGTCCACTTTTTGAATGAAGTAAGCAATGTTTTCTTTTATTAACTTTTAATATCGTGCATGTGAGCATCTGGCAGTCATTAGAGTTAATTCATCCTGAAGGAATATTAAACATTAGGTCATATATGATTTTGACTTGCTCTGTTATGTATCTTTTCTTTAGTCTTATTTTTCTTCTTCAAAGAAGCAGCTTATTCCTATTGTTTAACTTTGTGCATGTGTATATTAGAGAAAGTTGGCCTAGTTAATGTAACTTGCAGGGTTTTTTCTCTTGAGTAGAATCAGAGAGATCCACGTCTGAATGAAATCCTGTTCCCGTTCTTCGACTGTAAATGTGCTTTCCAAATCATAGAGCGATATGAACCTGATGAGACACTGAAGATGAAAGGTGTGTGGCACTTTTTTGTGTTTATATGTGACTAATGTCTTTGTTTTGCATTTGGGATTGCTCAGTGCTGGCATTGTACAGTCAAATATACACCAATCAGGCATAACATTATGAGCACTGACAGGTGAAGTGAATCACACTGATTATCTCTTCATCACGGCACCTGTTAGTGGGTGGGATATATTAGGCAGCAAGTGAACATTAGAAGCAGTGTTAGAAGCAGGAAAAATGGGCAAGCTTAAGGATTTGAGCGAGTTTGACAAGTCTGCAGTGGTCAGTATCTATCAAAAGTGGTCCAAGGAAGGAACAGTGGTGAATCGGCGACAGGGTCATGGGCGGCTCATTGATGCACGTGGGGAGCGAAGGCTGGCCCGTGTGGTCCGATCCAACAGACGAGCTACTGTAGCTCAAATTGCTCAAGAAGTTAATGCTGGTTCTGATAGAAAGGTGTCAGAATACACAGTGCATCACAGTTTGTTGAGTATGGGGCTGCATAGCCGCAGACCAGTCAGGGTGCCCATGCTGACCCCTGTCCACCGCCGAAAGAGCCAACAGTGGGCACGTGAGCATCAGAACTGGACCACAGAGCAATGGAAGAAGGTGGCCTAGTCTGATGAATCACGTTTTCTTCTACATCACGTGGATGGCTGGTTGCGTGTGCGTCTCTTACCAGGGGAACACATGGCACCAGGATGCACTAGGAGAAGAAGGCAAGCCGGCAGATGCTTTGGGCAATGTTCTGCTGGGAAACCTTGGGTCCTGCCATCCATGTGGATGTTACTTTGACACGTACCACCTACCTAAGCATTGTTGCAGACCATGTACACCCTTTCATGGAAACGGTATTCCCTGGTGGCTGTGGCCTCTTTCAGCAGGATAATGCGCCCTGCCACAAAGCAAAAATGGTTCAGGAATGGTTTGAGGAGCACAACAACGAGTTTGAGGTGTTGACTTGGCCTCCAAATTCCCTAGATCTCAATCCAATCGAGCATCTGTGGGATGTGCTGAACAAACAAGTCCGATCCATGGAGGCTCCACCTCACAACTTACAGGACTTAAAGGATCTGCTGCTAACATCTTGGTCCAGATACCACAGCACACCTTCAGGGGTCTAGAGGAGTCCATGCCTCGACAGGTCAGGGCTGTTTTGGCAGCAAAAGGGGACCAACACAATATTAGGAAGGTGGTCATAATGTTATGCCTGATCGGTGTATTTCAATGCATAATATATAAATATATAATATACTATATAATTGACCATTGTTCCAGGCAGGCAAACAATTTTCTAGAGCATCTTTTCACAAAATAAAATAATTTATGCCTAGTTTATTTATTTATTTGACAAGTAGCCATTTAATAATATAAAACCTACTCTCATGTTGTCTAGATTTACTGCACAGGAAAAATAAAGTATTATTATTATGATTTAAATGCTTGTTTATGGTTTGTTCTCATTGTTCATGGCTTAAAGTCAAGTTAATTTCTTATTATGTAAATACAGTTTTTGTAATCTTGCAGCGCCACCTTGTGTCAAAGTACAGCAACTATTGTTCATTTGCCCATATGCACTTCAACAGACAGATGTTTAAGACAGTCCTTTAATATCTCATTTGTACATGCATGGATAAATGGATGTATTTGTGCAGGTCTGATGTCATGTGATGGATTCTGTCGGTATCTGATGTCTGATGAAAACGCTCCCGTGTTTCTGGACCGGTTGGAGGTTTATCAGGAGATGGATCATCCTCTGTCTCATTACTTCATCAACTCGTCTCACAACACCTACCTGACCGGCAGACAGTTTGGAGGCAGATCCTCAGTGGAGATGTACAGACAGGTGCTGCTGACCGGCTGCAGGTACACAAAAATATCATCCTCATATCATTCAGATGACTGCAAAATCATCTATGCATGTTGCATTTCCCATAACATTTAATTATTTATTTATTTGGATGGTTTTCAAAGGTTAGTTCACCCAAAAATGAAATTTCTGTCATTAATTACTCACCCTCATGTTGTTTCAAACCCGTAAGACTTTCGTTCATCTTCAGAACACAAATTAAGATATTTTTGATGAAATTCAAGATTTTTTTTTACCCCCCATAGAAAGCAACGAAATTACTGTCATTCAAGGTCCAAAAAAGTGGTGAAAACATCGTTAAAAAAGTCCATGTGACTACAGTGGTTCGACCTTAATATTATGAAGCGATAAGAATACTTTTTGAAACACGTGTTGGCAGGTGTGTTGAGTTGGACTGCTGGGATGGAAAAGGTGAAGATCAGGAACCCATAATCACCCACGGCAAGGCCATGTGCACAGACGTCCTGTTCAAGGTGAACACGAACACAGTGTGCCTTCACAATCAAATCTCCAGTAAATGTTCCAGAAGAATCTTACATGATATCCATTTCTCTTGAGCTTTAAATAGTCTTTAGATAGTAAATCTATCTGTATGAATGCTTTGTTTGTTAATATTTAGACTGAAAGACATTTACAGTATGTTATTTGCAGGACGTCATTCATGGAATTAAAGAAACGGCCTTCATGACATCTGAGTATCCTGTGATTCTGTCCTTCGAAAACCACTGCACGTACGTATGTGCTTTCTTCAATGAAACTATTTATCAAGGTCCTTATTAATATCTCACAAACTACTCTAGATAAATAAATGATTATAATAAAGAAATGCATAATAAATGCACCTTTCTCTCAGGAAACATCAGCAGTATAAACTAGCGCGCTACTGTGAGGACATCTTTGGAGAATTGCTCCTGAAACAGCCGTTAGATGATTTCCCAGTAAGTGTGTTTGTGTTTAACCCTCTGGTCCTCTTCGTTTAGGGGTCACACTTGGCTCCTTCAAGGTCAAAAGTGACTGAAGCCTTGAAATGTAACTTTTTTTTTTTTTTTTTTTTTAGGAAAACCAATGTTATATATTTTTGTTCAGTAATATGTTTTGAGGGTATTTTATGATACTATGCAATATTTATACAATTTTTATTAGCTATTTTTCCGCATTGAAAATAATACACATTTTTTTTTCTAATATATTTTTTAAATTGTTTTTCAATTAAAGCAGTATTCCATGTTAAAATAGAGACGAGGCATTTAAAATCCACTATTTTGAATGTAGATTAGCGCCATCTGGTGGGAGTAAAAAAAGAAAAACTTATGTAATGCCGTGTTGTAACCACTAGATGCATATGTACAGTTGTGCTCAAAATTATTCATACCCTTGGTAAATATGACCAAAGAAGGCTGTGAAATTAAATCTGCATCGTTAATCCTTTTGATCTTTTATTTTAAAAATCTACAAAAATCCAACCTTTCATTGGAGAATAAGAATTTTAAATGGCGGAAAAAATCTCATTATGAAAGAATTTTTTTTTTTTTCCAAAACACGTTGGCCACAATTATTGGCACCCTTTTATTCAATACTCCTTTTGCCAAGATAACAGCTGAGTCTTCTCCTATAATGCCTGATGAGTTTGGAGAACACCTGACAAGAGATCAGAGACCATTCCTTCATGCAGAATCTCTCCAGATCCTTTATGAAAAGTATTGAATAAAAGGGTATGATTAATTGTGAGCAATGTGCATTAGAGAAAAACTTTTCTTTCATAATGAGATTTTCCCACCATTTAAAATTCTTATTCTCCAATGAAAGGTTGGATTTTTGTAGATTTTTAAAATAAAAGATCAAAAGGATTAACGATGCAGATTTATTTTCCCAGCCTTCTTTGGTCATATTTACCAAGGGTATGAATAATTTTGAGCACAACTGTAGCTTTATATAAAGTGGCTTATAAATTATCTAGTGTTTTTTTTAGACATAAATACTCATTCTTATTAAGTTGTGGATTAGGATTTATACTTAGACATTTTCAAAGACTAATTTTTGTCACGGTTTAGATTTTTTTTTTTTGTTTGAAATGTTGATTTGAAGTGTCAGTTTTTGCATTAATTTTACTACAGTCGAACCTGAACATAGAGGAGGACATTTTGTTACACATAACATCAAAATTCAATAAAAATGAACAGGTATGCTTTATCACAGCTTAATAAATCTGGGTCTGATCTGATTTCAACCTCTAATTTGAGTCTTCTGGCTCAATTTTACCATGTTGTTACAGCCACAGCGGTTCATTTGTGTGTATAATAGTGTGTTGTGTGTGTCTCTCTGCGTGTGTGTAAGTGATAGTGTGTTTGAGTGGTTGTGTCTGTTTTGTACTCTTGTGTAACCTCTTCCTTGCTGTTCATTTTTTTGCTGCTTTGTGGCAGAATTATTGATTTTATTTCACACATTTGCCAAAACTTGTTCTGTGTTATAGGCTTTTTTATTTACTGCACAGTGGCTGAATTGTAGTTTGTACCACCAAGAGATTCTCTTGAGTTTTCGTATTTCCCATTCATTTCCTATGTCGGTCACTTTTGACCACAAATGAGCTAACCCTTTAACATATCCGAATCATGTCCATGATTTTTTTGTGTGTTCACATAGCCAATGCGACAAGTCACCAAGTTTCATCCCATTCTGAAGAAGCAAAAAAATGTAAAATTTCAAAACGTTAAATTTTTCAGTCATTTTTGACCGAAGAGGACCATAGGGTTGTGTTTTTAAATGCAATATTTTTTTTTGTCTGTTTATTCAAGAGCCCATATCACAGTTACTTGCTAATGTTTTTTCTTCTATTCTCTCTCAGATGGAGGCCGGATGTCCGCTGCCGTCTCCGAATGACCTCAGAGGAAAAATCCTCATCAAGAACAGAAGATTAAAACCTGAAGTTGAAAAAAGTAGTGAAATATCTACCACTTTCAACAGTCATTTCTACCAAATACCATAGTTACTACAGTAAAATCATAATATGTGTAATTAATATGGCATCTTCTTCTAAAAAAGTTACATTGTAGTAACTATATTTTAATATTTTCTGAAGAAAACTTAAGTGGTTTTTGCCCATGCTAAAATCTCTGAAGTAACTGAAGTAAAGGTGCGTTCACACCATGTTAGAATTACTTTAATTATGAGGGGAAAAAAAAATTCATGTCCTCGTAGAAGTCCTTCATTTTCAGATTCAGATTCATTTTGGCCTTAATAGTGTTGCCATTGAAACACATTGAACAGCTCAGAGTAGAACGTCACAGGTTGTCATCTCATAATAACGACATGACGTGAGTGCAGCATAACTATCATATTTTGGCAGAAACCATGGTAAATATTTGTATTTTTGTTTAGGTAAGAAGTAGTTATGTTGCCAGTATGTCAACAAACTTAGTTCTCAAGGTCAAGTTTTGTCAAACATGGTTTTAAATCCACAGAACAGCTGGAGCACTTCAGGAAACACATGGAGGCCGGAGAGCCGAGCATCTCCACAAACTTGTCTGAAGATGAGAATGAGGAGGAGACGACCACCGGTGAGGAAGAGCCTTTAAACGGGATCTATTATGACCCCTTTTTATAAGTGTCTCCAGAATGTGTCTGTGAAGTTTCAGCTCAGAATACCCCACAGATCATTTATTATATCACGCCCAAAATTCCCTCTTTTTTGCGTGGAAGCAAAAACACGCTGGTTTCGTGTGTGTATCTTTAAATGCAAATGAGCTGCAGCTCCCCGCCCCCTTTCCAGAACAGGGCGGAGCTTTAACAGCTCAAGAACACATTTTTGCATTCCATTGCACTGCTTTTCCGTTACTTTTTATGTAAACGTGCTAGATGGACATTGCGTTTGCGTTTTTGGACTTGGAAGTGCTAAAATAACTAAAATGAAAAAGTACTAAAGTCGATATAAACAAAATTACTTTAACTACAATTACAATGAAAAAGGAAATTGTGAAAATTAAAGCTAATTGAAAATATTAATAAATACTGTAAAAAATAACACGGTCTCAGACCCCTCAGGATTTTGTTCCTGAGCATTTGTACTGTATGCAAATGAGTTCCATTATGATTGGCTAACCTTTGCATAATAGCATAGAGAAATGCTGTTTTTTTTTTTTTTGTTTTTTTTAATCATGTCACCTTAAAGTACTCTTGTGTATTGTTTCTAGTCTGTATTTTGAAGTATTACATTGATTTCATGTTCAGTCTTTTGTAATAATTTTTTTTCCCTCATTAGCAGAGCTGTTAAACGAAGCTCATCCCGAGCGGATTCATGGATGTCTGATCACTGAGGAAGAGAATCGTGAGGAAGAGGTGCTGCTCACACCCAGAAAGGTTCTTACATCCTTATATAATGACCATTACAGGGATCATTCACACAGAAATTAAACTTACTCACACTCGTGTCGTTCCGGTTTTCTGTTATTTGATTTGGTGGAAAAAAAGGGAATCTTTTTTTACATCTCTAAAGTGCATCTCTTTTACATACAACAACAGTTCATAATGACACAAATGCATAATAAAAGTATCTACTTATTTGCTTTTATGGCACTTTTTATCAGTGTTATTTTAGCATCATTGATATACTATTATAGTTTTTTATTATTATTCAATATTAATTTTTTTAAATTAATATTGATTTAGTTTTTATTTTTATATTTTCCGTTTTCATTTTAATTTTAGTTTGTTTTAGTAATTTTGTTTTTGTCTTTTTTCGTCATTTTTGTGTTTTTGTCTTTTTTATGTCCATATTGTTTTTATTGACTTTTATTTTATTTTTAGTTTAGTACTTCAAGTTAAACTAAACAAAAATGAATTGCATAACAAATTTACCAAAACTTAAAATTAAATTAATATATATAAACTAAAATATAATGTAATATATACAATAAAATATATACAATAAAATATAAATATATATATATATATATATATATATATAAGCATAATAAAAGTATCTACTTTGTTTTTTATGGTGCTTGTTGTCAGTGTTATTTTTGCATCATTGATATACTATTTTTATTCATATTCAATATTAATATTTTTCATTAATATTGAATTAGTTTTTATTTTTATATTTTCTGTTTTCATTGTAATTTTTGTTTAGTAATTTTGTTTTTTTTATTTAAAGTTTTAGTAATTGTGTTTTTTAAATGTCTATTGTTTTTAGTAATTTTTATTTTATTTTTAGTTAGTACTTCAATTTAAACTAAACAAAAATGAGAAAGTAGCTGAAATAAAGCCAACTAGCTGAAATAAAATGTTTATATTATTTTTTAATTTTATTTCAGTCAACATTTATTTATTTTAAGTAACAAAAATGTTTTTTTATGGTTTAATTTTAGCTGTCATTATAAGGAAAAAATCTTTCTTTTCCACAGAAGAAATAAAGTCATATGTGTGAGTAAACTATTGCTTTCAGCTTTTAAAGAAGTTATTATTTCAGTATGTTTTAAAAGCACAATTAACAATTAATATTACTTCAAGGCTTCTGACAGTTTTTCTCTTCTTCAAAGAGCGTGTCATCCACAGGAAACGGAGACAACCGTCAGTTTTTGTAGTTTGGTGAGGAGTGTCGTGAATGTCATGGAGGTTCAGAATGAACACAGACTTCACTCCAAGCCTCTTATCATGATAATGTGCTGCAGAAGCTTTTATATTTCTGCCAGATTTACCCATTACTGTCTTTTTTCTTCTGATGATGGGAATCTCGCAGACACTTACTGTCATCTACATGCATAAAGAAAAACGGCAAAGTTCAAAGTCTGTTGTGAGAACTGTAGCTGTTATCAAGGCAAACTTCTGAGCTGGTGAGATTTGCATGGACAAACTAAAATGTTTTCTTATTATGTTTGTTATTTTGTTTTTCCAGGCTAGCGAGACGAATGTAGCTGATGAACTAGCACTGATTCAGTCGTACACGTATGTGGCGGCCACGACTAACATCCACCCGTATCTGTCCAGTATTGTCAACTACGCCCAGGCGGTGAAGTTCATTGGCTTTGATGAAGCCGAGGGCAAGTACAGTTTGCACTTAAAAGACAATAGCCATGTTTCCATCCAAATTGTTTGCAAAACTGGAATATCGCATAAAACATTTGTGAATAAAGCAGCGTTTCCATCTCATGTTCAAGAGAACAAAATTGTCACTTCCTGTGAAAATAGTGCAAAATATCATTAATGAAATGTAGGGTTGCAAAGGGGCAGAATGTTTCCGGAAACTATCCATGGGAACTAAACCTGGGGAATTTAGGAAATATTCCAATTTGGAAACTTAACAGGAATTTATGGGAATTTACGGGAATTTATGAGAATTTATGGAAATTTATGGAAATTTATGGGAATTCATTGGAAATTTTGGGAAATTTCTATAAATTTGATATAAATTTCTATAAAATGTATCATATTCAAACATATATATAAACATTTTGTTTGGTCATGTAATAACATGAAATAACATAGTTATTTCTTTTTTGCGTCCAATTAATTCTAATTTAGTAAATGTGTAAAATAAATATTTGTATTTTTTTTATTGCAATTGTTATGCGTGTTATTTATTTCAGTGTCACATGATCCTTCAGAAATCATTCTTATATGTTGATTTGATAATCAGTTATTATCAGTGTTGGAAACAGATGCGCTGCTTAACTTTTTTGGAACCTGTGAAACTTTTTTCAGGATTCATTAATGAATAAAAAGTTTAAAAAGAACAGCGTTTATTCAAAATAGAAGTTAGTATCACTTTTTATCAATTTAACACATCCTTGCTGAATAAAAGTATTAATTTCTTTCAAATAAATTTTTTCTGTATTTTTGATCAAATGTGCAAAATTCGACTGAAATTGCATTAAATCTGGTTGTTTTAACCAAGATTATGCTGCAAGATGTATTTTCCAACTACATTTAAGTTCCCTGTTATAGGCTAACCTGCAATTTTGCAAATTCCCTGTTTATTCCCGTTAATTCCCATATATTCCCGTTAATTCCCATGGAAAGTTTCCAGCCTTGAAAAATTTTCTGGAATTTTGCAACCCTAATGAAATGTAAGTTGCTGCAGTCAGGCTCTTTTTCCCTCCATCATAAATGAGTTTCGTCTCAAACGCTGTCATGTGATCTTGCGTTCGGATGCTGGTGTTTGGGAACACAATCGTGTGAGACACGTGTGAATTAGATCGAATCCTTCTAAAGACAGACTTTGACTCAGGTGTTTCAGAACCACCAAACCAACATTTGAGATGCTGCGATGCGATTGGTCCGCTGGTTAGTCCAGTTATCCAATCACAGCCTCTGCTGAGGCAAAGTCACATGAGGTTTTGAGACATTTATTAGGTAAATGTGTTTCCATAAGTTGGGCTAACTCAAAAAATTAGAGGTAGTCAGTTACATCAAGTTATGTTCCCAATTTTAAGTAAGCAGAACTATCAAGTTTTGAGTTTGTAGTACTCATGCATGTTAAAAAGATTTTTATTTTGTACTCATACATTTTTATTGTTCTTAACTTGAAATATTTGAGTACACTAATTTATACATTTAACTTAAAATTATCAGGTTATCTCAACGAAGTATTTTGCTAGCTATAACAAACTAATTCAAAAAATGCCAATTTACTAATTTGCTAATATGTTAGTTAACAAAAGCATTGTAAATCTCCCTTACCATTAATCTTGCACATTATATAACACTTAATTTTAGCATTTACTCTCCCTTTCGAGTGCCATGGGCAAAGCATGCTGGGAAATAGAAATCCCAACCCAGTTTCAGTTAAACTTAAGTTTGTCTAAATTAAGTTCATAAAACTCAAAACAATGAAACAGTTCAGTTTACTTAAAATATATCAGTTCTGTGAACTCAAAAGAAAAAGAAAGTGTTAAATACTCATAACAGTTAATTTAACTGAACAATTTTATTTAATTTAAGTTTGTCCTACTCAAACCATTTAAGTATTTTGAGTGCTAGGGCTTACAGTGTGCGCATGTCTTCTTATTGGATAAAACGTGTCTCTGCCTCAATTCAGTGCATATGTTTTTTATGTACATTTTTAGAATTTATGTGCATCTTGGCATTTCCATCCAGCTGTTTTTTTTTTTTTATACAATATTCCAAAATTTGCATAAAAATATGTGGTTGGAAACATATTGATATTTAGACCTGAAACATATTATACAAATGTGTTATTTTTGGTATTATTTATGTACTATTATATTTTTTAATAATATTTTGAGTTGGCTTTTCACTTTTCTGAATAGGCTTTTTTTTTTTTTTTAATATATATTCATTTGAATTTGAATTTGTCATTGAATTTTTATTTTAGTAATTATGTTATGTGCTTCTGTCATTTTATTAGTTTTTTTTATATATACAATTCCTGTCAAAAGTTTGGAAACATAAAATCTTTTAATGTTTTTGTAAGAAGTCTCTTCTGCTCACCAAAGCTGCATTTATTTAATCAAAAATACAGTAAAATCAGTAATATTGTGAAATATTATTACAATTTAAAATAATGGTTTTCTATTTTAATATACTTTAAAATATAATTTATTCCTGTGATCAAAGCTGAATTTTCAGCATCATTACTCCAGTCTTCAGTGTCACATGATCCTTCAGAAATCATTCTAATATTATGATTATTAGAACGAAAAAGACAAAAATTTAAAAAAAAAAAAAAACATTACAAAATCATAATGTTTCCAAACTGACAGGTACTGTATATTTGTAATTATTAGCATTTAGGTTGTTTCAGTTTTAGTTTTTATTCATTTCCAGTTAGTAATTTTTAGTGCTTCAACTTAAACTTATTTCAGGCAACATTTATAATTTTCATTTAGTTTGAGTTTTTCATCTGATGTTACTGTTTTTCAGCTTTATTTCAAATATTGTTTTATTCATATTAAATGAATGTTTGTAATATTTTCTGTTTTAGTTTCTATCATACAAGCTCTCGTCTGTTTCAGGACTGTTCGATCTCCTCCTCATCTTGTCTGTATGTCCACAGAAAACAACATTCATCACAACATGTCTTCCTTCAACGAGTCTGTCGGTTTGGGATATTTAAGAACAAACGCCATTGAATTTGTGAAGTATCCTTTCTTGTGCAGGCTGAGGTGTGTCTCCTGCACTCGTATCTGATCTATAAAACATCTTCATGTCGGTTTTATGGCTCTCATTTAAAGGTGCAGAAAGTAATTGTTTTATAAGACACTTTATCTGCTTATCAGTCACTTGTGAATAATTTATTCTGCATTAAAGTGTCTCATATAAGGGTTAGAGCGAGAAAGTGAGGATTTAGCCAACCGCCCGCGCCATGTAAAATAATACGGGTTTTATTTTATGTGTTAAAAAACACATTTGTTTGGATAGTTGATAAGTGGATAATATTACTAATATTAGTTTTCTTTCATGAGGTTTTTGCTGTTGAAGTTGTAGTGTACTTCTCTGTTTCCAGGGGGCGCTTGAGAGCTAAAAATAAGATGGATGGTTGGAAACAGTTACAGTTTTAATGACTTTTATTCACCTCTAGATTTTAGAGGTGAGGACAACCTAGAGGTGGTAATATAGTTTCATATTATTTATTAGTGAATTTAATTTTTATTTTAAATAATTATTTGTTTTGTTACATTTCATTGTTTTATTTATTAGCAAATTAATTAATCTCATTAAAATATAAATGTCAAAATCAAGAAAATTCATTGGTCAGTGTGACAACTGTGTCTTTAAGTCTTTTGATTTTAGAGTAAAATATTTAAAATGCATGCTAATATCATAGTTTAAAAAAAAGTTTTTGTTTGTTTAATTTTATTTATTATTTTTTATTTATTAGCAAATTAAATCATATCATTAAAATAATATATCATAGTTTCTCTTTAATTTTTTTATTTTTTGTGAATTAATTTTACATTTTCATCATTTCATTTTTTTAATTAGTGAATTCATTTTTATTTATTACATTTATTTTATTACATTTAATTATTTTAGTCATTAGCAAATTAAATATCAGAAATTTAGGTGAATAAAATAGAGGTATTTTATATTGAATTTTTTTATTATCTACTTTATTCGAAAATTAAATATTAAAATATATTATATCTCTTAATTTTATTTTATTATTTTTTTAATTTGTGAATTGATTTTCATTTGTTAATTTTATTTTATTACATTTTCATCGTTGCATTTGTTTATTAATGAATTCATTTTTATTTATTACATTTATTTCATTACATATCAGAAATTTAAGATTTTATATATTTTAGAGGTGAATAAAACAGTTAATATTATAGTTTCATTTATTTTGTTTGTGAATTTTGTTTTTTCTATTTATTAGCAAATTAAGTCATATCATTAAAATAGAATATCATAGTTTCGCTGTTTTATTTTTTTACTTTTTGTGAATTTATTTTCATTTGTTAAATTAATTTTATTACATTTAATTATTTTAGTTGTTAGCTAATTAAATAAAGGTAATATCATAGTTTAGTTTATTTTGTTCATGACTTTAAATTTTATTTATTACATTTTTTATTACATCTATTTTTTTAACAAATTAAATGATATTAGTAAATAAAATGTAGTGTCTTTTTATTTTATTCTTTATTTTATTATTATTTTATTATCATTTGTTAAATTTATTTTATTAGATTTTCATAGTTGCATTTTTTATTAATAAACTCATTTTTATTAAATTTATTTCATTACATTTAATTATTTTAGTTGTTAGCTAATTAAATATTTTAGAGGTCAATAAAACATAGAGGTAATATTGTAGTTTCATTTATTTTGTTTATGAATTTTTTTTGTGAATTATTACATTTAATTATTTTAGTTTTTGTCTCTTTATTTTTTTTTTAGTTTTTATTTTGTTAAATTTATTTTATTAAATGTTCATTGTTTAATTTTTTATTAGTGAATTCATTTTTTATTTATTACATTTATTTCATTACATTTAATTATTTTAGCTATTAGCAAATTAAATGTCACAAACTCTTTTCATGCCTTTTATTCACCTCTAGATTTGAGCTCTTTTTAGAGTATTTTGTCAAAAAAGTGGCCCAAAAATTACATGGAAATTTTAAATTGTACTGAATCTCTCGGCATCATTAGAGAACACAGTAATAAATCACATATAATCTGTTTTCTAATGCTGCAGATCTTTTATCATCATCTAAAATGATGAAGAAAAGAGAGGTTGGTGAAGAAACGGCTTTTTGATCTCAATGTCTTTTAATCCGCTGGTGTTTTGGTGATTTTTAGTGGCTGTATGAAGTCAGACAGAGTGTGTGTGTGTGTGTGTGTGTGTGTGTGTGTGTGTGTGTGTCGGGTCCTTCTAACTAAGAGGAAATCTTCTGAAACACTTGAGAAGAAAAGCCTGACTGAAGGTCTAGAGGTTTATAATGAGAGATCCGTCATATCTCTGTTCTCATCCAAAAGAGCCTCTTTCAAAGAGCGTTTGTGCTGTGAAAACAGCAGACCTACAGTGTGAGATGAGTGTGCAAGAGCCAAAAATCCCTCAATCCTTTCCATTTTAGTTTCCTTGAACGAGATGCGCAGCTACAACAAGAGACAGATGAGTCGCATCTACCCCAAAGGAGGCCGAGTGGACTCCAGTAATTATATGCCACAGATCTTCTGGAACGCCGGCTGCCAGATGGTGTCTCTGAACTTCCAGACCCCAGGTAATGCAGACCACACACACACACACACACACACGAACACACACACACACGAACACACACACACACATCCATCTGCGCATCATTCACTTCAACTTTTGGAGCTTGTTACTGAACATTTTGGACCCAGCATACATGTGTTTTTAAACAAAATGGACAATAATACTTATTTATGTCTTTTGATTTTATTTTTATTTAATATTTGTTAAATTTATTTTATGTAAATGTAATTTCCCACCCATGTAATGTTTCTACCTATATTTTAATTGACTTTTTTTGTAGCCTAATTCTCATTACTGTAATGCAGTCATTTTTTTTTTTTTTTTTTTTTTTTATAAATCATAAATTAATGTCAACACTACAAATACTGCTGTGAATTTCATTTTGTTATTATTATTATTATTAGTGAATTATCTATCATGTTTACTTTATTACATTTTCATTGTTTCATTTCAAAGTGAATTTATTTTTATTTATTACATTAATACATTTAATTATTTTGTTTATTAGCAAATTAAATGTCAGACATTTAATACCGATAATACTTATTTCTGTCTTTTGATTTTGGAGTAAAATATGAAATATTAAAAATAACAAAAAAGTCAAATGTTAAAAAAAAAATGCATGGTAATATATTAGCAATAATTTTTATTTTTTATTTTTTATAAATCATAAATTAATGTCAGCACTACACTTTTAATATATTTTAAAGAAATAAATAAATATTTTAATAAATAATTTTTGTAAATAACTAAATATTTTTCAAATAAATAAATTGGCCTAAATATATCCGTCACTCAGTATCAACTAAGCAGTTTGTCTAAAATGTCTAAATAAATATATTTTTTAAAAATAAATAAATACATTTGATTTAAAAAATATTTTAAATAAATTTTAAATAATTTTAATACATTTTTTACAATTTTATTTTGTTATTATTATTATTATTATTAGTGAATTTATCACATTTACTTTATTACATTTTCATTGTTTAATTTTTTAGTGAATTTATTTTTATTACATTAATGCATTTAATTATTTTGTTTATTTGCATATTAAATGTCAGACATTTAATACTGATAATATTTATTTTTGTCTTTTGATTTTGCAGTAAAATATGAAATTTTAAAAAATAAAGTCAAAAGTAAAAAAAAATGCATGGTAATATATTAACACTATTTTTTTATTTTATTTTTTTTATAAATCATAAATTAATGTCAGCACTACAAATACTACTGTGATGTATCCTGAAAAATTTAAGTGATTTATCATTATTTTTGCATTAATGTGTGAAGTTGGGAGAGGGTTTGTGGTCATAGAAAACGTAGAAATATCAGATTTTTTACATTGTGGTTATGATGAAAAAAATAATTAAAATCTGCAACAAATATAAATATACACCTAAAAGTTTAGGATGATTAATGTTAATAAAAGAAGTCAGTACAGTAAAAACATAAATATTGTGAAATATTACAACACTTTAAAATAATGTGAATATACAGTAAAATGTAATTTATTCCTGTGATCAAAGCTGAATTTTCAGCATCATTACTCCAGTCTTCAGTGTCACATGATCCTTCAGAAATCATTCTAATATGATGATTTGATACTCAAGAAACATTTCTGATTATTATCAATGTTGAAAACAGTTGAAACAGATCTGATTCTCTCTGTTATTGTGATGAATAAGCCTGTCTGTGAGTGTCAGATATTGAACAGGATGTGTGTGATGTGAACACATCTGTAGACTCTGTCAGTGTGTGTTCACCTGAAACACTCGTCTTTGGTTTGTTCTGCTGCTGTCGGCTGGAGACGGTTTGATGTGTCAGTCATGATGTCAGACGGTGACACGCTTCTGTTTAAAGAGGAACAAATCAGAGCAGATTCCAGTCATGTGATGGTAAACTCACAAAAATATACTTTAATAGTTATCAGCCCTTCCAAGTGCGATTACCATGGTATTTACATAGTTCTTTACAGTATTACCATGTGCCAAAAATGTTTGGTAATATCATCATACCATGGTAATATTATGATTTATAATTTGTGAATTTATTTTATTCAATTTATTTATAACATTTTTAATGTTTTATTTATTAGCAAGTTATAAATCATGTCTTTAAAATGAAAAATGTCAAATTTATGGAACTTCATTGTTCATTGTGGGAACCATGACTTTACAAAATGGATGATAATTATTTCTGTCTTTTGATTTTAAACATAATTTATTACTGAACATAATAAAAGTAAAATAAAAAATGCATGGTAGGCTAATATAGTAATATCATTTTTTAAATTTATTTTGTTATTAATATTAGTGAAATTTCTTTTATTACATTTACTTTACCATATCAAAATATGAAATATTTAAAAAATAACAAAAAAGTAAAAAAAAAAAAAAAAAATGCATGGTAATATATTAGTTTAATTTTTAATTTAATTTATTTTTAATTTATTACATTTACTTTATTACATTTTCATAGTTTCATTTTTTTGTGAATTTATTTTTTAATTTCATTTATATAAAATTATTTTATTTATTAGCAAATTAAATGTCAGATATTTAACACTTATTTCTGTCTCTTTTTTTGAGTAAAATATGATTTTATGATAAAGTAAAAAATGCGTAATAGTTTCATTTTTAATTTAATTTTGTTATTATTATTTTTTATTAGTGCTTTTTTATTACATTTACTTTATTACATTTTCATCATTTCTTTTTTTGATAAAAAGAACTGATCATAATATTTTTTATGTCTTGATTTTGGAGTGAAATATAAAATTTAAAACAATATATAAAAAAGTAAAATGCTTGATAATATATGGTTTAATTTTTTAATTTTATTTTGTTATTATTTTTATTAGCGAATTTATTTTTTATTACATTTCCATTGATTATTTTTTTAGTGATTTTTATTGATTTATTTATTACATTAATACATTTAATTGTTTATTAGTAAATTAAATGTCAAACATATAATACTGATAATAATATTTTTATGTCTTGATTTTGAAGTAAAATATGAAATTTGAAAATAATATATAAAGAAGTAAAATGCATGATAATATATTAGTTTAATTTTTAAATTTTATTTTTATTTTATTTTTTTTTTATTAGTGAATTTATTTTTATTTATTACATTAATACATTTAATTATTTTATTTATTAGCAAATGAAATGTCACACATTTAATACTGAACCCAGAGTATCAAATGATACTAATGTAATCTAGTTTCTTTACACTAATAGTTTCAGTCGTGTATATTTGTTTTGAAGCTGTATTCATGTTCAGTTTGTTTGTTGTTTTGTAGATTTGGCGATGCAGCTCAACCAGGGGAAGTTTGAATATAACGGCTCATGTGGGTGAGTTTAAATCATCTACTGAGTGTTATACACTAAATTACACTAATTACATTAAATAACTCAATTAGCCAGGGTTTTACCTGGATATGATGCCTGTACTTGCTGTTCATCTTTGAAGCTTTAGTGTCTGTTCTGGGAAAAAGTTTTACATCAAATTAAAAGTAGGGTACGTTTGACGCTTCAATTCTTTATTACTCAAGTTTTTTGACAGCTATTGCACTAATGAACCATCATCAGATCACAAATGAACAGTTACTCTGACACAATTATCACTTAGAGCATCATGTGTTTCACTTACAGAGAAAAAATACATATAGTCTAAAATATCAGAAGTGTCATTGATCTGAAGAGTTCATTGCATCAGAACATCAAAATGTCCTCTAAAACATCATTTAATGCAAATAAACTGCAAAAACAATTTCCTGACGTCACATAAATGAACATCAACACGTGACCGTCCACATTTACTGTCCAGAAACTTGATCCATAAAAGCGTTATTACTCGTTTTACACAAGAAAAGTGCATTTGAATAGAAATATTCAATGCAAAAAAAAAAAAAATCTATTAATTTATTTAAACTATTTAACTTGTTTGTTTTTTAAAATCTTTATCCAGTAACCTTCAACAACTGGAAATATATTCATTTATTTATTTAATTAAATACATGTAATTATATATATTTAAATCTATTTAAACTCATTTAAATGTATTTTAATAAATTATTGATTAGGCAGTTTTGTCTGAATATTTATTTATTTATTTTAATCTATTTAAATCTATTTATTTACATTATTTAAATCAGTTATTTTTTTAATGAATCAGTAAACTATTCATTAGTGAATTTCTCTGAATATTTATTTATATTTATATATTTTATTTATTCATTTATTTATTTTAAACTATTTAAATAAGTTTATTTACATGCATTCATTTAAATCAATTTGAATCGGTTCTTTTCAGTGAATCAGTTGGACTAAATGATTCATTAGTGAATTTCTCTGAATAGATATTTATTTATTCATTTAAATCCATTGAAATGTATTTATTTAATCGTTTTTAAATCTATCTATTTACATTTCTTCATTTAAAATTATTTTATTTTTTGTTTTTATTTATTATTTTAAAAATCTTTATCCAGTAACCTTGAACAATTGGAAATGTATTTATTTATTTAAATCGATTTATTTAAATATATTTATTTACATTTTTTTTTAATCTATTTAAACTTATTTAAATAGATTTTAATAAATTATTCATTTGGCAGTTTTGTCTGAATATTTATTTATTTTAATCTATTTATTTACATTTATTCATTTAAATCGGTTCTTTTTCAATTAATCAGTTAGACAGACTAAATGATTCATTAGTTCATTTGTCTGAATACATATTCATTAATTTATTTTAATCTATTTATTTACATCTATTAAAATCAATTTATTTACATTTATTCATGTAAATCTATTTAAATTTATTTAAATCGGTTCTTTTCAATGAATCAGTTAGAATAAATGATTCATTAGTGAATTTCTCTGAATAAATATATATTTTTTCATTTAAATCCATTGAAATGCATTTATTTATCTATCTATTTACATTTCTTTATTTAAAATTATTTAAATTCTTTGTTTTTATTTATTTATTATTTTAAAAATCTTTATCCAGTGACCTTGAACAGTTGGAAAGGTCATGGAAAAATCGTGGACACTGATTGGTTAAAAACAGCCTGTTTAATTGTAAAGGTCCAACAGAAAGTGGAAAATGGTCATGAAATACGAAATTATGACTTCATTAAAACTTTACTAACATTTTAAGTGGCATAATTACACCATATAACAGATTTACCCACATAAAAATAGATTATAGATTTGAATCAGTTGCTCATTGTCCCCCAGTTTTTGCGTGGTTTCTTGGTTAAAGCAGCAGCAGTTGTCAGTGATAATTAGCTGTGATGTGTGATCCACGCTGTGAGCCGCTCCGACACTGTGAAACTCCAAACATATTAATCAACACATTAATCATGGCAGTATCCATTAGCATTGTGTTTAGCGCTGTAAATGAAACACGGGACGAGAGAGACTTCATTAAACGGATCATTGCTTTAAGGTGACGCTGATAACGGCTCTTATAATGAACGTGTGATCTGACTCTCACAGGTATCTGCTGAAGCCCGATTTCATGCGCCGGCCGGATCGGATGTTCGACCCGTTCTCGGAGACGCCTGTGGACGGAGTGATCGCAGCCACCTGCAGCGTCCAGGTGTGTGTCCATCCTAACCTCGACCGCTTTCACAGGGTCCTGCGCTCATGGACGTTTCTTTAGTGAACACATGTCTGCTCTGAAACATGATTACAGTTTGTGAGTGAATTGTTCTTTTGAGTCGGTTCTTTTCAGTGAATCGGCTAGACAGACTAGATGATTCATTAGGCAATTTGTCTGAATATTTGTTTATTTATTTACTTTATAATCTCTTTAAATCTATTTATTTACATTTATTTAAATCTACTTTTTACATTTATTCATTTAAATTTATTTAAATTGGTTCTTTTTAATGAATCAGACTAAATGATTCATTAAGCCATTTGTCTGAATATTTATTTATTTATTTATTTACTTTATAGTCTATTTAAATATATTTATTTCCATTTATTTAAATCTACTTTTTTACATTTATTTGTTTAAATTTATTTCATTTGGTCTTAATGAATCAGACAGACTAAATGATTCATTAGGCAGTTAGTCTGAATATTTATTTATTCATTCATTCGTTCATTCATTCATTTATTATTTATTTACATTTATTTATTTATTTACATCTATTTGAATCTACTTATTTACATTTATTCATTTACATTCATTTAAATTGGTTATTTTTAATCAGACAGACTAAATAATTCATTAGGCAATTTGTCTGAATATTTATTTATTTACTTTATAATCTGTTTAAATCTTTTTATTTGCATTTATTTAAATATGCTTTTTTACATTTATTTGTTTAAATTTATTTAAATAGTTTCTTTTTAATGAATCAGACTAAATATTTGTCTGAATATTTATTTATTTATTCATTCATTTATTTACATTTATTTATTTATTTATTTAAAACTATTGATTTATTTAAAACTAATTGTTTAACTTATTTGTTTTGTTTTTTTTATTTATATATTATATTTAAAATCTTTATCCAGTAACTTTGAACAATTAGAAATATATTTATTTAAATCGATTTATTTATATTTATTTAAACTTATTTAAATAGATTTTAATAAATGATTCATTTGGCAGTTTTGTCTGAATATTTATTGATTTATTTTAATCTTTTTTAAATCTATTTATTTACATTTATTCATTTAAATCGGTTCTTTTTCAATTAATCAGTTAGATGGACTAAATGATTCATTAGGTAATTTATCGGAACATCTATTTATTTATTCATTTATTTATTTTAATCTATTTATTCACATCTATTCAAATCAATTTATTTACATTTATTCATTTAAATCTATTTAAATTTATTTAAATCAGTTCTTTTCAATGAATCAGTTGGACTAAATGATTCATTAGTGAATTTCTCTGAATAAATATTTATTAATTTAAATCCATTGAAATGTATTTATTTCAATTTGTTTAAATCTATATATCTACATTTCTTTATTTAAAACTATTTATTTAAATTATTTGTTTTTTATTTATTTATTATTTTAAAAATCTTTATCTAGTAACCTTGAACAATTAGAAAGATCATGGAAAAATCCTGGACACTGATTGGTTAAAAAGTGGAGAAATTCTTCCTTAATTTAAACCAAGTGAAAATAAACCCTGTTTTCTTTTAGTTGGTTAAACTTTAACGTATTTCCTGAATAATAACCTGAATGAAACCCTCTCTCTCTTGAGTACTGAGGTCTGTTAGTGCTACAGTAACACAGTAAATAAAGCATGTTAATTATGTAAAGTGTTTGTCTCTCAGGTGATTTCTGGACAGTTTCTGTCGGATAAGAAGATCGGCACGTACGTGGAGGTGGACATGTACGGGCTCCCCACGGACACGATCCGTAAAGAGTTTCGCACGAAGATGGTGATGAACAACGGGCTGAATCCGGTGTACAATGGAGAAGCGTTTGTCTTCAGAAAGGTGACCTTTATGCCAGTGACGTCTTTGTCTTGATTATGTCACGTGACGCTCTTTTTACCCTAAAGAGCCGAGGTGCTCGTTCTTAATGATTCTTAAACTGAAGCTCAGAATACCAATGACATAATGACTTCCCTTCATTATCTCGAACGTATACGATGTGGAATAGTATAGTGAGCTTTAATTACATCTACATGAGCTAAATGGAGTAGTTACTATAGAGATCTGCTGAACGCTGCGGTCTAATTATCCACTCTGACATGCTGTTATATGATTAAACACAACAGGAGAGTTTCTGAAGGATCTTTACATACAAACCACGGACTTACAAGTCTTCTAAAGCCGTACAGTAGTTGTATGTGAGGAACAGAGCCATTAGGTGTGATCCATAAAGCACTGTGTTTTTGTATAGATTTAGCAAATCACCCACAGGACACAGGCCTTCACACTTAGATTACTGAAACATTTATTTTAATATAATTTATTAATATTAGTTATAGTAATAGTAGTAGTAGTCGTAGTATTTGTTATTTTAAAAAAAAAAATATTATTATTTTAAATTTGTCCTCTAAGGTTTTAGCAATAATATATAGTTTGTGTTAATTGTTATTTTTTTTTTGTATTATATGCATAAATATGTACGTGTTACTTATAACAAATTTGAATAAAAAGCTCACAAAAAGATCACAATAAACAGTCATAACAATAAAACTGGTTGCGTAACATCCAGTGCATTTTTGTTGCATCAGATGTGCCGTTTTTGAATCTAAATGTGATTTTAAGATTTCATATTTTAAAGAAATTTTTTTTAAAAAAAATCTTTGTGTTCCCCTGAAAAAAATATGAGGGTGGATAAATGATGAATAAAGCAAATCTAAATGTAAAAAGCACACACCAAAATGTTGAGATGCAAGTTATGAAAAAAAATTACCAAAAAAGGAAGTATACTTTCTCAACTCAAAATCTTATATCTCAAAATCTCAATATATATATATATATATATATTAGTGCTAGGGCTGTACAATGATTAATCGCGATTAATCGCGTCCAAAATAAAAGTCTGTGTTTACGTAATATATGTGTTCTGTGTATAATTATTATGTATACACACACATACATGTATATATTTATATATATACATAATAATTATACACAGAACACATATATTACGTAAACACAGACTTTTATTTTGGACGCGATTAATCGTTGTGCAGCCCTAATTAGTGCTGTCAATTGATTAAAAAAAATAACTAGTTAATCACTTTTTTGTAAATTAATTGCGTTTAAAAACATTGGCGTTTTTAATATTTTATACTGCAATAATTTCGCAGTTACTCTCCAGATTAATGTAGAAACAACTTAAAGGCACAATATGTAGTTTTTCGTCATTAGAGGTCGCTTATTCAAAACAAAGTCGTAGCTTGATGACGCCGAGTTTGAGCACAGAATCATGGGATGTGTTGTCTTCACCTCACAGCCGGTGGAAAAGAATCGGGATGGGACTCGGGCAGAAATCATGATCATGGATGAGATTATTAACGTTACTGTAGTATGAAGCAGAGCAGGGCCAAGTGATGTTGGAGCTGAACAAGGCCGCTGGAGCGAATGCTAAATGAGAGACGCGCGCGACACATGACTCAAGAGCAGCGGGACTTTTATTATGCCGCAGTCGCCGCTTCCAGTTCTTCCGCGTATGTGGGGTAACGCAGCGCTGTTTATCATATTAGATACATTTGAGTGTTGAAAGTTGTTATAGTGCTTCTCTGTGCGTTCGCTCTGCGGCTGCTGTGAGACACTTGTACCCCTGGAAATCGAGGGTAACGTGGGTATGATGTCATTGATAGGCGACGCACAGGCACGCTCCGTGTCCTGGTTAAAATTGCTTATTTCTCTGGATTTAAACATTCTTGGAAACATTTGGGATAGTACACAAGTCAACAAAATATATAACTGTTCTAGTGGTTTTGGGATATTTTAATCCAAAAATATTACATATTGTGCCTTAAAAGACAGTTTATTTTAAATATTTGTTTAATGGCATCTTTTTATGAATGAAGGCCAGTATCACTGATACTAATACTGCTACTGATTTTTTTAAACATTAATTATAGACATTCAACATTATAGTATAACTGAAAGCTATCATTTTCAACATTTATTAGTCTTTAAAAAAATAACTTTTTAAAACAATCTTCACATAAACCCATTATAATAAATGTCATATTTACCTGTGGCCGTATACAGAATATACAAAAATTGAATAAAGTTATCCAACACCTTACAGTCTTTACTGCATAAATTATAAATTAAATATAGATTAATCCTTATTAAAGCTACAATTTTCTCTGTTACCTTTGTTCTTTTATTAACATTAATGACAGACATCACAACGACTGGTTTATTAGGCTGCTGTCACTTTAAGAGCTGCCGCTGCCGAACATTGATCTGACGCGCATCTCATTATCTCACAACTCTTTAAGTTCATCTAAGACTTTATTTAACTCATTTAAGACTGCTCTTATGAGGATACTCGACAAAATGGGCATTTTGGCATAATTCTGTGTTATTGTACTGGCGTGCGTCTTTCTGTGCACACGAGTCGTGTGTGTGTCACATGACACAACATTCACAGACAGCGCGTTCTCGTTTGTCTTGTGGTGCTTGAATGGTTTAAAAGCATTTGTGTGAATAAGAGCGTGATCACATAATGTAACGCTAGCCAAATTATGATGGAAAAAACAGATTCTGTGTTAATTGCGTTAAATATTTTTAAGGCGTTAAACTGGAAAATTAATTGCACAATTTTTTTATAATATTGAATCTTTTTTTTTTTTGGGTGAAGCTGTTATTTCAGTTTTCAAGTTTCTAGGTCACGTCTCTCTTGTCTCTTGTTTGCTTATGAAACTCTTTCCTCTAAGTCAAAAACACAAGCAGAGTAAATAAACACTCAAACGCCTCGATCCCACAGGTGATCCTCCCAGACCTCGCCGTGCTCCGGGTGGCCGTGTACGACGACAACAATAAGCTGATTGGACAGCGGATTCTCCCGCTGGACGGACTGCAGTCTGGTTACAGGCACATCTCCCTGCGAAACGAGTACAACAAACCTCTGTCCCTGGCCACCGTCTTCTGCAACATCATCCTCAAAACATACGTGCCCGACGGCTTCGGAGGTTAGGAGACTCGAACATGATGAAAGCAACTTCATTGAGTTTCATCACAAGTCTTTACGCTGTCTGATCTTTTTGTTTCAGCTATTGTAGATGCCCTGTCTGATCCCAAAAAGTTCTTATCCGTCTGTGAGAAACGAACAGACCAAATGAGAGCCATGGGCATTGAGACGGTGAGCATCTGTATCATTAATGCACACAACCTTGAGAGGTCTCCATCAGCTCGTTCATTTACTTTAATCAGTTCTTCATGTACTCGCAGAACTGTACGGATCGACTGCTATCATTAAACTTTCAGCATGAAAGTGATTCAATAGCACTAAGAAGCACTTTTCTAATGCGATTTTTCAGGCATCGCTGCAGCTCAGGTTTTTCTCGCTTGTGCATTTATTTTACTCACATGTTGGCTGCTTAATTTTACATGCACAAATGTTTTGACAGTAGTATAACACTTGCTTCTGATAATGCAAAATCCAGTCATTTATTTCCCCTCTCTGCTGTGAAGGAGAATGATGGTGTTTAATGAATTCTGGTTGTTTATTCAGTCAGATATTGCTGATGTGCCGAATGACAGCTGGAGGAGGAGTAAGAAACGGAGGGTGAATCCGGCCGCGATGACGCCGCAGAAGGACTCGGAGAGATCGAGAGCAGCACTGGGACAAAATATGGTCACCTGTTCCAAAGAGGGTAACTATAAGAATAAAAACGGTGTAGAGATCTGCATGGGCAGAAACACAGGCCGCTGTGACCCTGTGTAGGAGAAGAAAAAAATACACAAATGAGTCAGTATTATACAGTGAGAGTATGTGAATGTGGAGAGCACATCAGATACTTTTAATAATTTTGATAAAACAAATATATATAAATTATTTTGTTATAATAATGTATCTAATGCAATGACGTTCAGATATTAAGTGTGGCATATATGTACAAATACTTTTTGATGCCACTATACATTTACATTTATTAATTTAGCAAACACTTTAATTCAAAGCAATTTGTAAATGAGGAATACAACAAGCAGCAATTATATATGTATATTGCAAAATGTATATTTTACATCCTGTCATTGTTCAACATTTCTTTTCATTTTTTCACAAGTTTTTTCGGTAATTTGGCATATTCCTGAGTGAAACAGGATGAATAAATAATATATAAATCTTTTATAATATATATATATATATATATATATATATATATATATATACACACACACACACACACAGTGGTGTAGTTTAGTTTTTTGTAGTAAGTATACTGTGTTTTTTTTTTGTTTTGTTTTTTTCCCTCCCAGGCTCATACTCACCCGTCCCAGAGCAACACCCATAAGCACCGCCACACTCACTAATGCATAGCCTAGTATGAAACTGATCTAGGCTACATGTAATTCAGAGACTGCTTATGTGTGTTTTATCAAAATATCAATTTATTATAAGCAACACAAGACTTTAACAGCCAGTGACATTTACAGCTGGAGAGACTAGACTGATTTTTTTACTGTTTAGTGTCAATCACCATCTAACTCAGCCAGTTAAGATCTACATTTAGCCTTAGATGTTATATGAATATGGTCTCTGGAGCATAAGTTTTATCAACTGGCAATTTACAGTGCACATTTAAAAGTGAAAGTTGCAACTATTATTACACTCTAAAAAAATGCTGGGTTAAAAACAACCCAAGTTGGGTTGAAAATGGACATACCCAGCAATTGGGTTGTTTTAACCCAGCAGTTGGGTTAAATGTTTGCCCAAACTGCTGGGTAGTTTTATTTAACTCAACTATTGTTTAAAAATTTCTGTATTACTTGCTTAAAATGAACCCAAAATATGTTGGAAATTTTTTTAATATAATAATTAAACAATAAACATTTATTAAATTGTTTATTAATAAATATTCACCTTTTGATTATTATCAGGTACAGTACATGGCAAATTTTCTCAAGAAAAAAAAAATCAACTAATTCTGTAAACTATACATGGGAATCTGTTGGTACTACATTAATATTGAAGGTTAAAATGAACTGATTTGTATACAAACTTAAATTTTTATAATAATAAAGTTATAATAGGCCCACTAACTTTAAAATTATTTCTACTCCAAATCGTTTTTTGAAATATAAACATTTAAATGGTGGCTGTCAACTTGACGGATTTATTTAAACATGCATTATATAGGCTATTGAAGAACATTAAAAATTATAATTAATATGTAATATGGTGCATATATTTAGATAAATATTACACGAGACATGATACGGATTTCGTTAAGTTGTGCTGTATCTTTTAACATACCTTTAGATGTTCATTCATGTTTATTTCGCGCTGTAACTGGTATTGAAGCGGAGTAGAGGATCCGTTCACGTGCGCTTCACGCTGCCGCTTCTCTTGAACTGAGGCATACAGCGATCTGTCACGCCACATTAAAGAACGCCAAAACCGTTTTTATGTTTTTTTTATTCCGAAGTAAAATGGGCAGAATTTGAAATATGAGACTTTGTTTCATGTCAAAAGCAACAAACCACAAATCTTATTGTGATTTATTGGATGGTTACGTATCCGCGCTTTTTTTAAGCGGGTATACGGAAATGCTTGACCTTTCCTAGTGGGTATACGGCGTATACCTGCGTATCACGTAGACTACACCACTGTATATATATATATATATATATATATATATATAGTTGTTTTAGCAATGGTATAATGACTATATATAATTATTTCTCTTTATTAGAATATAAGCAGAAAGTACAGGAAAAAACGACTTCTATAGGCTATAGAAATAAAAATATAGGCAATAGCAGGAACTGGCTCTCTTAAACCTAAATGGAACGGACTGGAAGGCCAAGAAAACTTTCATAAACTGATGAGAAGTTTCTCAGATTTTCTTCTTTGAGAAAATGGAAGAAGTCCACGAGGTCACACTAAATCTGATTTTTGCTTAAAGAAGCCATTTTGTTCTGATTTTCTTTTTTTTTCTATGGATGGTCATTAAAACATTGCTAAAACAACAAAGCTTGATCTTACCTTGATCTTTTGACATATACGTCCTCCTCATTATATAAAAAGCATTTATTTAATCAAGCTCCTAAAACAGCTCGTTTTGATATTGCGGGATCTGTGACGTCACACAGGCAAATATATTTTCATATGACTGCCTCCAGAGCAAGAAATTGACGAATAGTTATACATCATCGCCCCATAGGCCCTGCCCGCTGGCGCTCAGTTGCTTAAAGGGTTAGTTTACCCAAAAATGAAATTTCTGTCATTAATTACTCACCCTCATTTCGTTCCAAACCCATAAGACTTTCGTTCATCTTCAGAACACAAATTAAGATATATTTTGATGAAATCTGAGAGCTCTCTGACCCTCCATAGACAGCATACACAACTGTAACTTTGACGCTTCAAAATGTTCATAAAGAGATTGTGTGTTTGAGCTTCCAGAAGAGGTTTGTTCTTGCGCGTCATTCAGTTTTGGATGAACTGCTGTTTATGTTCGCTGATCAATGTTTATATACGAGTAAAAACCTCCTTATTTAAATTTTGTTAATTCTGAACAAATAAAGTTACATATTGTACCTTTAAAGGTGCAATAGATGATTCTCTACAGAAACATTTTTTGTCATACTGGTTGAATTTCTCCTCATATCCTGATAGCAATCACTATTTTAAACGGTCTAAATGTATTTTTATAAATATATATCATCTGTGGAAGGTGTAGGACCATAAAATGTTCATCCAATTATTATATTCAGTCCGAATGAAATAATACGATGTCCTACCTGCCTGTCAACGTATGTTTTTTACATACCCTCGCGCACCCTGTTCACGCAGACATCATACATCAGCGTGTTTCATGCAGAGTTTATACAGACAGACGTCAGTCAGCACCGCAAACAAACAGCAGCCACCGTTTACAGTATACATATATACAGTGCAAATATACAAATTTATATACATATTTGTGTTTTTATTGAACCTCAAGGAACATATTAAAATGAGAAAATCCATGTCATGACCCCTTTAATCTACATGCATTTCAAATCATTTGCTTGTTTCGGCATGTAGACTGTGTGTGTGTTTTGTTTTTTTCTGTCTTGTTGCTTGTCAGATTGAGATATGGCTCCAGTGAGATCTTGGGTAAAAGCTAAGGCAGATTAAAGACTTTGACATTGACGTCAAAAAGCAATCCAAGACTGTCCTACGGCCATCTCTGAAATGCCCAAAAGCAAAATTGTGGCAAAAATCATACATTATGTATCCGTTTTAAAATATTGCACAAAACACACATCTCAGAATCAGTTGAGTTGTATTAACATATGTTGTTTTGTGAACCTCTAGATACATCAGTGCTCACACCTCAACTGACCATCGATGACTTAAAGCAAACAAAGGTAACAACCTAACAGAATAAACATAAAAATAACAGAATAAAGCATTTGATTTGCATCGCTGAAATATGAAAACTGCTGCATTCATGTTTTTTACAACTTTTCCTCAGACCTACTTGAAACTAGTCAAGAAGCAGCAGAAGGATGTGAACGCTTTGAAGAAGAAGCAGGCGAAGGTGACCGAAGGCTTTTGTTTCCTTGAGTTCATTGAATTGATTATGAACAGTTTGCCGGAGTGTCACAGACACTGAAGCCTGTAGGGCATGAGAACTGACAGCGCGGATACAAAGACAGAAGAGAAAACAATCCTGCTTCCTATTTCAGGCACACGCAGCACTGCAGAGTTCCCACTGCGCTCAAGTGGACAGGATTGTTGCTCAACATGATAAAGAGAAACAAGCGCTGGAGAAGCAACTCGAAAAAAGCTGCAAGAAAGTGAGGTGAATGTGATATTAGTCTTTCATTACACTCAGATGTACTTTTCTCTTCATACTGTATGTAGTCGGGTTGCCAAGTAGTTGATTATTCAACATCAAAGTTTCAGGTTTAAATTTATACATTGTTCACTTCAGGCACATTTATGAATGTGAATTTTCTTCATGATGTTTGAGGTCTTAAAGTGAAATGCACACAGGTGTAGAGAATCACAATGATCTACTAACCACAAACAAACACAATGCTGACTGGTTCACTGTGAGTATTTCTATTGACTTTAATTAAAACCTGTCAAATCAGTTTATCTAAGGCAATGACATTCAGGCATTTTATGTTTGACATCAGTGTCCAAATACTCTCCAATTACTATGATGGATGGATTGATGGTTGGATGGATGGATGGATGGATGGATGGTTGGTTGGATGAAGGGATGCATGGTTTTGTGGATGTTTGGTTGGATGGATGATGGACGGACGGACAGACGGGTAGATGGATGGTTGGTTGGTTGGATGGATGGATGATGGATTGTTGGTTGGTGGATGGATGATGGATTGATTGGTGGATGGATGGATGGATGGATTGGTGGATGTTTGGTTGGATGGATGATGGATGGATGGATGGATGGATGTTGGTTGGTTGGTTGGATGAATGGATGGATTGGTGGATGTTTGGTTGGATGGATGATAGACGAATGGGTGGATGGGTGGGTGGATGGATGGATGATTGGTGGATGTTTGGATGGATGATGGACGGACAGATTGGTGGATGAATGGATAGTTGGATGGATGGATTGGTGGATGTTTGGTTGGTTGGATGGATGACAGACGGACGGATGGGTGGATGGATTGGTGGATGTTTGGTTGGATGGATGGATGGATGTTTGGTTGGTTGGATGGACGGATGAACGGATGGATGGATGGATGGATGGATTGGTGGATGGATGTTTGGTTGGTTGGATGGATGACGGACAGATGGATGGACGGATGGATGGGTGGATGGATGGACGGACGGACGGATGGTTGGTTGGATGGATGAAGGGATGGATGGATGGATGGACGGACGGACGGATGGTTGGTCGGTTGCATGAATGGATGCATGGTTTGGTGGATGTTTGGTTGGATGGATGGGGCGGACAGACGGATGGATGGACGGACGGATGGATGGATGGTTGGTTGGTTGGATGGATGATGGATTGATTGGTGGATGGGTGGATGTTTGGATGGATGATGGACGGACGGATGGTTGGGTTGATGGGTGGGTGGATGGATGGATGTTGGTTGGTTGGACGGATGAACGGATGGATGGATGGATGGTTGGTTGGATAAATGGATGGATTGGTGGATGTTTGGTTGGATGGATGATGGACGAACGGTTGGATGGGTGGGTGGATGGATGGATGGATTGGTGGATGTTTGGTTGGTTGGATGGATGATGGACGGACGGATTGGTGGATGAATGGATAGTTGGATGGATGGATTGATGGATGTTTGGTTGGTTGGATGGATGACGGATAGACGGATGGGTGGACGGATGGGTGGATGGATGGATGGATGTTTGGTTGGATGGATGGATGGAGGGATGGATTGGTGGATGGTTGGTTGGAAGGATGATGGATGGATGATGGACGGATGGATGGAGGGATGGATTGGTGGATGTTTGGTTGGTTGGATGGATGACGGACAGATAGACGGACGGATGGATGGACGGATGGATGGATGGATGGATGGATGGTTGGTTGGTTGGTTGGTTGGATGGAGGGAACAATTTACAATGCTGAATCTTGCACAATATAAGCCAGAATTTGTTTTAAAAAGTAAATGAAGGTGAAATTTTCAAGATTCAAGATTACTTTATTGGTCCCTAAGGAAATTTGTCTTGGACAAAAGGCTGCCACATAAAAACATACAATTATAGTACAATAACAAACACAAAAACAATACAGACACTACTACTCAATTCACACTGCCTTACTTCCTGAATTTAGAAGATTCACTGATAAGGAATGAAAGAATTCTTAAACCTATTCAGGTATCTTTTCCTATATTTAACCGGCACCCTATAGCGTCTACCTGAAGGGAGTAGTTCATATTCAGGGTACAGGACATGGGAGGAGGGGTCTGTTAGAATTTTATTTGCATGTTTAACTATGGCCTTCTCAAAGAGAATTTGGAAGGGAAGGAAACTCCCTCACCCCTATCACTTTCATTGCTGTATAAACCAATCTGTTTATTATTTTAACTTAACTGATATGTTACCAAACCAAGCTACAATACTTCGCAAGAAGTACAGTCTCTGTTGGATCCTAGTACATACATAACTCACATGGATATTCCAAGACAGATTACACTCAATATGTACACCCAAGTATTTGTAAGAATAAACCTGGGCAATACAAGTGTTCTGGACCAGCAATGGAGAATGATCCCCCACATGTCCCGGGTCAAAAATCATTTCTTCTGTTTTCTTAGTATTTACAATGAGATGATGGTCCTCACACCATTGTATAAACATTTTAACCTCCAAACTATAACCAGAAATATCAGTATCCATATCCATAAGTCCCAAAATTGCAGTATCATCAGAAAACTTTACAATAAAAGTGCTGGAATGACTGCTTATACAATCGTTCGTATATAATGTAAACAAAATGGGAGAACTCACACATTAAAATGGCATACTATATGGCAATATTTATACAAAAAATTGAAGAATATCCCTCAATCATTGTAGATCTACATGCTGTGTCCCTTGTAAATGAAATCCAGAACATTGTGAAGTATAACAGCTTCTTCTCAGTCATATTTTGAGTGTAAAATATGACACGCTCTCATTATTTGTTCATCCTCAGTGAAAGTTACAGCCTTGAAATGAGCAGAGACATCGAAAGGCAAATTAAGACTGTAACGACAAATCACAAATCCAAGGTATCGAGTTGAATTTCATTTGTTTCATTCAGTTTCCAGCTTCTTGTTTTGGCAATTTGAATATTAAAACAAAGCTTTGTTTTGTCCCTGTACGGCAGGTGAAGGACGTGGTTGCGGCTCACGCGTCAGAATGGGCTGAGATGATCAAATGCCATTCGGCTGAGGAACAGAATGTGAGGGAGCAGCACGTGATCCAGCAGTGTGAGCAGCTCCGAAAGCTGATGCTCATGGAGCAGGAGCAGCAAACACATCATCTCACGCTCGTCCATGAGAGGTGAGAGAGAGCTCTGTTCTGAAGACACCACCAAACTTTGAATTCGACTGAATGTAGATGAAAGCTAGTATAGTGTCCGTGAAGTTTGTTCCCCTCTTCATCGCTGGCCTCAGGACAGTGACCTGTATCGCTGGAGAACTTGGATCTCTCTACAAAGATTTCTGCTTTAATGAATCGCTCCAGTTCTGAAGTGTTGGGAAATTTTGTGGCATGCAGCTAATTTAGTCAACATGAAAAGTGACTATTTGCTATTTATATTTAATTATAAAATATTTTATATATTTATATTTTTACTAAAATAAGCAGCAAATCAGCATATTAGAATGATTTCTGAAGGATCACGTGACACTGAAGACTGGAGTAATGATGCTAAAAATTCAGCTTTGATCACAGGAATAAATTACACTTACTATATACTATATATTCACATAGAAAACAGCTATTATAAATTGGAATAATATTTCACAATATTACTGTTTTTTCTGTATTTTGGATCAAATAAATGAAGCCTTGGTGAGCAGAAGAGACTTCTTTTAAGAACATTAAAAAATCTTACCGTTCTACAACTTTTGACTGGTAGTGTATATATTTATTTATATATAGTTAAATTATATAAGTTGTAAACAAAAAGATTATATGAGGATACTAATGAAGTCAGTGTCATTATTTTCTGGGCAAACTTGCCTCCTTTCTATGCAAACAGTGCATGCTGGATTCACAAAGGACATCACTGTATGCCTGCTAATTGTAATTAACGTCTGTGTACAGTTTCTATTGATCGTGTCAGCAGTAATTCATTAAATGATGGATATAACCGGGCATATATCCAGGTGTGAAGTCAAGCATGTGCAGTCGTCTGCTGCATCTTCCACAAACGGCCGCTCAGATCCGGCCTGTGCGCCAGGGGATTGCTCCATGCCAATTGTGAGCAGCACTAATTTTGTGGGCGTGTTTGAGGCATTACCTGATTTGCATAATTCCTTTAGTGATTCGGGTGCTGAAACAATGCAGTCTGTGCTTGCTAAACAGCGCTATCAGCGGACGCAATTCATTCTTACTGTATTCTCCCTTGTGTGTGTTTCTTATGGGCTTTTGTTCCATATGACGTGTGTGTGTGTGTCTTTTTTGCAGCTGCTGTTTTGTTCTCTGTGTTCTTATTGTATATTTTACATTAACTCCACAGAGTTATCAAGCGTTTATTATTATAATTGCACTTTAAACAGCAAATACTTTTGTTGCACAGTGCAAAAAAGATATTATCACACCATTTTATATCCTTTTATACTGCAATAAGTCTCACAAATTAGTTATTTTTGCTGAAATAAAATAAAAATAGTTTATATATTTAACAACCATGTGATTCATAACAAAATACTTAAAGTTCAAAACTTGTATGGGACACTTTTTAAAAAAAAATCTCTACTGTTGCACAGCGTATAAATACATCCCTACTTTTAACATCATAGCGCAAACCAATGTTTGTCATAAAAACCAATTGAATTATTTTCCTTCTCTTACAGACAGAGTAAAGAGCTGAGAACCAACCAAGCAAAGACCTCGATGGAGAGCAGCAAAGCCATCAGTCAAGACAAAAGCATAAAGAACAAGGCTGAGAGGGAACGGTAATAATAACTGCTCAGCAGCAATTCCCTTTAAAGCTCATACAAGCAGCATTACGTCGTAGCTGCGCTTTTCTTTGTGCTTTGCTTTTATTTTGAGACATTGCTATTACAGTGTAATGACCAAACAGAACCATCTTGAGCAATTTCATCCATATAATTTGTTTTTTTTTTTTAAGGGTAAAACACCATCTAGAACTATTATTCTGTTCATCTCTGATTGCATGGATCATGCTCAGTTCAGTGCACTAGTTTCCACCATTTAACATTTTGTTAAAACTTTCTAAGACTTTCTTGTTATTCTCCACAAATTTGACCATAAAGTAAGTAGCCTACGTCATTCAGGAAAATAAACCCCATCTACACAATGCTTCGATATATTGAGATTAAACTTTTATTGGCACTATCCTGAACGGTGTTGGTCAAAACCTCAAAATAACAATTGGAGGAAACTGATTTTTTTTTAACCATGTATGCTTTTGCATCATTTTGAACCCCTTCATAGACAGTGTTTTCTACAAATCTTCAAAAACAATTGCCTCTTATCATCAATCTTCAGACCAAACTTCACAAATGTGATTTTCATAACATTTTGACTTTGAACACACCAATAAATTGAGAACGTCATAGAGGAACTGAGGGTGTGTTTTGGGCAGTGTTAATTTTGACAGCAAATTTTGATTTAGTATTAGTCATAGTCTTTTGACTAAAATGCAATTTAGTTTTAGTTATATTTTAGTCATCTGAATTGTTTTAGTTTTAGTCTAGTTTTAGTTGATGATTTTAGTTGACGAAATCTACAGTAGAGCTAGTCGACTAAAATCGAATGGGTTTAGTTAAATTGTAATGCATTAATTAAAGGGGTAGTTCACCCAAAAATTAAAATAATGTCATTTATTACTCACCATCATGTCGTTCCACACCCGTAAGACCTTCGTTCATCTTCGGAACGCAAATTAAGATATTTTTGATGAAATCCGATGGCTCAGTGAGGCCTGCATAGCCAGCAATGACATTTCCTCTATCAAGATCCATTAATGCACTAAAAACATATTTAAATCAGTTCATGTGAGTACAGTGGTTCAATATTAATATTATAAAGCGACGAGAATATTTTTGGTGCACCAAAAAAACAAAATAACGACTTATATAGTGATGACCGATTTCAAAACACTGCTTCATGAAGCTTCAGAGCGTTATGAATCAGCGTGTCGAATCAGCGGTTCGGAGCGCCAAAGTCACATGATTTCAGCAGTTTGGCGGTTTGACACGCGATCCGAATCATGATTCGACACGCTGATTAAAGTTATCGTCTTGTTTTCGTCTGTGAAAAATATTACGAAAATTATTCTTCAACGAAATTAACTCTGTTTTTTGGGAATGCTTTGGTATATTGTAGTGAAACTTGAGAATTATCATTGTCATCATCAACTTAGGCCATGCACAAAATTTTAAGCCAGCGCCACCTACTGGTCAAAAGTTATAAGCAATAATCTACTTTTAGCCTTTAAAAGTTACCCATGACTCAACTGACGGGTGGTGTTTCTGCAGGAGAGTTCGAGAGCTCAACAGCACGAACACAAGGAAGTTTCTTACAGAAAGAAAGAGGGTAAGGATTCTAATCTTGTTTCAGATGTTTTTTTTTTCCTTTTCAAATGCATGTTTCTAATTATGCAAATTAACATGGGCGTTGATTGACAGCTCGCCATGAAACAGTCCAAAGAGAGCGAGCAACTCCAGGCGGCTCAGCGTGAACAGCTGGAGAGGCTGGAGAAACACAACGAGGAGGTATTTCACCTTAATGTTTGGGTCATTCCTGCTGTGCAGTAACATTTGAACTCTGTAATCTTTACATAATGAATGTGCTTCTGTAATTAAGGGTGTATTTTTGTATAAAGGTGTAACAGACGTTCAGAAGCACTCAGACTTCTCTTTCGTATTTTTAATTTATTGACATGATGATTTGATCAAACAGGAGGCAAGAGGCAAGAAAAAAGAAGCATTAGGAATATTTATAAATTAATTACATCCTAATAAATTGCTAATATGGTTTCATTCTTAAAATATTGGATGGATTTTTTTTAAAGATATATGATGGTGTGGCATGAAAATATAATGCATGGCAGGAATGACCCGTTTGATGATGCATGAAACTGTCATGTGAATATAATCATCACTCACCATGAATTTTATTTTGCTCTTCTATTTAGCTGTTGAACTCCTGCTATGCAAAATCACAATGCCAAGGTAGGACTTTCCTCTCACAAATCAATTTTACAACGCCTCCCCTTTCCCATGATTCTTTCATTTCTCCCCGTATGGATGTCCAGTCCATCATATCTGTGAATTATTGTTCCTCCTCCACACATTCACAGACTACTGAGCAGACAGAGGCGGTGTGAGGAAGCCGAGTCGTTCCTCATGGGTTCTTTGTTTGTTCTGCCTGCAATCATCTGGAGATGTCAGTGCGTGTACATACTATAAACAACGGTGTAAAAAATGGATTGAATACTGAATTTTATATCACAAAAGTGAAACTTCTGTCCGTCATGCCATTCCAAAACCATTTGACTTTCTTTGTTCTGAGAGTTCACTCAGTTCTGTCAAGATCCAAAACGGACAAAATAACCTAAAATTTCTCCTTTTGGGTTCCACTGAAGCAACAACACAGCAAAAAATGCTTTTCTTATTTAGTATTTTTGTCTTGTTTCCAGTCCAAATATCTAAAAACTAGATAAGTAAAATGATATAAGATATTTTTTCTTGTTTTCTGGAAGAAGAAAAAAATGAGTTTTTGCTTAAAACAAGGAAAATTATCTGCCAATGGGGTAAGAAAAATAATCTTGTTTCTGTTTGGGACAGAAACAAGATTTCAAAGAGAAACGAGATTATTTCTTACCCCATTGGCTGGTAATTTTGCTTGTGTCATTCTACTTATCTTTTAAAAGCATCTGGATTTAAGAATTTTTAGATATTTAGACTGGAAACAAGACAAAAATACTAAATAAGAAGAGCATTTTTTTTTTTTTTTTTTTTGCAGTAAAATGATCACACTGCAAAAAAATGAGGTTCTTCCTCAGTATTTCTGTCTTGTTTTCCAGTACAAATATCAAATCATTCTTAAATCAAGATACATTTACTTGAGAAGCAAAATCATGTAAGATATTAAGTCTTTGTAAGATATTTACCAAAATAAAGTGAGTTTATGATTTTAATTTTAACTTTATTTTTCTGACTCCATTGGTAGACATTTTTTCTTGTTTTAAGCACTCTAAAAAATGCTGGGTTAAACCCAAGTTGGGTTAGAAATGGACAAACCCAGCAGTTGGGTTAAATGTTTGCCCAAACTGCTGGGTAGTTTTATTTAACTCAACTATTGTTTAAAAATGACTATATGTCTGGCTTAAAATGAACCCAAAATAGGTTGGAAATTAAAAATCAGACACATAATTACTAGAAGCAACAATAATAATCAAAAGGTAAACATTTATTAATAAGCAGTTTAATAAATGTTTATTGTTTAATTATTGTTCATAAAACATATTAATAAATGTTAATTTCCAACATACTTTGGGTTCATTTTAAGCAAGCAATACAGTAATTTTTAATCAATAGTTGAGTTAAATAAAACTACCCAGCAGGTTGGTCAAACATTTAACCCAACCGCTGGGTTTGTCCATTTTCAACCCAGCATTTTTTAGAGTGTAGAAAACTTGTCATTTTGTTTCTCAAGTAAATGTGTCTTGATTTAAGAATATTTAGATATACTATATTGCCAAAAGTTTTACGCCTGCCTTTACATGCACATGAACTTTAATGACATCCCATTCTTAATCCGTAGGGTTTAATATGGAGTTGGCCCACCCTTTGCAGCTATAACAGCCTCAACTCTTCTGGGACGGCTTTCCACAAGGTTTAGGAGTGTGTTTATGGGAATTTTTGACCATTCTTCGAGAAGCGCATTTGTGAGGTCAGGCACTGATGTTGGCGAGAAGGTCTGGCTCACAGTCTCCGCTCTAATTCATCCCAAAGGTGTTCTATCAGGTTGAGGTCAGGACTCTGTGCAGGCCAGTCAAGTTCCTCCACACCAAACTCGCTCATCCATGTCTTTATGGACCTTGCTTTGTGCACTGGTGCGCAGTCATGTTGGAACAGGAAGGGGCCATCCCCAAACTGTTCCCACAAAGTTGGGAGCATGAAATTGTCCAAAATGTCTTGGTATGCTGAAGCATTAAGAGTTCCTTTCACTGGAACTAAGGGGCCCTGAAAAACAACCCCACACCATAATCCCCCCTCCACCAAACTTTACACTTGGCACAATGCAGTCAGGCAAGTACCGTTCTCCTGGCAACCGCCAAACCCAGACTCGTCCATCGGATTGCCAGACAGAGAAGCGTGATTCGTCACTCCAGAGAACACGTCTCCTCTGCTCTAGAGTCCAGTGGTGGCGTGCTTTACACCACTGCATCCAACGCTTTGCATCGCACTTGTTGATGTAAGGCCTGGATCCAGCTGCTCGGCCATGGAAACCCATTCCATGAAGCTCTCTACTCACTGTTCTTGAGCTAATCTGAAGGCCACACGAAGTTTGGAGGTCTGTAGCTATTGACTCTGCAGAAAGTTGGCGACTTCTGCACACTGTGCACCTTAGCATGCGCTGACCCCGCTCTGTGATTTTACGTGGCCTACCACTTCGTGGCTGAGTTGCTGTTGTTCCCAACTGCTTCCACTTTATGATACCACTAACAGTTGACCGTGGAATATTTAGCAGTGAGGAAATTTCACGAATGGATTATTGCACAGGTGGCAACCTATCACAGTACCACGCTTGAATTCACTGAGCTCCTGAGAGAGACCCATTCTTTCACAAATGTTTGTAGAAGCAGTCTGCATGCCTAGGTGCTTGATTTTATACACCTGTGGCCATGGAAGTGATTGAAACACCTGAATTCAGTGATTTGGAGGGGTGTCCCAATACTTTTGGCAATATAGTGTATTTGTACTGGGAAACAAGACAAAAATACTAGATAAAAAAAACTATTTCTTGAACTATTTCTTTAATATGTTTCACATTGCAAATATTCACAACTGAAATGTTTTTTGTCTGCTGGAGGATTGTTTTATTTGCTGATTTAAATGCAGTGCATAAATTAGTTGATTTTCCATCCACTTCATCCACTACAATCACCAGAGGAAACGCTGAACGTCACATTGCATTTCCACTGATGGCTGGTGCAGAGCGGCGCTTCCCAACCAGCCTAATCTCACTAAAACACATGACGTGTCATGTGACCAGCTTCAAAATGTTGTTTGTGAACTTGCAATATCCTCCCTACAAAAAAGTTTGTTCCCCAGCACACATCTCATGTTGAGATGTTATTCAATAAATAGGATTTGTGAAATCTAGGGCTTTTTTTAACTCGGGTCTCTCTGGATAGCACTACCTCTAGAGGCAGTGCTGTAATTCTGCTTTAAATGGGTCCTATTATGCTTTTTTCCATGTTCATCATTCTTCAGTGTGTAATGTTGCTGTTTGAGCATGAAAAAGCTTTGCAAAGTTCCACTTATTCTCTATATCAGTGTCACTGTTTCTGAACTCCCTGAAACGCCTCCATTGTAGTCTTGAGTTTTCTTCCGGGAACGAACACGTCACAATATTCCTCATTTAAATAATTCATACGCAGAATAAAGGGGCGGGGCCTGGTTGAGTTAGTTGTGTGTTGAAACTGGCAGTTATGGTAAGGGGTGGGACATTTCCCAAACACGCTTGACCAATCACAACACACTGCTTCAGCCGACCAATCAGAGCGCATTGTGCTTTTCAGAAGGAGGGGCTTCATAGAGACAGGAACTAAACAGAGCGTTACTGACAGACTGGGAAGAGAAGAGCTGCAACAATAGAGAATATGAGGAAAATAATGAACATTCAAGCATGAAAACCTGTTCTAGTAGAGCCTAAAAACAAAAGGGCATAACATGGCTTCTTTAATGTGCTTCACTGTCATCATTACAGGCCAAAGAGACTCGGCGCATGAAGAAACAAGAGAGGACAGACTGCTGACCAGTCAAACTCACGGTTCATTTGAGATCACGCAGTGAGAACGCACCCACAAACACACTTTTTTACTCCTAAATGCACACTATATGCATAGAATCCATTTTTTAGTAATGTCTGCTTGGTATTTATTTACATTTTATGAATGTTGAAAGAGAAATGAATATTGTATATGAGCACACAGATGTTTTATGATTGAGAAAAACTGAGCATTTGATTTTGATCTTTGTTTTACAAGCCCAATTACTTTTAAAGTCAGCATTAAATTAAAATTGACTATTTTTTTTTTTTTTTTTTTAATTCACATTCCTGGTCTTATTGTGAATGATTCATCAGTGCATATTATTATTATAAAGAATAAATGTTTGTTTGTCTTTTTAAAAATATAATAACTTGATTTAACCCTGGTTGTAAACCTATGATAGCTATTCTGGTACAGAACTGCAACTTTTTACCTTGCAATCAATTTATTTTTGTATATTCGGAAAGATATTTTGTACATATGCCATTACCTGAGTAAAATGGATTGTGAATGCTGTTTCATGTTGACTTTAAATATCCTCTAAAGTGGAATATAGCTGTGAAATACACAGCAAAATATAAATCATGTATTTGAGTCTTAAGAAATAACACTGTTTTTCATACTGATATATTATAAAGATCATGCAAAATACTTTACTAGGTTAGTAAGTGATTTTCTCACACTAGTCTCATCTCAAAGCCCGGTTCACGCTGCCAGTGACACGATCCCATTCATTTCAATGAAGAGAGCTGCCGATTTCCGGTGTCAAGACAAATCTGGTCCTCCCTCGAAATCATGTCTCCCCAAACTGTAAGTTAATGATTATCCTAAGTATATACGGATGATATTAATTTAAAATACGCATAGCTTACTATATAATAGATACAAAAACACAGTGCATAATAAAACCAATTCAACGTAATTTCTTACACTTGATTAACTGTTCATTAGTAAATAGCCTAATAATAATAATAGCCTATTAAGTGAACAACTGAACATCATTCATTTGTTTTTTTTTATATATAACTTAAATATTTGGAAATTTAAAAAGATGAATATATGTAGAGTAAGTGCAAATGTGTGTATACACTAAGCTATCAGGCTAATCGTTTATCTGTATGCTATGCTAGTATATAAGCTAACTAATACAGACATAAATGGTCATAACATAGTTGAAACAGCATTTATCATAACATGATTTTGTAGGAATTGTAATCAGGCGGTAAAGAGAGTACCCATTAAAAGCAATTTGAACCAATGGGATCACTTGGGGTCCTAAAGGAGACCCAATTTGTCACTACACCGGATGTGGGCGTGTTCTGAGACATGACAGGTGAGACATGTTTAACTTTATGGAAATGAAGAGTGACTTTTGGAAGTGACAGCCAATAGGAGTGAAAGCTGCGTTCACACTGCCAGTCACTGCATAAAATGCTTATTATTAAAGATAAACGAGAAACAGCGAGTGCTCTTTGCCATCACGGCTATTTATCTGCAGCGAAAGCGAAAATTGTCCTCATTTGTAAAACTGAAAGTTTTGCGATGACTTGATGAAAAACAAAAACTTTTATTTTAAAATCTAAAAAGATATTCAATTACCACTATAGCCAGCAGAATAGTGACCAGGAATCACTATTATAACATTTAAAAATCTTTAAAAAGTATGTAGGAAAAGTCACAAAGACTCATGAAAAACAAAAACTTTTCTTCAAACTGTGAATGAAATTAGACAGCTAGTGAAGAGCGCTTCCTTTATAATCACTGAAGCTGTCAGTCAGTTCAGCACAAACTCATTGAGTGCGAAAACTGAATGAATCACAATGAAACACAATGAATCTTTTATTTACATTGCGTCTCCGCTTTGTTTGTTATAATAAGAGGATTTGTGTGAGTGCAGAACATAGTAAACTTGTGCTGAATATAAACTCCTTCAGCGTTTTGAGAGATACTGAGTGGATTCTCACTACTGGTAACTTAAACACCTCTGATTGGTCATTATTTTCAACAGAAATCCCTGTGATTGGCTACAATACTCAACGCTCAAATCTTGTTGTAAAGGGACATTTTGGCAGTGCTGTTGAACTCACATGACATGAATATAACAACCAGATTGCTTTAATTTACTTATTTTTCTGTTTTATTTAACAATACAAATTATATGTTACACGTAGTAATATAACTCTGTTAATTCTGCAAAAAAAAATACATTACTTGCATTGACCTGACCAGGCAGCTGCCACACCCTGCTGACCGCTAAAATAGCTTCTCCTCCATTTTACCGACGACACTCTACACTACAGGATGTAGTGACGGATCACGTGCGCTCCACTGACTTCACTCCAATTGGTTGTCGCTCCCGCAAGTCACTGTTCATTTGCATATATCAACTTTGTCACATCGCTGGACACGCCCACAACCTGTCGCCAATAGTCACTGTCGCTCATGTCGCCGGCGTGGTGAGAAATCAATTCCCCCGATGGAATTGGGTCAGAGATCGTATTATTATAGGGAGATAATGTATCTCTTACCATTGGAGAAAGCGTAACGGTTAACTTAATCACGTGCGGCACCTCTCAGCCTATCGTGTCGCCATTCAAAACTCCTCCCTGCGTGTCGCCAATGCGTACCGCCAGTTAGCATTAGCCGTTAGCTTTTTTGGCTAAAGGTTGCAGGCTTGCCTTCCACTGGCTTTGATTGGGTCTCCTTTAGGACCCTGAGTGATCCCATTGGTTCAACAGACTTTTAATGGGTAGTATTTTTAGCACCTGATTATAATTCCAGCAAAATCTTGTTATGATTTATATTGTTTAAAATGCGTTGTAATGACAATTAATGTCTTTTAAATTACATGGTTCAAACACTAGTATATAACTGAAGCTATAGGTTGTGAAATCAAGCATTTCTTGTTCTTACAGTTTTTTAGTTAGCTTATGTACTAGTATAGCATCTACCCGATTAGCCTGCTAGCTTAGCTTATATTATATTAGGTATGTTTTTTGCTTCCAATATAGTTCCCAAATACGTTTCAAATTAATGATGTTTGTGTGTACATAGCATGACAATTAATTTATTAAAAATGTATAATAGTAATGTTATATACTATACCACATTGCTATTATTGTGTAAAATTAATATTAAATTACTTTTTACAGAACATAGTTTGTTGCAATAATAAAAATAAAAATACGTTTTTTGGCATGGTTGTGTTTCCAGGTTGTTTTATTATGCAATACATAGGCATTCATTTTATATTTCAAGCATGTTTTGTTTGTGCACTTAAAGTAATAAACATCATACAATAGTGAAATAGGTTATAATTAGTCAAGATATCACGATAACAACTTTTGATCAGGCATTACTGCCTGGGTCCTAAAGGAGACCCGATTCCTGGGGGGGACTTGATTTCTCATGACACCGGATATTGCCAGATCTCCATTGAAATGACTGGGATCATGTCGCTGGCATTGTGAACGCAGCTTTAAGATGAGACTTAACACATGTAATGTTTATTTTATTCATATTTTATCATGTCGCAGTGTTTCCCCTCATAGTCGCCCATCTATTTTTGTAAGTGCATTACTGCAAGTTTCTTTGTCAAACTGAGAGATGATTTGAAATGAAATCAGCAGCATGTCAGAGATGTATAGTATTTAACACAGAAAATTGCTTTTAATATTATTGTGTAATACATTCTTGATTTATTTGCACACTAACCAACTTGTTGGTAATTATGAACCGTATCATCATTGTTTGTTTATATCTTTTGTATCCCACATTCTGAATTCAATTACCGACACCATTGCAGGAAATTAAAAGTCACTGAACGGCGCGTTTCATTTGAAGCTACAATAATGATGATCGAATGAATCAGGACTATTGCTTCTTTAAAAGCGTGTGATTGCAGGCGGTTTCATCATCCAGACGGGTTCAAATGTCTGCCGACCTCTTCACATAAAACACACTGAGCCAAATGATCCGAATGAAACAATGAAACATCTCTTCACAAAGGAAATCACACTTGGGCGGTGTTGAACATGCAGTGCTGTAAGAGACACAGACACGGCCTTTCTATTGATACATCAAGTCTTGCATAAAGTCTGCAGGAAGATTGTCATGTAAAGTGAGCCACACACACTCATTCTTATTCTCAATTAGCGTTGGTTGTCTTTGTGTGCCGTAACAAACACACACTTCCCTGCGTGAGCAGTCAACATGCTGTAACAGACACATACTGACTCATCGTGTGTTTTCAGTCTCTGAATTAGTCGTACGATCGTTGAAGCAGGTTATGAGTTAATTGAGTGAAAATGCAAAGCCGGAGTGTGTTTGTTATGATATCTCTGTGTTTGAACATCTGCTTTTATGATTCAAATGCGTGTGTTTTTTCTTCCTCCCACTGAAATGTGCATGAATACATGCGGCTGAAGGAATAACAGCTGCACTGCACCCAAAGCAATATTCCTGGTTGTTTGCAGTCTAATGAATGCATAAAACTTGTGGTGTGTTGTTATTTTATCCATGTCAACTAAACCCATACTTACGGTTGGTAAGTGTGCAAAGACGCTGGTCTGATCAAATGACTTAAAAAGTTAACTTCTGCTTCATTTGTCTCTAAATGCATGTGCACATTTTGGCACAGTAGCTCATTTAGGTCTTGACTCTTTCATGCATACGGTTACTGATAATTTGCATACTGTGCTTAATATACATAGTGCAGAAACAGTAAGATTAATATGCTACTTTAAACTTTGGCTACAGTATATGAAGCAAATTCATTACGTGATGCATAAACATAAGCTCATCCACCTGGACATTTTAATGTTCTTAGAATATTAAAAAATAAACATTCAAAGAATGTGTATTTTTGGTGAAAAACTTAGGAGAATGTTGTAAGAAATGTTTTTGTAAATTTTAAATAACGTTCTAATCACGATAGAAAGACTGGACATTTATAATATTCAAAATAAATGTTCAAATAACATTGCATGTTGGGTGAAAATAATGTTAGTATGTTGTAAGTAGCAGTTCTGTACTGTGTTGGGGAAAGTTACTTTAAAAGTAATGCATTACAATATTGCGTTACTCCCTAAAAAAGTAACTAATTGCATTACTTAGTTACTTTTTATGGAAAGTAATGCGTTACGTTACTTTTTTTCTCATCTGGGCTGGGCTGTTTGTTTGTTTGTTTTTATAACAACAAGAAAAGTTGTATTTTTGACAAATGTAAAAGCCCTTTCACACCAAAAGTGAAATGAATAAGCCTCAGGCTGAAGGAAGTGCAAATTCAAGCCTGTACAGTAGAGGGCGCAGCTCAAACAAACAAGCCTTTCAGCTGTGCCGCCATTCTGGATCACAGAAGAATAGGATGCAGGAGAAGAATAAATGAATAAAAGCCTAGAACTAGTCTAGAATAACCATCATGTTTACACAGCACATACGCACTTACTCGCGATTTCTCTCAACATGGGTACAGGAGAGCTGTCAGTCAATAAATGGGAAAACAAAGTAACTTGCGTTACTTGTTTGAAAAAGTAACTCATATTTTGTTGTAAATTTAAGAGTAATGTGTTACTTGAAATAAGTAATCTGATAACGTAACTTATAAAACGGTTAGTTCCTCTCCTTGGTTCTGATTGGTCAATAGCTGTGTTATATAAAACACAGCTATGACCGCTTCACCCAACGGTTCTGTGTATCACTACACAACACCCTTAGCAACCATGTCCGATGTATTATCCTGTCCTTTTAACAGTTGAGGGGTTTTCCCGTGACTGACGGCGCTAGTCAAAACATTTGTCAGTTGCGTCTTGTTCCGTGTTCACAACAATTCAGTCTTTTCAATGTAAAAGTCTTCGCTACTGACTGACTCACTCATAAAGACAGTCTTTGCCGCCATCTAATGGCGTAATAATGTAACTTCTGTTGCTGTTCACGGTCAGGGACTATTTTTTCCGGCGGAAGGAAGGCTTTTAGTGATTTTACTTCATGAAAGTTGCATTGATACATATTTTTGGCTTTAATATTTGTATTGTGTGGTAACCGTTTTATAAAAGCAATAAGGTACTCGAGGCTAGTGCTGTATCGTTAATAATCGTTAGTGCTATATCGTCGTGCCTAACAACGCCCTTCATCCGTGACTTATACACGATACAGCACAGCCTCTCGTACCTTATTGCTTACTCACGTTACTTGTAATGCATTACCCCAACACTGGTTCTGTAACCTTATAACAACTTTATAAAAATCTGGACATTTTAATGATTTAAAAACATTTCAAAACAATGTTCCCACAACCAAAATGGGATGTTTGGAAAACATTTTTAGAACCTAAATTTGTGACTAGTATCACCCTAAAAGACAATTTTACTGCTCGACTAACTTTTTTCTTTACACAAATAAAATCATGCTTTAACAAAAATAAGCTTTAAAAGTATGATTTTTAAACTCTCCAGCTTCATTTCATGCTAGACCTCCTTTGTGTTGTGTTTCCCAGCTAACTAAAATATGTTCTAAGAACGTTTTGCTAAAGTTCACATTAAGTTATTTCTGAAAGTTTGCTGAACATTTAAAACGTCCAGTTTTAAAAATGTTTTAAAACTTTTTTGTTTTCTTTTCTTGGTTATGGGAACATTAAGGGAACTTTTGAATGTTCTCAGAACATTCTGGGAAAAAAAAAAAAAAAGATTTACATTTAAAGAATAATAGATGAATGTCCAACTAAAGCATTTGAGAAGAAAAAACCTTGCAAGAACGATGTATAAATAAAATTTTTGGGCTAATGTTTTGAGAACATTATTAATGATACACTAAACCCTAACGCTCAAAATAATTAATTGGTTTGAGTAGGACAAACTTAAATTAAAGAAAATAATGAACTTTTATGAGTATTTAGCACTTTCTTTTTCTTTTGAGTTCACAGAACTGATATATTTTAAGTAAACTGAACTGTTTCAATGTTGAGTTTTATGAACTTATTTCTTTTAATTTAGATAAACTTAAGTGACCAGTTTAACTGAAACTGGGCTGGGATTTATATTTCCCAGCATGCTTTGCCCATTGCACTCGGAAGGGAGAGTAAATGCTAAAATTAAGTGTTATATAATGTATTTTTGTGCAAGATTAATGTTAATTGGGAGATTTAGTAGTGATTGTTTTGTTATGCTAATTTAGAAGAGTTTTAATGTTTAATGCTTTATATTGCTGCAATCATTCAGAAAGTGCTATACCATGCTATTGTTAACATGCAAATTAGCATTTTCTGAATTAGCCTCAAAAAATCGATTGCCTCAATTTTTTTGAGTTTTGCCAACTTAACAGGTTTACAGTGCAGATTTCTTTCACCAAACATTTGATTAACATTACCGGGGACGGTTTTCCGGGGACAATCCCGGTTTTTGGTGTTCTGTCCCCGACTGGAGCTGTCCCCGGAAATGTCCTCGTTTTACAGCTTGTTTAAAACAACCCGCAAATACATTGCAAAGAAAACACGACCGATATACAGCAGCTTGTTGATTATCGGAGCAATTGTGTAGTGATTATATTCACCAACAGAGGGGGCTGTGCAGCTACACTTGGTCGCGCGCGCCGCTGTTCAAGAAGAACAGTCAAATATCAAAATAAACATCGTTATCAGCCTCAAGGTAGTATCATACTAACTATTCATGTTAAATTAAAGTAATACTGTTTGTATGTGTTTTATAACAGGGCCTCAACAGGGCGTGGGATTGTTTTGCACAATTTTAAACGTCCCCAAAAGTTCCGCAGTCATAACGCAGCAATTTTCAGACAAACATCTTAACTATATCACGTGGTGAAGGTACACTGAGATAAATTAATAAATAAAATAATAAAATAAATAATACACTTGCAACTTACTTTGTGCTTAAAATTAGTCTAAAATGCAAAATAATAGTTAAAAATAACTTAAACTTAAAAGTTTTAACGTAAGTTTTTAACTTAAACGTTAAAAAGTTGTAATTTCTGTATACAAAAATATTAAATTCAATAATGAATGTTAAAAAATATTTGTTAAATGCCATTTTATTGATCTTATATTTATGTTGTTTTATTTTTATAATGTAATGTGCTTTTGTAAAGTCATACTTCTGTTATAACATACTGTTTTGAACTGCTTTTGCAATGGTTACTATGAATAGTGTAATAGCTTTTTTTTAAAAACCAGACCAAAAATCCTAATAATCAAACTAAATCATAATAATTATTTATGTAATAATATAAGGAACCACAGTAATTAAAAAACAAAAATGTATTGTCCCAATTTTTCAATTAATATATAATAACAAATGAGATTTCTATGATATTTTGACCACTCCAATAAGAAATGTCCCCGGTTTCCATTTCAGAAATCTGGTCACCTTACTTTAAGAGAACCTTGCCAGGATTTTAAATGAATGTTGTATGTTAATTGGGTTGGTTCATGCATTTGAACACTCTGAGTGATGAAAGTTTAGTTGACATTGTCTGTGTTAATCATCAACATGCCGCAGACGCGCTCCATATAGCCTAGGCCACATTAAACAGTTGTATAAGTTTGTTGTATTAGCTGCATTTGTCTGGTTTTGCCCATTTGTTTTGAGGCACTAATGTATGTCGGAGAGACATGATCTTGTTCAAGCGTTGCGTGCACTTTGGCATCAGGCCCAGCATGATGTCTAACATGTACTGTTACTGTATGAACTCTGTTTTGTCTGTCGGCGTCTCGTTTGTTCGTTGTAATCATGTTGCATGTGATTCACAATCTTCCGGGAGGTTCACAGTGAGACAACTTCCTGTTTTGATTGCGTTTCTCACAAACGCTGTTTTCTGTTACACATCCAGCTCGGTTATGTTTCATAATACTGTACTGAACACGTTGTAGCCCCCGGTTATACTGCAATTCTTGTAGTCTAATAAATAATACAGAGGATGAGGATTGTTTCCCATCCTGACTCCTTACGCTGATGAAACTGATTATTTTCCGAGGAAATACGGGTGAGGTAGATTTCTCCAGACATTTCTCTTCAGAATATCCAACAAGTGGGTTAAATATGGAGAATTAACTGTGCCTGTCGAGCAGCGCCTGAGGTTAAATATCCCTCTGACTGTGGGGAATATTTCATAAGTCTGGAACATAATCACAGGCCATAATGAAAGGATGAGAGCAGCGGCGTGTGGTGATCGCTGAGGAGGAGGAGGGGAGCGACCCGGAGCCGCCGATCGCTCACTGAAGCGGGACTGTGATGAAGGGGGAGTGTGTGACCCTGTCGCGCTCACGCTGTTCCTGAACCTGCCGAGCTGCCGCTTCCAAAAGGTAAAAATCATAATTATCCTGCCTTTTAGGACATCTTCATCCGGCCAGATTCTAAGGCTGTGTATTTTTACAGTGAAATACTGTTAAATGTACAGTTTTTGGAAGTGAAAAGGAACGAGTCATCTTATAAAACATTTGATTTAAAGGTGCAGTAAGCAATTTCCTAGAAACACTGTTGATATTTGAAATCTGTTATCGGATTTCATCTGTTTTCAGGCCTTCCCGCTCGGGTCTCTCCAGCGCTGGAAAGCTTTTCTAATATTAACGTTGGTCCTAAAGCTCTTTCCTGAACATAACCCTTTTTTTTCCAGTGATATCCCTCAGAGCTTTTCTTTTTGTAATGTCTCTCAGCCATCTCTCTTTCTACAGTCTTTCATCAAATCTCCCTCTTGCTCGCTTGCTCTCCTCCCCCATCATGAGTGGACACGCCCCCTGCTGCTGATTGGCTACAAGTGTGTTGTTGTTCTCGGTCAGATCCACTTTTAACCAATTTAAAAAAAAAAAAAACACTTACTGCACCTTTAATTAAGGGTACGTTTACATTACAACAATGTACTAAAAACTTAAGTTTTTCTGGTAACACTTTATTTTAGTGTCATTGTTATATATGTTACATGTAGTTACTATAGTAATAACTATAAATTATGCATAATTACATGCAACTAACTCTAAACCAAACCAAATCCTAACCCTATAGTAAGTACATGTAGTTTATTAACATTACTCAGTACTTAAATGTATAATTACAGTGTAACAAAGACACCTTAACATAAAGTGTAACCGTTTTTCCTTTTGCATTTTTCACATACAGACAACAATGTTGTCAAAATGATCCTCGTTCACACAGATCCGTGAAAACGACTAAAAACGCAGTATTCTGCTGCCAGGCCAGTAGATGGCGATATCACTTTGTAAAGAAACTACGTCTATATGTAATACGCATGCGCATTATGTCACCGTTTTCACAAACTCGTGTTTTTGTAGTTTACACGGAGACAATAATGGTATTGTTTTCAAAAACTTGCACTTTGAAACCCGTTTTCAAAAGTTTGCATTTTCAAAAATGATACGGCCAGAAACCAAACAACAGCTTTGAAAGGAAAGCGATCGCAGATGTGCCCAGTAAAATGATAGAGGAGGGCTGTAAAATGCAAGGTGTATAATAAAAAGGTCTTTTGCACTTTGAAACCCGTTTTCAAAAGTTTGCATTTTCAGGCCCCCAAAACGACATTGTCATGTAAATGAACGGACAAAACGCATAAAAAGTTTAACGTTTATTTGAAAAAGGGTGTCATGTAAACAGCCCCAAGTATAATGAATTTAATTTTTTGTTTCTTCTTCGTTTTTTCTTATCAGTTATGTACATTAGGGTTTTGTGTTACATCTTAAGTTGTTAAATTAATTAGTAACGTTTTTTTCGCGTCTTTTGCAGTGTCTTAAGCATTACGTGGCATTAAAAAAAAAAAAAAAAAACGGGTCCATTGATCTGTGTCTCATGTTTTTAACAGCACCATCTGGTGGGAGTAAAAAAACGAAAAACTTATGTAATGCCATGTTGTAACCACTAGATGCCTATATAGCTCTATATAAAGTGGCTTATAAATTCTCTAGTGGTTTTTAGACATAAATACTTATTTGTATTAAGTTTTGGATTTGGATTTATACTTATACATTCTCAATGACTACTTTTTGTCAAGGTTTAGATTTTTTTTTTTTTTTTTTTGAAATGTTGTTTTGAAGTGTCAGTTTTTGCATTAATTTTTCTACAGTCAAACCTGAACACAGAGGAGGACATTTTGTTAAACATAACATCAAAATGTACCAAAAATGAACAGGTATGTCCATGATTTTTTGTGCATTCACATAGCTAATGCGACAAAAGTCACTCATTCTGATGAAAAAAAAAAAAAAAAGTGTTGCACATTTTTATCGGAACATAAAATAAGTACAAAAAGCATAAATATGCAAAAAAAAAAAATCTTTTTTTACTACGTTGCATGTTTAGTTGAGCAAATGATGTCCACTTAAATTAGAAATGATGTGCATTTCTATTAATATACATTATACAATATACACAGGTCGAGTGGGGTGCATTGCATTTTGGGAAGCAGATTTTCTGTGCGCACATTTTAGCAAATGCAATAGTTCATCCAAATAATCCATGCATACAGAAAATGCACATACGACGCACAGTACAGATAGAGCTGTAGCAGTGTGAGTAGTACACTGTTCTCTTCTCTCTCATACTCTAGGGATGGATATGGAGAAAAACACGCAGCGCTCTCTTGTCAGGGCAGTGTGTGGGCCGACGCAGAGCTGAAGTGCAGAGGGACTAAAAATACAGCCGGCACGCCACTCACGAGGTGAAATTTCAATTAAGACACAAGCACTTCATCATTATTCCACTTGGCTGATGATTACGATCTGACATTTTAACACACGCAAACACGCTGATATATATTCTGCCACTTTCTTGGCGAGAGGAAGAAGGCAATCGTGCAATTATCACTTCAACCAGTCAATCATTTAACCTTTTCTTTGATAGATTGGCACACTTTTGATGAGGCCATAATAAGAGGGGGTCAAAAATGATACGCCCGGAAACCAAACAACAGCTTTGAAAGGAAAGCGATCGTGGATGCGCCCAGTAAAATGATAGAGGAGGGTTGTAAAACTCAAAGCGTGTAATAAAATGGCCTTTATGCTAACTTTATGGTGGGTTTTTTGAAAGGATAAAAGGTGGCTCGCTTAAAGTCTGTTTTAAAGATAATTTCACTTCTTCTCCTTCAGGTTAGACTCGCTTTGAACAGTTGATGGCAATGCAGCTCTGGACTCTGGATGTCCGTTGTACTGATATCAGGAGTTTAATGGCTGACATACTGCTGGCCGTGGAGGAGAACCAACTCTGATAAGACTGTGTGTGTGTGTGTGTGTGTGTGTGTGTGTGTACTGTACAATCGCTCACTGAACACAAGCGCAGTGTCTCTCCTGCACTGCAGCTGTAACAGCTCAGATAAACACTAAAGAACTTTGCTTTGTGATAATCTTCAACATATACACGATTTCTAATCTTCAGATTCTTGCATGCCAGTTACCACAGATTATCATTTTTCGTTAAAGCGAACAACTCTTAATATTAATTTGTACACTGTAAAAAAAAAAAAAAAGTTTTTTCATGATTTGTTATCACAACATTTTTTTCTTTTGTCAAATCAACTTCAATAATTAATGTGGTTCAGATAACATAATATTTTGAGTTTCTGTTGATCAAACGAATCGCCTTCATTGTATTAACTCAAATTTTTAATTTCAATGAACTCAAAATTTTAAGGCAACCAGGTAACTTACTTTAAGTTAAACCAACAATTTCTTTTTTACAGTTTAGGGTTAAAATTCAGAAAAGCTCTTATTTTTGTACTTTAACTTGTGTTATGTCTTTTGTTAATATTTTGAATTAATTTTATTTTTATATTTTCTGTTGTAACTTTTAGTTAATTCAGTGTTTTGGTAATTTTGTTGTGTTTTTGTAATTTTTATTAGTTTTTTTTTTTTTCTTAAATATGTCTATATAGTTCTAAATTTTTATTTCATTTTTAGTTGTTTTAGTACTTCAAGTTAAAATAAAATGAGAAATGTTGAAATAGCTGAAATAAGTTTGCTACATTGCTACTATTTTGAATTAAATTTTATTTTTTATATTTTTTGTTTTCAATTTTATTTTAGTCAACATTTTAGTAATTGTGTTGTGTGTTTTGGTCATTTTTATTCATTTTTTCCCCTTAAATGTGTTTATATAGTTTTTATACATTATTTCATTAACTAATTTTTTATATATATATATATATATATATATATATATATAAAGAAATTTTGAAAAGATTCAGCTGGGAGAACATCTAGCAACTAATTAAGTTAATTGATCTCAGGTCTGTAACATGATTAGCTATAAAAGGGATGTCTTAGAGAGGCAGAGTCTCTCAGAAGTAAAGATGGGCAGAGCTGTGAAAGAGTGCGTAAAAAGACTGTGGAATACTTTAAAAACAATGTTCCTCAACGTCAAATTGCAAAGGCTTTGCAAATATCATCATCTATAGTGCATAACATCATCAAAAGATTCAGAGAAACTGGAGAAATCTCTGTGCGTAAGGGACAAGGCCGAAGACCTTTATTGGATGCCCGTGGTCTTCGGGCCCTCAGACGACACTGCATCACTCATTGGCATGATTGTGTCAATGACATTACTAAATGGGCCCAGGAATACTTCCAGAAACCACTGTCGGTAAACACAATCCGCCGTGCCATCTGCAGATGCCAACTAAAGCTCTATCATGCAAAAAGGAAGCCATATGTGAACATGGTCCAGAAGCGCTGTCGTGTCCTGTGGGCCAAGGCTCATTTAAAATGGACTGTTTCAAAGTGGAAAAGTGTTCTATGGTCAGACGAGTCCAAATTTAACATTCTTGTTGGAAATCACAGACGCCGTGTCCTCCGGGCTAAAGAGGAGGGAGACCTTCCAGCGTGTTATCAGCGTTCAGTTCAAAAGCCAGCATCTCTGATGGTATGGGGGTGCATAAGTGCATACGGTATGGGCAGCTTGCATGTTTTGGAAGGCACTATGAATGCTGAAAGGTATATAAAGGTTTTAGAGCAACATATGCTCCCCTCCAGACGACGTCTATTTCAGGGAAGGCCTTGTGTATTTCAGCAGGACAATGCAAAACCACATACTGCAGCTATTACAACAGCATGGCTTCGTCGTAGAAGAGTCCGGGTGCTGAATTGGCCTGCCTGCAGTCCAGATCTTTCACCTATAGAGAACATTTGGTGCATCATTAAACGAAAGACGACCACGAACTCTTCAGCAGCTGGAAACCTATATCAGGCAAGAATGGGACCAAATTCCAACATCAAAACTCCAGAAACTCGTAAACTCGATGCCCAGACGTCTTCAAACTGTTTTGAAAAGAAGAGGAGATGCTACACCATGGTAAACATGCCCCCGTCCCAACTATTTTGAGACCTGTAGCAGGCATCAAATTTGAAATGAGCTCATTTTGTGCATAAAATTGTAAAATTTCTCAGTTTAAACATTTGTTATGTTATCCATGTTCTATTGTGAATAAAATATTGGCTCATGTGATTTGAAAGTCTTTTAGTTTTCATTTTATTCAAATTTAAAAAATGTCCCAACTTTTCCAGAATTCGGGTTGTAGTTAACTAGTGCTAACAAATGAAATCTCATTGTAAGGTGTTAAAAACTGAAGGGTAAAACTATATTGTCATGCAGTAGACATTACGCCTATATGATAAACATGCAGTACTTTTAATTGAAAATAACTGGGAATATTGCTTCAAGCCTTGAGATACTGCTGTCTACATTTGCATCAGATGTGTTCAGAACATTGTCTTTCCTGAAAAATAATGGACAACATAATGGAGATTCCCGTAACACAAAAAGGAGAAAATATGCTTTGATATGAACAACAAAGCATCAAAATCAGCTCTATTGTACCGCTGTGTTACATCTTTCTCATTACGGCCTCTACATTCACAGTCACACAGAATTTAAATGCACAGCCTGGTTAAAAAATCATACAAGAGACGATCACTTTAACATGTAAAAACCCTCGTGTAACGTTTAGAGGAACTGTAGATGCCGACGTGTTTGTGTTTCAGCACGATTCTCTACGGAAGAGTGAACTTAACAAGCTCGAGTGGAAATGAAGATTAATCTAATATTTGCGTTTTCACTGCGGTACACGCATGAATATCTGCAACACTCCCGGAGAATGTTAAACAGGCTCAGGTTGATCAAACAGACACAGGGCCATGTTTCCCTTCTTCATCAGATGGACTGTGCTTCAGTTCAAATGCAGTCTAATGCTCAAAATACCCCATTAATGTTACAGTATGCAGTAGTGGACAAAGTAGGCTATATTTCATTTTACAGGCATCTCTACCTACTTTATCAGAGTATTTTATTTTGGGAAACTTTTAACTTTACTTCACTACATTTCAAAGCATAACATACTCCACTACGTTTCATAAAAACATGTCGTTCCTCGTTATTTTGGACTGAATAAATTGCACCCCCGTCTGAAATGGAAGAGCGATGTCCAATTGTTTAGCGAGGCAAGCTGATTCTTTCAGTGAACCCGATGAATCGGTTCGCAAATCGCACTGAAATTGGCGAATAGAATTTTATGATATAAAGTAATTGTGTGTTATAATGTCCAATTTGAGGGAAATTTTGACTTTATAAGACACAATTGTGAGTTTATATCTTGCAATTTTGAGAAAAAAGTCTCAATTGCGATTTTATATCTCGCAACTCTGACTTTATATCTCGCAATTCTGACTTTATATCTCGCAACTCTGACTTTATATCTCGCAACTCTGACTTTATATCTCGCAATTCTGACTTTATATCTCGCAACTCTGACTTTATATCTCGCAACTCTGACTTTATATCTCGCAACTCTGACTTTATTTCTCGCAACTCTGACTTTATATCTCGCAACTCTGACTTTATATCTCGCAACTCTGACTTTATATCTCGCAATTCTGACTTTATATCTCGCAACTCTGACTTTATATCTCGCAATTCTGACTTTATATCTCGCAACTCTGACTTTATATCTCGCAACTCTGACTTTATATCTCGCAACTCTGACTTTATTTCTCGCAACTCTGACTTTATATCTCGCAACTCTGACTTTATTTCTCGCAATTCTGACTTTATATCTCGCAACTCTGACTTTATTTCTCGCAACTCTGACTTTATATCTCGCAACTCTGACTTTATTTCTCGCAATTCTGACTTTATATCTCGCAACTCTGACTTTATATCTCGCAATTCTGACTTTATATCTCACAACTCTGACTTTATATCTCGCAACTCTGACTTTATATCTCGCAACTCTGACTGTCTCGCAATTCTGACTTTATATCTCACAATTCTGACTTTATAACACGAAATTCTGACTTTATATCTTGCAACTCTGACTTTATATCACACAATTCTGACTTTATATCTCACAATTCTGACTTTATATTTCGCAATTGTGAGTTTAAATCTCGCAATTCTGAGAAAAAAATGTCAGAATTGTGAGATAAAAAGTCACTATTACCTTTTTTATTTTTTATTTAGTGGCAGAAACAAGCTTCCATACGTTTGAGTTGGACAGAGAGCAGGAGAAAGAGAGTATGTGCTTTCCTTACATAATAAAACGTAATTTTGTGGCAAAAAACATGGAAATAATTTGTCGTTTTTATTCTGTTTACTATATTTATTTGCTTGATCAGTGTCGTTGAGGGATTTGTTTTTTTGGGGGTTTTTTTTTGCTGTTGTAGGCTGTAAGGACTTTGAAATAACTGAAATCATTTGGCGAAGTGATATGGACATGAAAATAATTGCAGACCTTAGAACGTTCGTCAACCAATCAGATTCAAGCATTCAACAGCCCCATAGTATAACACAAATGAATGTCCATGCATCTTCCCCCCTGCCAGTTTCAAATCATATAAAACTAATATGTTTGCATAGCGTTCATGTTAATGCATTTTGCCCCATGTGAAGTCTGTACATTGTATTTTTCTTTAGGCTACACATAAACCACAACTTTGTTAAACAGACCACCCACAGTTCGCTCACTGACCAGCTGATGATCTTTTTGCATCCAAAACTGTTAAGCACTTGATTTAATAACATAGCAGCGCAACTTCTGAGAGTCGAGTGCATGGGTTTTAATCGATCCGCTGGGAAATAAAATCATGTTTAAAAGGTACTGGGTTGATATTAGGAATGCTTATGAAGATGTAGTCAAGAGAAAGAAGCTCTTAGCAGCTGTATATTCTGTACAATCAATTTCTTTCATCTGTCAGATTCATCTGCCCCTAACGGCACATAAAGATAAAACGAACTGTGGTCATGTGACCTCTTCTTTCGCTTCATGTGGGTGTTTTTGGCCGGAATAAGGTGCAGTGTGGACCAGTCGTCTTTTCTATCTTCTGCTCGCTGCGGTCATCTACGCAAGGCATGTGTTTGTTTGTTGAGATGAGTCAGAGGCGATCATGAGGAGCTTTTGTTGCAGAGCTGCTCTTCTCTCTCATCTCAACTGTGTGAGGCGAGAAATTGTTTAGGAGCGTGTGTAGGAACCTGAGGGCGAATTTTCAAAACACTATAGCGCAACACCACTGCAAGCATCTTTCCCTTTTGCTAGAAAATCTCCCAGAATGTCTGTACTAGAAGGTCTTTTTTACATTTTGCATGCATTGATATTTTGGGCTACATATACTGTAAAATTAATTTACAGGTTGATTCTATTTACCTTTTTAAATGGGTCCTATTATCCTTTTTTCCCCCCCATGTTCATCTTTCTTTAGTGTGTAATGTTGATGTTTGAGCATGAAAAAGCTCTGCAAAGTCCCAAAGCACAAAGTTATTCTCTATTTCAGTGTCACTGTTTCTGAACTCTCTGAAACGCCTCCATTGTAGTCTTGAGTTTTCTTCCGGGAACGAACACGTCACAATATTCCTCATTTAAATAATTCATATGCAGAATAAAGGGGGCGGGGCCTGGTTGAGTTAGTTAGTAGTGTGTTGAAACTGGCAGTTATGGTAATGGGCGGGACATTTCCCAAACATCAATCACAACACACTGCTCCAGCCGACCAATCAGAGCACACTGTGCTTTTCAGAAGGAGGGGCTTCATAGAGACAGGAACTAAACAGAGCGTTACTGACAGACTGGGAAGAGAGGAGCTGCAACAATGGAGAATATGAGGGAAAAAATGTGTTTTTGAACATTCAAGCATGAAAACCTGTTCTAATAGAGCCCAAAAACAAAACCAACAATTTGTAAAAAGGCATAATATGGCTTCTTTAAATTAATGTTCTTGGTAAATGTCTGGAAACTTTCAATGGGAACTTAATCTGGGAAATTTATGAGAATTTATGGGAATTAATTGGAAATGTCTTTAAATTAATGATCTTGGTAAATTTCAGGAAACTTTCCATGGGAACTTAATCTAGGGAATGTTTGAGAATTTATGGGAATTAGTTGGATACTTCTTTAAATTAATGATCTTGGTAAATGTCCGGAAACTTTCTATGGGAACGTAATCTGGGGGATTTATGGGAATTTTGGGGAATTAATTGGAAATTTCTTTAAATTAATGATCTTGGTAAATTTCCGGAAACTTTCCATAAGAACTTAATCTAGGGAATGTTTGAGAATTTATGGGAATTTATGGGAATTAATTGGATACTTCTTTAAATTAATGATCTTGGTAAATGCCCGTAAACTTTCCATGGGAACTTAATCTGGAGAGTTTACGAGAATTTATGGGAATTTATGGGAAATAAATTGTAAATTTCTTTAAATTAATGATCTTGGTAAATTTCTGAAAACTTTCCTTGGGAACTTAATCTGGGGAATTTATGAGAATTTATGGGAATTTATTGGAAATTTGGGGGAATTTATTGGAAATTTGGGGAAATTTATATAAACTTGCTAAAACAATCTGTAACTTAGTATATATAATTCTGTATGATAACAGAAAACTGGCTATAGCAGAGGGTAGAAGAAAGAGCATCACAGCTTTAGCTAGCTGATGAAAGCTAGCCTCGTAAATTGTCACTGAAATAGTGTTAACTATCTTACATTTAGCATATCTGATTTATTGGCTAGCTAGCTACTGTATAAACACATTTTGGTATTTGCTAGTTCAACTTTAATACCACAGATCGAATATATTTACCCAAGTATTATCATCAAAACTTACTTGACTGGATGTAGTCCTTGGGCTCAAATGCAAGGGGTGTGTGGGGTGATAATTTATGCAAATTGCATTAAATCTGGTTGTTTTAACCAAGATTATGCTGCAAGATTTTTTTTCCAACTACATTTAAGTTTCCTGTAATAGGCTACCTTGTAATTTAGCAAATTCCCAGTTTATTCCCATTAATTCCCATATATTCCCGTTAATTCCCATGGAAAGTTTCCAGCCTTAAATTTCCCAGAATTTTGCAACCCTAGTCTTGATGCGAATGATTCATCAGTGCATGTTAAAATTAAATCACAATGTAAGTTGTTAGTCATAAATTTTACCTGTTACTTTCCACCATCCAAACCTTTTTATTATTTTGCATTAAATATCCTGTTCAAAGTGCTGTACAGGAGCATGACAAACACAAATTTATGATAAATATTGTTGGTAATATATCATAATAAACTGCATTCTGACATTTCAGAACAATTATGTGAATTCATGCTTGTGTTTGTGCATTTACAGTACGTGTTTATGAACTTTACATTATAGGAAATCAATAAATACACTGAAATGTTACTGCTTAGATCAGGTAGAAAGATTCTTGAAGTACTGTAACTGCACTTATTCTATGTGGAGTGATGCATACAGTCTACTGCATTAGCAGACTTTATAAAGGAAGTGCTGTGTGGTTTTTTGTGTGTGTTATCAGTGATCCACATACACAAACAGTACAGACGCATTCATTCTGAATAACAGATCTGCTCTAATTAAGCATGTGGAAACGCTGAGATTGCTCTAAGAGCTCCACGCTACAAATGCTGCTTTGAATCACGGTGAACAGGAGAAAGGCGTAATTGGTCAACACATCAGAAATTGCAGTGGATTGCCTAAAAGGCTCCATTTTATTTAATTCCGGCCGTCTCATTTTCCAGAACTGATTGCTTTTGTATTCCATTATCTAAAACAAAACCAGGACAAGATATGGCTGAATGCAAATGTGATGCCTATTTGTGTCAAAAACGGAGGAGTCCGTCCTCACCAAAGAGTTTAATTTCAGGTTTAAAATGTAAATGTAGCCTACATCTGTTTGAATAGATTTGTACTCACTTAATAGCAAAGAGAGGACATTGCTTTCGGTTTGAACACTCGGTTCGTCTAGTATTCATATGGTATGGTTTAAATTAGTTACTCGGTAGCCTACTTAATTTGGTTGCACCATTTGCTCTTAATGCAAAAGGCTGTAAACGCTCAAATTATTACTTATTTTCTTACATATAGGATAAATTTGTATATTTTTAACAATAAACATGCATGGATTATATGCAGCCTAAAGGCAATAAAGTCACAAACTGGGAAATGGACATTTATTGCATTTATATTTTAGTTTTGAAACCAGATATGACGGTGAACTTACATTACTCAACATACAGTGAATTAATAAATGCATTTTACATGGAGCTACATGGTCTTCGGTTCAGAGTTGAACTCATATTCATAATTGCTTTGAAATGATACACTGATCAGTGCTTTTGTGCCGTTGGAGAATGAGGCAGGGCTGTGTAAAGAATATTAATCCATCACTAATTAGGGCCTGCATGTGCTCTGTGCAGCTCAGTGTATTATATTCCAACATAATGAGAGAGTCCTGATTCATCAGACCTGTACGGGCGTCCTGTAGTTACGTGCTCGAAGTTCAGCAGCTCTTTTTTGTCTAACGGTGTGTCATTGTGTGGTATGTCAAAGTTCTGGTGCCGCTGGTGTCGCCGTCGGCATCTCAGATAAACTGCCACTCATCTTGCAGTCAGAGTCTCAAGTCTGCTGAGAAAAAAAGTCAATTAATCAAAAAGAAATACTGCACAATATCACATGCATTATGTAAGCAATAAGGTACTCGAGGCTGTGCTGTATCGTGACTAAGTCACGGCTGAAGGGTGTTGTTAGGTATGATCCGAAGTGGAGTAACCCCTTCAGCCGTGACTTATTCACGATACAGCACTAGCCTCGAGTACCTTATTGCTTTTATAAAATGGTTACCACACAATACAAATATTAAAGCTAAAAATATGTATCAATGCAACTTTCATGAAGTAAAATCATTAAAAACCTTCCAAAAAAATAGTCCCTGACCGTGAACAGCAACAGAAGTTACATTATTACGCCATTAGATGGCGGCAAAGACTGTCTTTATGAGTGTGTCAGTCAGTAGCGAAGATTTTTACATTGAAAAGACTGAATTGTAGCGCCAATGCGCTTTGGGCGACCCGAGTTCGAGTCCCGGCTCATGGTCCTTTCCCGATCCCGTCCCCCTCTCTCTCTCTCTCTCCCACTTCGCTTCCTGTCTAATCACTGTCCTATCATAATAAAAGGCAAAAACGCCAAAAATAAATCTTAAAAAAAAAGAAAAAAGAAAGAAAAGACTGAATTGTTGTGAACACGGAACAAGACGCAACTGACAAATGCTTTGTCTAGCGCTGTCAGTAATGGAAAAACCCCTTAACTGTTAAAAGGACAAGATATTGCAGCGGACATTTAAACAGATTTTTTATTATGAACATAGGACTGACCTGAAGGAAAATGTTAAATCTGAATGCAGGTAATAAACTCGCTCACTCTTTCTCACAATACTCTTCTACATAGTACAGTAAGCTTCAATGAACAATATCAATTGAGAACATACAGTTTACGTTGCTAAGAGTGGTTGCTGAGGGTGTTGTGTAGTGATAGCGGGTGAAGCGGTCATAGCTGTGTTTTATCGTGAATAAAACACAGCTATTGACCAGTCAGAATCAAGGACAGGAACTAACGGTTTTATAATATATCACATAGCTAAAAAAAAATCAGAGTTTGAGAAAACTCAAAACCAGCTTCAGCACATTTTTGAGTATTCTCAACTATTCTCAAATAAAAATTGTTGTGTCAACTTTAAAGTTGGTCAAACATTATATAACAAGTTCTACTTGTGGATCCACTAATCAATCTAAACAACTTTTACAGCAAAATATAATTAAAACATGCTTTGACCTAAAGCACAGATTATTTAAGTGCATCATCAGAGCTCTGTTATTTGAACCCTCACCACCAAACTTGATATTGTAAGTTCTTGCTGTTAATATTTTAAGTTGTCCATACTAAATGACATAAAAATACATGATTTTTTTTGAGTAATGCCAGCTTAGGGCTCTTTCACACAGAACGCAAGACGTGGAGCAGTGGAATGGGGAAAAACACAAGGTCTCGAGACGCATTTTTTTAAAAAGCTGAACTGATTTTAACTTGAGCGGCACATTTTTAGAATGACGTGTCATGTGCGAGACGCTGCAAAAGATGCAAGACGCGAGCGCAACTGTCATACACGTCGTCCGTATAGCGCGTTTACAAAAAAAAAAAAAAAAATATGGAAAAGTAGCGAATAGGAACGGAAAAACGTGTTCTGTGTGAATGGCTCCTTATTCTGCATTCAATAGTTCAACTTTTAAAATAGAGTGACAAAATGAAAATTGGATTTTTTTTTTTTTATACAGTGAAGTTACCAAATGCATTATTCAACTTATATCTGTGTCCTTCAGATGTTGTTGTTGTTGTTGTGTATACTATATAAGCATTGTTAGATTATTTAATCCATTACTGTAAAAAATTGTTGATTTAACTTCGTAAGTAACTTGGTTGCCTATATATTTTGAGAAACTAAACATTTGAGTTAATACAAAGAACGAGATTTATTAACAAATTTTTTTAGTTTCATTGAACTCAAAATATTAAGGCAACCAGGTTACTTACTTTATATGTTAAACCAACAAATCGATTACATGGTGAAAATTGTAGTTAGTAACATAATCTATTAGATTACACATTTACTTTTAGATTACTTTTGATGTAACTCGTTTGCGCACAGATTAGAATATAGGATTATTTATATAAAAATACAAGAGAAAGAAAATATATTCCATTCTTTAGCGACATAATGAAGCATATTAAGCATCACATTACGTCAGTGTTTCCCAAACTGGAGTTTGTGAGTTGATGAAAAGCAAATACACTTTAAAAATGATTTGTTGGTTTAACTTACAAAAAGTAACTAACCTGGTTGCCTTAAAATGTTGAGTTCATTGAAACTAAAAATTTGAGCTAAGACGAAGAAAGAGATTAATTTAATCAGCAGAACAACGTTAGTGAATCTAAATTGATTTGACACAAGAAAAAAGTTAATTTTTTTATTTTATTTACAGTTTTACAGTTACAAATTTACAGCTCAATTAAATCACAAAAATTTAATATTCTTTTAAAAAAGAAACAATAAAGAAATATATATGGTTCCATATAGAACCCCATTGAGCTTTTTTTCTAAGAAGGTGTCCTATTATTGAAAGCCGTTTTTGTCATGTGGGCGTCGTGTGCATTGATGCCCTGAGGACCAGGCATTGGTGTGACATCCATTTACGCACTCGATCTCCTCCGGAGGACATTATCTGAGACGACAGCAGTCTATTTCATAAGCATCTTGAGCTTCAGGACTGAATAAACACCGTAGATGGGTTGAGAACGGGTCGGGACCTGTGATGTCAGGAGGCCAAGCTAATGCAAACCAGCCCGTGTTTCTCCATCTGGCATGACGTGGAATTTCAACGGCTTCTCTCGGACTCTCATCTGCGCTGCACCTACCGTGGGATTTGCCTAATATTCATTAGAAAGATTAATTTCTATCGCACGTAACAGGTGCGACTGCTAACGTTAATTGTTTTGGCAGCGTCGCGGGCTCATAATGGATCAATATTTATCATTGGGCTGGATTCCAGCGTCGAGATTACAAGCGTCGGCGCTGTGAGAATTACAGACTCTGAGGAGTGCCGAATACATTGAAAATGATTGTTAATACACCGCATGAGCGGCTGCAGTCCAACAACCTGTGGCCCAATAATGTCTGTGTGAACAAACCAGAATTACTGAACAGGAACAAACATCCGTCAAACTGCTGCTGGTTGCCAGAGCAGAAATGAGCAGTTACTGAGATGTTCAGGTGGTTTATAGGCCGTTTCTTACAGTCTGAAGTGAAAAAATCCCAGCAAATGTCATGTCCTGCAGTCTATAGATATGGCTCATTGTTTTATATATCCTCAACAATCCTCAACTGGATTGAACTGGAATAAATACTTTGAATGTTGCGATCCTATCGGACTTATGATAACTACCTGAATCGTAACAAAGCACCGTTGGCCAGAGGAGAACTGGCCCCCCGACTAAGCCTGGTTTCTCCCAAGGTTTTTTTCTCCATTTAAACACCTATTTGCCACTTGTCTGCCACCTGATGTCACCTGATGGAGTTTGGGTTCCTTGCCGCTGTCACCTTTGGCTTGCTTATTTGGGGACACTTGACATTTGACTTGACATTTGATATTCAACAGTGCTTTGATCTGCCTGCATTGACACTATTCTTTAAGAGCTGCTGTGCAGCCAAAATTATATAACAGTTATCAATGTCAAAGCTGCTTTGACACAATCTGCATTGTAAAAAGCACTATATAAATAAAGGTGACTTGGCTTGACTTATATATAATATATGTAATATATATAAACAAAAAATGGCCCGTAAGAACGGATATCGGAAAAACCTGGCAAAATCGAAATGCGCACAGGCTAATTTCGAGCTACAGGCAAAACAAGTGAAAAATGTCAATTTTGGTCGAATTCGAGGTTTTCACAAAAAATTAGTTCATTAAGCCCTTGTCTAGTAATCCCAATTCTCCAAATAGCAATTAAACATCTAAAAGTATCTTTATTTGTATGAGGAGTACCTTTCCTTTGACCATGAAAAATACAGTTTTTCTCTGATTGTTTCTCGATGACTGGCGCTTCCCTCAGCACAAGTTTAGTATCGCTTTAAAGCGCAGCATTCAAACTTTGTGAATATTCATAGCAAATTCTCGATGGCCAGAGTCTGAAACAATGAAACAAACTCATGCTGATGTAAACAAAATGATCTTACTCGCGCTGACTGACAGATCCGAAGCGTGCACACAAAGACGCCTCAGACAGCGCGCGATCCTGATATACGCTTATATATAGAATTACAGTATTTCAAAAAATCTGTCTTGGCGAGTATTCACACAAACATTATCTGTTATGTCTTAAGTGAACGTTTGGTTAACTGTTCTGATGTGTAACATTATATTAGATCTGTGGGGTACAGTAGGTGGTCTTAATATATAGCCTGACTGTTTCATTAATGTTAATCAAACAATTGTGGTATCATGGGAAAAATTTTTTGAATATTTATATTTTTCCTATAGATATGTGTTTTGACTTGGTTTGTGCCAAATTTGGTGGTATTTTAAGGTATGTTTGCTTGGAGATTTTGTTTTGGAACCTTCAGGAAACTTTAACTCGATTCTCAAAATTGACTTTGCTGACTCTATTGACTCCAAACAGGTGTAGCTCACTCATTTTTTGTCAGATTCCAACAAATCATACATCATTTTGAAGGTTTTTTAATAGAGAATGACGATAATTTGCTCATTGCGACTCATTTTGCCAGCACGGGTCACACACACACACACACACACACATATCAGTGTTATGTTCTCTCTAGATGTGCTGCAAATAATGTTCTTTCTCAGTTTTTTAAATCAAGATACATTTACTTAAGAAGCAAAATGACTTAAAGGTGGAGTAAGCCATTTTTCAAAACGCTGTTGGACATTATTGACAAACCCACCCCTCTCTTCATTGCTCCGCCTCCAAAACTCACCCTCCAATCCTAACCACCCTACTCCATGTCAGTCTCAAACGCCGACCCGATCGCTGCTGGCAGGCGAGGCGAGTGCACTAACAATGACGCTAAACGTCAGTGCGAAGTGGTTTACCTGCACAACTCTCACTAGCTGCACACTGTTACACACGCAATGCGAGAGTGGATGTCTGTTTATCACAGCTGACGCGCAACAAAATAATGCTTCACGAAAACTAAAGCGCAGATGATGAACGAACGACAAGGAAGCACAAAAAATGAACGTACAGTACACAAGAGTAAATACAAACAAGAGTTCATTGTTAGTTGCCAACAGCACAGCAGCTCCAGACAATCATTGACACTCAAACCCAGATCAAAGCAGCCTCCGCGTCTGTTTTCAGGCCTTCCTGCTTAGCTCTCTCCAGCGCTGGAAAGCTTTTCTAATATTAACGCGGGTCCTAAAGCGCTTGCCCAGTCATAAACCTTCATTCCAGTGATATTCTTTTGAGCTCTTTTGTATTGTCTCATCTCTCTTTCTGCGGTCTTTCGTCAAATCTCCCTCTTGCTCGTTCTGTCTCCTCGACCGTCATACACCCTCTAATGCTGATTGGTTACATGTTTGTTGTTGGTGTCGGCCTGACTAACTTCCAAACAGTGTTTTTAAAAATACAGCTTATTCCACCTTTAAGATATTATGTCTTGTTTTCTGAAAATATTGACCAATATTAGGTAAAATATCTGCTAATGGGGTCAGATAAACTTAATTCAAATGGGAAAACTAGATTATGTTCTGACTTCATTGGCATTTATTTTTTCTTGTTCTCAGCAAAAACACATTTTAATACATTATTCAGAAAACAAATCATTTTGCTTCTCAAGTAAATTTATCTTGATTTATGAATGTTTAGATATTTGTACTGGAAAACAAGACAAAAATACTGAGGAAGAAAATTTTTTGCAGTGAGAGTTGCTGAAAAACCCATATTTTTCACACTGAAAGATTTCCTGAAAACATTTTAAAGTTTGGGGTCGGTAAGATTATTTAATGTTTTTGAAAGAAGTTTCTTCTGCTCACCTTCCCTTTTCTTTCCCTATGTATAGATAAAACGTTATCAAAATTATTCCAGTTCGCATAGATCCGCAGACACGACTAATTTTTCTGTATTATGCTGACCAGACAAGTAATTTGGCAATATCACTTTGTAAAAAGACCAAGCGTCTGCACACATACACATTGAAACACGTAAATGAACGACAAGAATGCATTAAAGGTCTTCGGTTTTCAGTAGGAAAGGTGTCATTTAAGCGGCCCACAAGTTAATAATTAACAATTTTTACAACGGAAGTGATTCAATCAAAAACCTACTTTAGCTCGATAATAATATTTTCTTAGAGCTGCTGTAAAGCCAAAACAATCTGTCAATTAATTTTCCTTTTATCACTGTGAAGCTGCTTTGAAACAATCTGTATTGTGAAAAGCGCTATATAAATGAAGATGACTTGACCAAAGCTGCATTTATTTGATCACAAGCTAAGACTAATATTGTGAAATATTATTACAATGTAAAATAACTGTTTTCTACGTGAATATATAGTAAAATGTAATTTATTCCTGTGATCAAAGCTGAATTTTCAGCATCATTACTCCAGTCTTCAGTGTCACATGATCCTTCAGAAATCATTTTAATATGCTGATTTGCTGCTCAAGAAACATTTATGATTATTATCAATGTTGAAAACAGTTGAGCTGCTTTATATTTTTATGGAAACTGTGATACATTTTTTTCCAGGATTCTTTGATGAACAGAAAGTTTTTTTTATTTGAAATAGTATCTTTACTGTCATTTTGATTAATGCATCCTTGCTGAAAAAAAAGTTTTAATTTTAGAAAAATCTCAGTGACCCCAAACTTTTGAACTATAGTGTATTGTAAGTAAAAATGAAAAATGGTCTATTGTCAGAACATGACACAAAAAGCAGCAGATTTCTCATTAAGATTCAAACAGTGATTTGTGTTTGAGAAGTTTGGGTGACGAAAACACTATTACCATAGAAACAGATTACTTTACACCATCAATTTGCACACTGGGGATAAAATCACAGCTCGCCGTCTCACCTGGGACTGCAGTTTGAACACAAGCGATTTAACTCATTCATTATACTGAGTGAATCTGCATGTCTTTTATTCCTCATTGAGACTGTGTAATTCCTCAAATTAGAGCCTCTTTGGTATTCATGAATTTCCACAGCAGTGTTTAGCTGCGTTCGTTTGCACATGGACACATAAAAGAGGCTGACGTGAAACTTCAAGCAGTGTCCTGCGGTGTGACATGCTTCACTTCATTTAAAGTTATTTTGAAATGCAAAACTATTTCTAATTATTATATGATTATTATGCATGCAGCGTTTATGAGTTAAATTAATTGAGAGGCTACATGGAATCATTTGTTACACCTCAGGACTATTTAAAATGAACCAGTGAAGGAAAAAATGGTGAAAAACTACCAGTTGCATGACGCATAATATACATTTTTCTTTGTAAATACACCACCGTTCAAAAGTTTGGGCTCAGTAAGATTTTTCTTTAAGAAATTATTACTTTTATTTAACAAGGATGCATTAAATTGATTTCTGAAGGATCATGTGACACTGAAGACTAGAGTAATGAGCTTTGATCACAGGAATAAAAATATAATTGTTTTATAAAAATAATATAAAAATATATAATTATATGAGATAAAATATATTATGAATTTTATATAATATATATTAAAATTATATTTATTTTATAATTTTATATTTATATTTTTATATTTATTTTATAATTATATTATAATTAAATTGATTTCTAAAGGATCATGTGACACTGAAGACTGGAGTAATGATGCTGAAAATTCAGCTTTGATCACAGGAATAAAAATATAATTGTTTTATAAAATAATATAAAAATATATAATTATATAAGATAAAAAATATTATGATTTTATACGATATAATATATATATATATATATATATATATAAAATAAAATATATAATAAAATTATTTATATTTATATTTATTTTATATTTATATTTATTTTATAATTGTATTATAATTAAATTGATTAAATAAAATTATATTTATTTTATAATTTTATATTTATAATTATTTTATAATTATAATTAAATTGATTTCTAAAGGATCATGTGACACTGAAGACTGGAGTAATGATGCTGAAAATTCAGCTTTGATCACTGGAATAAAATATATATTTGTTTTATATAAATAATATAAAAATATATAATTATATAAGATAAAATATAATATGAATTATATAAAAATGATATAATATGTAAAAAAAACAAAAAACCGTAGTGTATATGTAAATTTTAACCTACTATCTCAATCTAAATAAAGCTGGAAGGCAGCATGTCACATACGTACCGTCATCAGGTTGCTCTTTCCATTCCTCCAGATCCAATGATGGGATGTTCCCGCAGAAGAGAAAGTCCTCCGGGTAAGTTTCTACTCTGAACGGATCAAGAGGAACCTCCGTCACACCACTGTTGTCACAGATGACACGAGACAGAGAGTGCCTCTGTAGTTCCTGTCTTTGTTTTGGGGAAAAGACACCGGGATGTTCCCACCAGAATCTGAATCACACCAAAAATATCCACATTTTGATTGATGCGATGTGTTATTCTTATCATTCTGACATGAACTCAGACAAGGTAAAGGATTCCTTTGACAAAAAACATCTCTTGTGCTTCAGTGGTTGGAATCACATGACAATGACATCAACAAAAGCAAATCTTGTTTTAAACATTTAACCTCTGTAATTTATAAGCCAAAACAGAACTGCATGAGTATTTATTGAATAATTATCTTCAGAAGAGCTGCTTATAGCTGAACTGATTTCATTTCATAATTGACGAACTTTACACAGTTATTGAACTAAACTGAATCAACACTGAACTGAATTGAGCTGAATAACGTGCACAATAGTCAGGTTCCGGATGAACTCCATTCATTTTCTCCATAGGTCATTAATCGATGGTATTTGCTTCCACTGAAGGCATTAGTCTGCATTATTTTAACTTAGATTTAAAATAATAGTGTTTAACAGCGGAATTCGTGGTGAAAAACTACAATACCCATGATGCTGTACAGAAAATTCCACCAATCAGAGTCAAAACAAGCAAAACGTGTTAAAAGATCTCTTTAGCTCCGCCCATGAAGATTGTATTTGTTAAATACACAGTCCTGTACTAATTTTCAAATACTTTTTTGCTTCAAATCAAAGTTTGTAATATTGTGATTCTCCTCGTAGCTGGTTGGTTTGGTTCATGGCTTATAACTCTTTAATGAAGACTTTTATGAAATCCCTGTGGGAGAAACGAGTAGAAAAAATACTTTTGGAACCAGCGCCACTGGAAAAAGTGGACGGGCGCTGTTGGACTCTTTTGTCTTTTTAGAGCTGAGCAAAAATATGTTCTGAGAACGTTTTGCTAACGTTCCCATTAAGTTTTGGAAATGTTATTTCTGAATGTTCTCTGAACGCTAAAAACGTCCACTCTTTTAAGCGTCTTAAAGACTTTTTTTTTTTTTGGTTTTTTATAATGCCCCTTTCACAAGATGTAATATAAGTCTCTGGTGTTCCCAGAATGTGTCTGTGAAGTTTCAGCTCAAAATACCCCACAGATCATTTATTATAGCTTCTCAAATTGCACCTATTTGGGTGTGAGCAAAAACACACCATTTTTGTGTGTGTCCCTTTAAATGCAAATGAGCTGCTGCTCCCGGCCCCCTTTCCAGAAGAGGGCGGAGCTTTAACAGCTCGCGCTTCGGTTGCTCAACAACAACAAAGCTGGAGAATCTCACGCAGCCAAAATGAGGATTGTCAGTAACGGTGTTCAGCCTTACATTGTTCAAACCGGAGTCGGACACTGATGGAGAGACTCAGGAAGAAGTTACAACTTTTAGAATGAAACTGGACGTTTCTGAATGGTTAGTGGATAAATTTATGTAGTTGCTGTGGAGTTGATTCAACTCATCGACTAGCATGTGTCATCATGTTAATCTTTTTCGTTGAATTGACCCTCGTTTGTGAAGCAGTCCGGCGTAAAATGACGGCATGTCAACAACACTCTACTACAACAACTCTTCCTCTTCTCTAAAGCAGCCCAACATGGCCTCACCCCCTTTGTTGCGTGTTCCCGGGGGCGGGGTTTATGTAAATTTTAGGGTTAGTGATGTCACCAACCGGGGAAGAAGCTCGTTGTAGTCCCTACCAGCCGTTTGTTGTAGTCCTTAAACAGAGAATTTTTTAAAAGAAAATATCTCCCTTTGCATTGAACTTTGAGCGTCGTAACTTTGCAGATGTTGTTTATGCTCAAACAGCAACATTACACACTAACTTAATTTAAAAAAATCTGTATTGTATAAAGCGCTATAGAAATAAAGCTTGACTAGTGAGTGACTGTATTGTGTAGTGTAGTTGAGCAGTGTTTCTGCAGATACTATTCAAAGCTCACCTGTCACCTTCCCTCAGCGTCTTCATCTGTTTTCCGATCAAGCATGCGAAGAGTGGTCCGGTCCTGGCTCCAGACAGCGGACGCTCCAGCACTCCTCCCAGCCAAACATCAATGTTGTTTGGATGTCCATACAAATCCATTACTTTCTCTACCAAAACATCATTGCCGATCACCTCTGCGAGATCTGATCTGGTTTCAACTCTGTCAAATCCACAGAAAACCCTCCAGTCATTGTAACCTGTAAGAGAACAGTCAGGTTTACAGATCAAGTGTTGGTTAGGCTTTATTTCAATGGTCCACTTTAGACATTTTACCAAGTAACTTTACAACTACATGTCAAGTAACTCTCATTAGAGTATTAGTAGACTGTTAGGTTAGGGTTTTATATAGTTGACATATATTTGCACACACAAACCCGTCTCCCCTCACTCACTCGTTTCATTTGCTCCGGATGAATATTGTTGGTGTAACAGGGCATGAATTTCAGCATGGGATTGCACGTATTGCACATAATTTTACTCATTCCCACAGATTTTGTTCTCACACCCAAAGTGCGCACACATAAAGCCGCCTCTCAGTACTAAATTAAGTTCTTTTTCACTGCTTATTGCACCTAAACAGTCAAATACACAAAATAATGTCAAAATGCCGGTCATGGCGAGTATTGACGTAAACACAGTCAGTTATGTTTTAAGTGAACGTAAACAGTTGAGACAGAAAACACACGTGTAACAGTATAATGGATCTGTGCGTCAGGTCTTAAAGTGACAGCAGCCTAATAAACCTGCTGCCAAATTTGATGTGAAGGGTGTAACCTGGTAAGCCGTGATCTCGTCCCCGCTGCAGGTTCAGAGCTGCCAGATCTAAAGTCTCTGGGATGTTGAGAACCACGAGTCTTTCCGTCAGTTCTTCTGTCATTAGATGGTCCTGGTTCTGCAGGGCAGCCGGCCGGCCCAGAAGGCCCCGCAGGACCGGATCCAGTCCACCTTCAGAGCACAAAACATGCCATGAGACGCTGACCATCCAAGACAGACAGTCGAAATATATTTTTGCTCATATTCGCAAATGTGTGGATTACAGTGCTGGAGAGTTGTAATAACTAAAACTTAATTTTCACTAGTAAATCAGAATAACAAAATATTTTTCTGAACATGATTTATTATCGTTGTAATCAAGTTGTTTTCTATAAATCAGGATGTATGTAAAATGTCCTCTAGATGTGAAACTGATTTGAACTTCAAATGATAAATCATTCAGTGCTTCATTAATGAGTCTGCCAGTTGCAGCAGTAATAATTTAATATTGACATTTTCAATATTTCTGTCCCTTGCCTGGACATGTACGCATGAATCAGCTGTATAATGAAGTCAGCCTTCCCTGAAACTCTCTTACTTTTCTTTCTTATCAACATGAGATACATTTCAATATTTTGCATGAGTGAAAAGAACATCTGGCAGCAGCAGAGTCTCCATCAGCACACACACACTCACACACACACACTCACAAATACTCACACGCTCTTTCTCACACACACACAGAGTTTTAGATATATTTTACTTGGAAAGCAAGAGAATAGTTTTTGCAGAGTAAATGGCCAGTTCTTAATCAGAACAAACGGTAAAATGGACCAGACTATAGAGCGATAATCAAAAGTCTGGCTAGATCAGAATTAAAGAGCAGGAAGAGCCACTGCACCTTCTTTTATCAGTCTCCAAGGGCTGAAGAAGGTCTGATGAAGATTCAGAGAAGAGAAGCGCTCGTGTTCCTGGAAGCTCTCGTTCAGTCTCCGGAGCACCGGTGAGATGGTCACATGACCGAAGCGGAACGCAGCCGTGGCGAACACATTTGACACAGAAGGATTCACAGAGTCGTTATAGCCCTCGTACGGTCCGATATACTCATCAAACGCTTCCCGTCCAATGATTTTTGGAACATAGTCCCTCATGGTTATGATCTGCAGGAAGAGCAATATAGAGACAGAGTCAGTATTTACTGCCGACACAAATCACAGAGACTCACAATGGATTCCAACTCAGATCACGTGTTTCTAAGATAATGACACAACATTATTGGCTAAAACAGCCCATTTTAATCAGACTGAATTCTTTTTATTGATATTTTCAGTACTGAATATCATTAATGATCAGCATTTCTCTCTGACACACTGCAAATAATGATGTTCTTCCTCAATATTTCTGTCTTGTTTTCAAGTACAAATATCTAAACATTCTTAAATCAAGATACATTTACTGGAGAAGCAAAATGACTTAAGATGTGAAGTATTGTTTACTGAAAAATGTTATTTTTCTGACCCCATTGGCAGATATTTTTTTCATGTTTTAAGCATAAACTCACTCAATTTTGGTCAGTTTTTCATAAAACAAGACTGAATATCTTAAGTCATTTTACTTCTCAAGTAAATGTATCTTGATTTAAGAATGTTTTGGTATTTCTACTGGAAAACAAGACAGAAATACTGAGGAAGAACATTTTTGCAGTTTTCATTTAAATTTAATTTTTTAGTAATTTTGTCATTTTTATTAGTTTTTGCTTTTTTAAGTATTTCTATTTAGCTTTAATTTATCTTTATTTCATTTTTAGCTTGCACTTATTTTGCAACATTTCAAATTTTTGTTTGCATTTTCAAGTTTAAGTTTCTCATTTAATATTTATATTTATAGTTCACTTTTTATGCGTACACGAAGGTCAGCGCGTAACCGAAATTTCATCATCAGAAGAGTACGCGCGTACTGAACGCACACCGCCGGATTTTTGTAACCGTGTGTACTTTGTACGTGCATTTAATTTTTTTGTAGTAATTATTTTATCCACAAGGTGGCAAGGTACCATGTCCTGGTAGTGTTGATTCACAAGACAGTCAAAGAAAAACTACATAAACAGCACAGAACAGAACACATGCAAGCTACAGCGACAATGGAGGCCTACATAGATGAGAGATTGTGGAAGAGGCTAAAAAAGTACCCTCATTTGTACAACTCTAGCATGAAAGAATACAAAGATGTTTACATGGGTTGTAACTCGTGGCGAGAGATTGCTCAAAATTGTGTACCCGTACGAGTCAAATGAAGTATACTTTCCAAGGCTGTGCGTTCGCGTACACGCAAAAAAACAAAGTATATTCAGGGCTTAAGGTCCCCCTGTGGTGAAAAACAAGTTTTTAATATTGTTTATATGCCTATGTGGTGTTTTTAATATGCTTTAAGACAAACCATGTGCAAATTCATAAATCAACACCATTGCTGAGTATTTTCTCCTTATAACTACAGTGAAAAAAAGATATCTTTTTTAAATCGCTGGTGTTTCTGATGTTTTAGCATATCATTAACAGCGAACTAGCAGGGGAGTCTCAAGAGAAGCCAGGTTATCCCGGTATATTTTCTGTTGATATGAAAAATCAGGCAGATTTATCAATATGGCGGGTGTGTGATGTACATTACGATGTTATGATGAATTATGCCTTTCTCCACTGACGTTCTGAGTCATTCAAAGTGTTTGTAAGGATGCTGATTGTTAGAAGGCAGCTGTCTGACTCGTGAATGTGAACATGGTTTGTAACATTAGCAACACATTATTAGCTGTTTGATAACGTAGTCAAGCAAAATGCTAATCATATTAATGATACAATTAATGTTGTAAAGAGCGATACCATTGTGCAGCGTTTACCTCAGTAAGTTGATCGAGTGGTAAGTTGACTGAGCTTGTGCGAGTGAGTGGAGGCGAGGCTAATTTGCATATTCATTGATCCATGTATACTAAATGAGGCAAGGGTGTAGAGTTATATTCAAGCTATTTTTCACAGGGAAAAAAATGTCTAATTATGCCATTTTGGTGATTAAAGATGAGTTTTAAGGGACAAAATTATTGACTACAAAGGGACTTGTCTGTTTAGGTAGGATGCTCACTAGGTTTTGGAACAGATCTAATGCATTTTGCAGATTTGCTTGAGCAATTTAGCATCTTTTCCAGGACAGCGTAAAATGAAAAACTACAAAATTGTAATTCTGAACACACTTCTATGTGCCCCAGGGTGCAAAATCCAGAGATCTGCTAAATGATACTTTGATTCTGAAATCTATAGATGCAAATTTGAGAAGCGCACGGTTCATTTACTCACTAATGCGAATGGGACTCATCTGTGGGGGATATTGTACATGTACTCAGCTCTGCGAGATGGTCGTTTGGGACATCCTGTGCCTGGAGATAAGATGAGATTGTACGGCTCTTTCTCCCTGTGATACGCCTCAGAAATTCATCCAGTCTTATCGCTGTTTATGAAAATAGTCCAGCATTTCACCTCGAGAAGCGCGGCACCCCGCACAGAGATGTTACGGCAGGGTTTCAAAAGCATGTCTGACTGACGGCCGGCCCTCCACGGAGGGGACGTATAAATCAAAACCCGCTGTCCATAAAACCGTAATACAGCAGCTTCACCGCCGCGGACTGGAAACTGTTTTTACTGGTTGTGTGAAGTTGGCCCCTGCGGGACTTTGTTAAAACACTGCGCTCTGTTTGATGTGTGCCATTTCCGTGGATTCTGTACTACTTTAGAGTCACTTTCTCTGCCACTTTAATTTATGGGACCCGGGCAGCATTCAACCTTAGAGATGCTTGTGAGAGCGATCAAATGTCTCTTTGATTCGGCGAGGACCGCTCGGAGAGGAGGAGGGTTTTACATCCACGGCTCAAGGCCTTTAATCCCTGAATTTCTTCTCTGCTCAGTGTGGCGAAACTGTTTTGCTGTCAGAAATAAAGCGGTGCTGCCACATTCATCAGGTTAATCATTTAACTGCATTCTGTATACTGTAACTTTTATTAGTAGATAAAATGCATGGCCAGAAGTATATGAACCCCCCTTCTAATCAACACCTTAATGACATGGAGACAAATATTAAAATGAACATTATTCTGATCTCATGTCATTCAATGAACTGTCCCTAATGCAAAGACATCCAGTGATGTTGTTTTTTTATATGCCAAATATTTACTGCTTTGCAAAAATAAATTATATCATCTGCTATTTATTGTCAAAGATATGAACCCCCTTATAGCTTCAATGCAGCTTTATTTTATATAGATTCTATTTTACATTGTTTTATACAGATTTGATTTATTTTGATGTACTAAAAAAACTAAAACTAAAATTTAAATTAATTAAAAATGTATAAAATGAATAAAAATTATGCAGACATTTAAAAAACAAAAAGTAATAATAATTAGTCTTTGTTTTTTGTTAGACATGTTTAAAAAACAAAAACTAAATAATATTAATAATAATAATAAATAGTAATAATAATAATAATTCGTTTTTGTTAGACATGTTTAAAAAAAAAAAATTAATCATAGTATTTATTTTTTAAACATGCAACAAAAAAATTGAAAAACAAAAATTAATTATTTTTAAAAACTTTATATAGATTACATTTTCTATGTTTTATACAGATAGTTACCAATGGAACATTTGTCATTTTTATTTAGTTTAACTTGATGTACTAAAATAACTAAAACCAAAATTAAAATTAATTACAAATTAATAAAAACTATATGGACATATTAAAAGAAACTAATAAAAATGACAACAAAAAACCAAAACAACAACAAAATTACTAAAACTTTAAATGAAAACAGAAAATATACAGGTAAAATAAAAAGAAACTCAAAATATTCATATAAACTATAATAGTATGTCTCAATGATACTAAAACAACACTGCTCTGAATCATAAGACACGAGCCGTTCCTCCTACACCGATCTCTGGATTGAAGCAGCTGTCAGGAAAACATACTGCGGTACAAAGCTGCACTAATATAAAGGAGTTTTCAACCCCTAAAGCTCAAAATGTTTCTGGAACTGTAGATAAGTCTTTAATTGGACACTTTCAGACGAGAGAAAAATACCATATGTGACTGTGAGCAACAGTGTTGAGAGATTAACCGCTGTCAATGTACGGTTATATAAACAATAAACCTCAGATCCTGATCATTGTGAACTTATTCACTTTAAATAAATGAACTGTATAGGGCATTTTCAGGTTGAAGTTCATTTTACACTGTAAAAAGTGATAACCTGCAATCGTTACACTGCATAAAATCATACTTTTCACTATTTGTGTGCGATATATATTGTCTGCAATAACAATTTCATAATTGTTGTTTCAACGATGTGCGATCTGACATTATTGTGTATGTCGCTCCCTCACTTTACAAAAACCAAACAAAAACACACCCAGAGAGTGTTTAGTCTAGTACGTATGCTCCTGTATGACTTTTTGTCTTTTATTTTTATATCATTTGATGTAGTTAATCAATATCACACAAAGAGTTACGTTTTTTCTTCAAATATCAGCACGATTACAAATATGATATTGATTTTATACAACAGTTCAATAAACAAGAAGTTAATATTAAGTGACTTAGCTGGCCTTTTAGACACAAGATTCCCTGTTTTTGCTCTTATTCCAAACAACAGCACTGTTTTGTGTCTCTAAGCAACACATGGCGGTGTTTCGTTACTGAATGAATCAGTCCTTTTAAACGAAACGCTTAAATGAATGATTCAATGACTCACTCCTTTAGACAGTCAAATGCTTCGTTCCTGAATGAATCAGCCGTTTGAATGAATCGGTTGAATGAATGATTCAATGACTCACTTATTAAGGCAGTCAGATGCTTCGTTCCTGAATGAATCAGCCGTTTGAATGAATCGGTTGTATGAATGATTCAATGACTCACTCTTTAAGGCAGTCAGATGCTTCATACTTAAATCAGCCGTTTGAATGAATTGGTTGAATGAATGATTCAATAACTCACTCCTTAAGACAGTCAAATGCTTTGTTCCTGAATGAATCAGCCTTTTGAATTAATTGGTTAAATGAATGATTCAATGACTCACTCCTTAAGACACTGATTTGGTTTGGTAACTGCAGTGTAAATGCATTCATGCCCCCTCTGAGCTGCATTAAACAGTCTGTCTCCTCTGCATTGCAAAGATGAATTTTGTTGATACTGATTCCATTTGGTAACAGCCCTATAGTGTCTTATTATTCTTAATTTTTTTTTGATTAGATGTAAAAATTTGTCACAAAAGATGATGCATACATTTAATAAGGCTCGGAAAACATTGGCCTTATAAAAGTAAAAATGCCAATGAAAGGTACCAACACAATAAACACACTCAGCAAAACATCGTCTAATTATCATTATTGACAAAACATAAAAACTTATCTTTCATAAACATAAAAAATCTTAATGATTCCAAACTTTTAAAATGTATCACGATATCTATAACCATATACCATTGTACCGCCATAGATAAAAATAAAAATTTTCTTTTTGGTTGAAATGCACAAGAAAAGTTTTCCTCACTTATCAGCTGTTCAGTCAAACTGAAAACCTCCTGTCTGGAGGGGAAATGCCTCCTGCTGCAGTATTTTAACATAAATCATTTCTTTGGTGGTGATGCACAATGAAACTTTGACTTCCTGTGTAAATTTATGCTAAATATATTCCATAAATTACTTCTGCCTGACAAACGTGCCCTCTGATGGGCAATTACTGATTTTAAATGTCCGCAGTTTTGGGTCTCATTGTCTCCGCTGAAGAAAAACCTGTCAGTTCTGAGTCTGGACGAATGTTTTCACCTGTGCTAAATGGAAATAAATAGCGACAGTTGGCTACTTAAGCATCAGGATCATTTTTATTCCTGCATTATATGTGCATGCATCATTTGTGAGTTGAAAAGATTTTTTTAATCACAACACAGAATCACAAAAAAATTTTTTTTACTATAGTATTCTTTTTAAAAGGAATACACAAATACAAGTCTTCAACTGGTCTTTAAAATAGTTTTTCACAGTGTAGCGATGTCTGTTACCTGATGCAGCGCTCCAATGATTTTGCGAGTCTCCTGGTAGATGACCTCTGACCCCCAGTGAGGGTTAAGTCGTGTCAGGTGTTTGGCCAGCCGGTTGTGTTCTCTCACCCAGAGCGTGTGGAGGACAGACAGGGGCAGGATCTCGTTTACCCTGCTGTCACCTGCCGCGAAACACTCGACCCGCTCTGACCCGGGATCCTGGAGGCACGCGGATGGCTGGACAGAGACGAAGGGCAAGTACGGCCGGCCCTCATCCGTGTATTTACTATTGACAGCCAGGAGACCTTCAGAGCCAGAGAGGTTTTGGAGGATTTTCTCGAGGTCTTTCGAATGGCCGTAGACGGTTGATGCGTCTATGAAGGACGTGACTGAATTCATCTGTTGTCGAACGTGTTGTGCGTCTCTCTGGCCGTTTAGGCAGGCGGGTGAAGAACGGAAAAACGGAAGACAGCTTTTGTTTCTGGACAGTTTATCATCCTTGGGAATCTGTGTGTGTAAGAGAGAGAGATTACTGTATATAGAAGTGTTTCTAAACCAGTTTGCTCGGATTCTGTTGAACCTAGAAGCATTATTATATATTCATGAAATGAAAGTGTGAAGGCCTAACAATATGAGCAAAATCAAGTGATGAAAATAGCCAATTATAGAAATAGTTCACCCAAAAAGCGAACAGCGAATGGGTTGTTTTAACCCAGCGAATGGATTGTTTTAACCCAGCAAATGGGTTGTTTTAACCCAGTGAATGGGTTGTTTTAACTCAGCAGTTGGGTTGTTTTAACCCAGCAGTTGGGTTGTTTTAAGCCAGTGAATGGGTTGTTTTAACCCAGCGAATGGGTTGTTTTAACCCAGCGAACAGCGAATGGGTTGTTTTAACCCAGCGAATTGGTTGTTTTAACCCAACGGTTGGGTTGTTTTAACCCAGCGAATGGATTGTTTTAACCCAGCGAATGGGTTGTTTTAACCCAGTGAATGGGTTGTTTTAACCCAGCGAACAGCGAATGGATTGTTTTAACCCAGCGAATTGGTTGTTTTAACCCAGCGAACAGCGAATGGGTTGTTTTAACCCAACGGTTGGGTTGTTTTAACCCAGCAAATGGGTTGTTTTAACCCAGCGAACAGCGAATGGGTTGTTTTAACTCAGCAAATGGGTTGTTTTAACCCAGCGAACAGCGAATGGGTTGTTTTAACCCAGCGAATTGGTTGTTTTAACCCAACGGTTGGGTTGTTTTAACCCAGTGAATGGGTTGTTTTAACCCAGCGAATGGATTGTTTTAACCCAGCAAATGGGTTGTTTTAACCCAGTGAATGGGTTGTTTTAACCCAGCAAATTGGTTGTTTTAACCCAGCGAACAGCGAATGGATTGTTTTAACCCAGCGAATTGGTTGTTTTAACCCAGCGAACAGCGAATGGGTTGTTTTAACCCAACGGTTGGGTTGTTTTAACCCAGCAAATGGGTTGTTTTAACCCAGCGAACAGCGAATGGGTTGTTTTAACTCAGCAAATGGGTTGTTTTAACCCAGCGATTGGGTTGTTTTAACCCAACAGTTGGGTTGTTTTAACCCAGCGAACAGCAAATGGGTTGTTTTAACCCAGCGAATTGTTTTTTTTAACCCAATTTTAACCCAACAAATGGGTTGTTTTAACCCAGCGAACAGCAAATGGATTGTTTTAACACAGCGAATGGGTTGTTTTAACCCAGCGAACAGCGAATGGGTTGTTTTAACCCAGCGGTTGGGTTGTTTTAACTCAGCGAATGGGTTGTTTTAACCCAGCGAACAGCGAATGGGTTGTTTTAAGTTAACCCAGCAAATTGGTTGTTTTAACCCAATTTTAACCCAGCAAATGGGTTGTTTTAACCCAGCTAACAGCGATTGGGTTGTTTTAACCCAGCGATTGGGTTAAAATTGTTTGACCAATCTGCTGCTTAGTTTTATTTAACTCAACTATTGTTTAAAAAACACTGTATTGCTCGCTTAAAATGAACACAAAATATGTTGGAAATAAATATTTATTAATATATTTAATGAATGAACATTTATTAATAAGTTTAATGAATAACAATTAAACAATAAACATTTATTAAATTGCTCATTAATAAATGTTGACCTTTTGATTTTTATTGTTGCCTCTGGTAATTATGTGTCTGATTTTTAATTTCCAACATATTTTGGGTTCATTTTAAGCCAGACATATAGTCATTTTTAAACAATAGTTGAGTTAAAACAACCCAATCTCTGGGTTTGTCCATTTTCAACCCAACTTGGGTTGTTTTTAACCCAGCATTTTTAGAGTGTAAGCAACATTGTGAATATTGTATGATTTTAATGTGCTTTCTAATCTGATTTATCCAGAGATGGTTCTGATATTAATGTCAGTATGGTTGAAATGACTTTCCTTTGATTGAAATTTATTTTTTAAGGCATTTTAGAGCAAAATACATAAACACTGCATAGAGATATTATGTAAGTACAGATAAATAGCATTATAAACAAAGAGCTAAATTATTGAAATATTAACTTAAAATCTCAGGTGAATGTTTTAGATCAAAGGGATACAGAGAATATAATTTTAGTTATTACTCAGCCCTATATTTATGGTGCTTTAAGTTTCTGTAGTTTCTGTGTTTTTCCAGTTTCTGTGTTCCATGGAAGAAGAACAAAAGTCATACAGGTTGTAAATGACACGAGCGTGCACAAATGACAGAATATTAATTACTGGCTGAACTATATTCCTCTATTCATCTATTCATGTGCAAATTATCAATGAAAACTAAATTGATGTAGTATGCTTCTAAAGTTTGGTATGATAAAGATCAATACTGAGCTGAAACTAAAAAGCATATTTGCACATAGACTCTGAGTTTATATAATTTCATTTACATTTCCATGTTATATTGCCTCACTGCCTTGTGTGCTGCTAATTTGTTCCCTACAAAGTGCATATACACACAACATTCATTCTAGGTTGTTTGCTAAGTGCGTTGTGATGCATTGTGGAAATGAATTTGACAGTTAAACGTCCCTCTTGCGAAATCCCAATGTATAAAATCCAGTTTCGCTTTACGTTTTTCTCATTATGGAATTTTCACGTTATGGAAGCCAAAATGAAATGTCATTTCATGTTGAATAAACAATTAAATTCATAATGAAACTGAGTCTCCTGAGCTTTGGAAGAGCAAAAACATGCTCCTCCGGGATGGACTCGCTTGCAAAATTGATCACAAATCTTTTTGTTTATTTTCTGTCTGTCATTTACGGGTGGATGCCGAAAGCGGCCGGTCTATCGTGAAGCTCTGAGTATTAGTATGCAGTATGCAGTATATGGCTCAGGGTGGGCAGGAATAAAATGCTATTTTGTATATCTATGGAAGTGTCCTCCTTGCCTCTGGCTGGGGACAGTGAGATTAGTAACAAACCAGCACAAACTCCCAACATTTTTATGAGCATTTCGAGCCCCGGAGGATCCAGAACGGCCAACAAAAAGGTGCTGCCGTGACCCCCATTTTCAATGCCGTTTGAGGTTCGCCGGAGATAAAGAAGTAATCAATGAGATATATTTTGTTTTTAATTATAAGGCTCAGCCACATTCCCGGATTCATCTTCGTTGTTCCGAACCAACAGTCCTGAACTGTCCTCGGAGTCAAATATATTCCCACCTCTGACTCATCGGAGGCCGTCAGACAAAGCGAGCGCTAGACAATGACGTCGCCCCTGAGGAAACGCATGGCATTTTATCTGTTTAAACGAAATGAACTTCTGTCAGTGAATTCTAAAAATGAGAACAGTAACCTGCTCCTTGACACAGGATGTCAAAGCGAGAGATAATTCTAATGAAATGTCTGGGGGAATGTCTTATCCAGTCAATAGCAGAAAACTAGCTGCCGGTGACTCTCATATGAAAATAGATGTTGCTCATGATTAATAATACACAACACCAGAGACAGTATGAGCAGGAGACGGAGCCCTTGTAGAATAATGAATGAGAGCAATCGCAGCAATCGATATGCCGGCTGAAGAATGGAAGCCCCGCCCTTAAATTTAAAGAGCCAATCGCTTTTTTTTTGGCTAAGGCATACACAATAAATTGTTCTATTGAATAGAAAGGGGTTCTATTCTATAAGGATTCCAATTATAGCTTTTTATAGGTTCTATGTTACACTTTATCTGTATAGAACCTAGTAGGGATGGATTGAAGTTTTGTTTTAATATATTAAATAAATACTTAACATCAATACATTTAAATATTTGCCTAAAATATTTATTTACTTACCTTTTAGCCTAAAGAACCCTTTTGTTCCAAAATATTATATAATACAGTATTTTGCAAGGGCTTTTTTTGGATTTGACATATATTTATATACACACATATATATATACTGGTCAAAAGTTTGGAAAAATTACTATTTGTAATGTTTTTGAAAGAAGTCTCTTCTGCTCATCAAGGCTACATTTATTTGATCAAAAATACAGGAAAAACAGTAAAAATGTGAAATATTATTATGATTTAAAATAATGGTTTTCTATTTTAATATACTTTAAACTATAATTTATTTTTGTGATGCAAAGCTGAATTTTCAGCATCATTACTCCAGTCTTCAATGTCACATGATCCTTCAGCAATCATTCTAATATGATGATTCATTATCAATGCTTTAAACAGCTGTGCTGCTTAATACTTTTTTGGAAACTGTGATACTTTTTTTCAGGATTTATTGATGAATAAAACGTTAAAAAGAACAGCATTTATTCAAAATAGAAATTTTTTCTAACAATATAAATCTTTACTATCACTTTTTGTCAATTTAACACATCCTTTTGAATAAAAGTATTAATTTCTTTCCAAAAAAGAAAGAAAGAAAAAATTACTGACCCCACACTTTTGAACGGTAGTGTATGTTGTTACAAAAGTTTTTATTTTAAATAAATGCTGTTCTTTTTTAAACTTTTTATTCATCAAATAATCCTTAAAAAAGTATCACAGGTTATAAAAAAAAAAAAAAAATCAACATATTAGAATGATTTCTGAAAGATCATGTGACACTGAAGACTGGAGTAATGATGCTGAGAATTCAGCTTTGCATCGCAAAAATAAATTATAGTTTAAATTATATTAAAATAGAAAACCATTATTTTAAATTGTAATAATATTTCATAAAATGACTGTTTTTTCTGTATTTTTGATCAAATAAATGCAGGCTTGATGAGCAGGAGAGACTTCTTTCAAAAACATTAAAAATAGTAATGTTTCCAAACTTTTGACCGGTACTATATAAATATATATAAACCAGTGTTGTGTTGTAAAGTAAAGTAAAGTAAAGTAAAATAATGGAAAATGTAATCTTAAAAACTTAAAAATGTTGCCTTGGCATCTAACTAGAATAATTTGAAGTACTAAAATTACTAAAACTAAAATAAAAATAAATGAAAGCTATAGAAATCCAATGATAACAATTAATGTCAAATTCTGTTTGTGAATTGATATGAATCATTAGCCAAAATTTTGTAGCTTGGCTGTAGTTGAAATGATCAGTATCTTGTATCTTGGGAAGCTACAGCTTCAGAGTCACTTCCTCAACACTGTCTCACATGACTAAAAATGACTTAAGGCGTCGAGTTGTTGAGCAGATCTTGAGAGGTTACCTGCATTGGGAAGCAGGGGTTGGCATTGGTGCAGGTGTGCAGACAGTCCCGTCCCTCCGAGAACGCGGTTTGGCTGGAGCTCTGAGGTGTGAAGGAGATATCATGGTCGATGTATTGGCCCCAGTCCACCAGCATCTGGGAGTAAGCGTTATCCTCCAGGATGGACTTGCTGGAGCCGTGCATGATTTTGTTACTGACTTCTCGAACCTTAAAATACAGAAATGAAAGCAAATGAGACAAGATACATATTCTCCCTCTGTCATCATTCCAATCATCATTTTTACACTCAAACACTAGCTGCTGAACATGAATATATATATGCTTTCCTGTGTGAAACTAACTGATTTAAAGATGATTTAAAGTCAGAAGAATTCACCTTCAAGTCTGTGATAAATCATGTCTGTAGCACAAACGCCGCAGGACGAGTTACAAGCTGAAGGTTAATACTTAAAGGAATAGTTCACCAAAAAAGGAAAATTATCCCATGATTTACACACCCTCAAGCAAACCTAGGTGTATATGACTATCTTCTTTCAGACAAACACAATCAGAGTTATATTAAAAAATATTGTGGCTCTTCCAAGCTTTATAATGGTAGGGAATGGGGGGGCGAGATTTTGAGGCCCAAAAAAGCGCATCCATCCATCATAAAAGTAATCCATACGGCTCCAGGGGGTTAATAAAGGACTTCTGAAGCAAAGCGAAGGGTTTTTGTAAGAAAAATATCCATATTTATAACTTTATAAACTATAATAACCAGCTTCTGGCAAACGGCTGTCATGACACTGGTCATGAATTAGAAGTCTAAAACAAGAATTTTTAAAGAGAAATGTCGGAGGATTTCGATATAAGAGAAGAGGAGCTTGAGTTTCTTGCCCAGCCCTGTTTGTTTGAACCGCGTCTAAGCTTACGATACTCCTATATCCTACTTAACACGTTGGGTCAGAGGTTACTCTTTCACGTAGGTCAATGCGTATGGCCGTTACCGGAATAATAAATAAATATGGATATTTTTCTTACAAAACTTCATAATTTTGCCTCAGAAGGCCTTTATTAACCCCCTGGAGCCGTATGGATTACTTTTATGATGGATGGATGTGCTTTTTTTAGGCTTCAAAATCACTCCCATTATAAAGCTTGGAAGAGCCAGGATATTTTTAAATATATTTCAGATTGTGTTCGTCTGAAAGAAGATAGTCATATACACCTAGGATGGCTTGAGGGTGAGTAAATCATGGGATAATTTTCATTTTTGGGTGAACTATCCCTTTAATGTTTAGAAGTTTGTTCAGATGATTAACCCTGTAAAGCCTGACAAAAAGAGTCGAGTATTATAGGTTTTAATGGATCATATGACATAGTGAGAATATGAAGCTCACACTTGAGGAGGAAAAACAGCTCAATTTTACCCAAAATGAGCAAAAATATGCAATTTGGTGCATATGCTGATATTTATATGGCCAAATTGATGAAATTCTGGCATAAATATCAGTCGACGCTCTATATCTGCCAATAATATGTCTTAGTAAGATATTTAAATGCTTAGTTTTATGATCAAAGCTGTAGTTTTAAAACATATAATGCAATGCAATACAATGATGATCGAGAACAAAAAATCCTTCCTCAAAAGCCTGATGATCATATTTGAGACTCACATTTGAACATGATTTTACTAAAAAAGTATGTATGAATAATCAAGTAAACCTGAGTTGCTTTAATCCAGTAAGCGTTCATCTTGAAATATTACTAACAATATGATAGTTATTCTTATGTTTACTTTAGAAAAAACAGATTTTACAGCAAAAAGCACAAGCTGTAAAGTAAAGTAAAGTAGACGTTTGTACAATTACACTAAAAGGCTTGTGCAACCTTTGCACTTTAACTCTATTCCTAACACCATATCTTAATTTGATGCAGTTGTGCCTAAACATATAAAACATTGGGATTTGTTCTGGTAAATAAAATAAATGCATGAAAACGAACCCTGATATGTTGATGTTTTGTGTGTGTGGGCAGTCAAGGAAATCTCATTATACCCCTCTTCCAGAGTTTGTTTACCTGTTAAAATGTCATTAAAACCACTAGCAATTAAACCGGTGTAGCTAAATTAGATGGAAGTGTTTTTGCGAGCTCTCTCTGCACAATGTGAGATGTGACAATATGAACATTTGTCATGGCACTTCTTGCACTGAAGTGCTGCAGCCTTCTCCTCATTAAAAAAAATAGTTTCAGTGAGGCATGATGGCAGAGATGCTCATGTTTCTTTGCATTTGGGAAGAAGAGGTTGTGCATATTTAAAACAGCGCGCATAGCTTTGCATTTTTAATGCGATAATAGAGCAGGGAAAGGCCAATGTGTCACAGGTAGATGTGAGATCGAGCTGTTTAATATGTAACGGTTTCTCAAGCTTATTTGGCAGACGTTCACAGAGTTTTTATTATAAATCTGCTTATATGTATGCAAAGCAAACAAGTATGCTCACTCAAAACTCCCTCATCAGTCCATTCAGACCATTTCCAGAAAACAAACGGCAAAAACAACTTGTTCAAAAAACAACATGATTATGAACACCATGAGTTTATTACTGCACTGAAAAAAAAAAAAAATTTTGTCTTGTTTTCCAGCACAAATATCTAAACATTCTTAAATCAAGATACATTTACTTGAGAAGCAAAATGACTATAAGGATTAGTTCACTTCAGAATTAAAATTTCCTGATAATTTACTCACCCCCATGTCATCCAAGATGTTCATGTCTTTCTTTCTTCAGTCAAAAAGAAATGAAGGTTTTTAAGGAAAACATTCCAGGATTTTTCTCCATATAGTGGACTTCAATGGGGTTCAATGGGTTGAAGGTCCAAATGTCAGTTTCAGTGCAGCTTCAAAGAGCTCTACACGATCCCAGACGAGGAATAAGGGTCTTATCTAGAGAAACCATCGGTCATTTTCTAAAAAAAAAAAAAAATCTATTCTTTTTAACCACAAATGCTCGTCTTGCACTAGCTCTGTGATGCGGCACACATTACGTAATCACGTTGGAAAGGTCACGCATGACGTAGGCGGAAGTACCACAGTAGGGCGAAAAACTCCTCCAACTTCAAAATCGTCCGACATTGTTGTTTTACCTTTTTTTGTAAAGGGCGTTCGACTTGGTCTTTACACGTTCACTTTGTAAACACTTGCTCAGTACTTTCGCCTATCTTGTGACATTTTTCTAACATGATTACGTAATGCGTGGCGCATCCCAGAGCTAGTGCAAGACGAGCATAATTTTTTTTAGCTTTTTGAAAATGACCGATGGTTTCTCTAGATAAGACCCTTATTCCTCGTCTGGGATCATGTAGAGCTCTTTGAAGCTGCACTGAAACTGACATTTGGACCTTCAACCCGAAGTCCACTATATGAAGAAAAATCCTGGAACGTTTTCCTCAAAAACCTTAATTTCTTTTTGACTGAAGAAAGAAAGACATAAACATCTTGGATGACATGGGGGTGAGTAAATTATCAGGAAATTTTCATTCTGAAGTCAACTGATCCTTTAAGTTATTAGGTCTTGTTTTCTGAAAAATGTATCAACATTAAGTAAGTTTATGTTTAAATCAATAATAATTATCTGCCAGTGGGGTAAGAAAATTAAAACATAATTCAAAAGGAAAACAGGTTTATTTTTCTGACCTCACTGGCAGATATTTAGGGGTTCAAGCGCATAGTGCTGATACTTGAAACTTTGAGGGCTGGTGGTACTTCACCAAACTCAGAGCTCATTTTGTGGTCGCGTGAAAAAGGACGCGCCGCTGGCGCTGACTGGCCACATGGTGGTGTTATAACATGGAAAAAATGTTCAAAATGTTTTTCACGTGCATAAAGGATTGTATATCACATGATTTTTCGCACACACACACGACATTCATACCCCATGGTAGAACTCCTCATTCTGAGAAACTGCATCTAGGACCACCTTTTTCCATTGAATCGTTTGTTAAATATTGGAGATTATTTCAAAAACCAACTTTGGCGAACTAGTCCTAGGTTTTTGTCTCAACCCCAATAACTGTTAAAAAGCTTTTAAAACCATATATTTGCTATGGTAAATTGCCTGTATTGGCTGTAAATGGTCTTTACCATCTATGATCTAAGTGGTTACATGCTTGCTAAATAAAACATATCTTTTTATAATATCAAGTGCTTAAAGGCCTTGAAGGCCTTAATAGCTTGCAGCTATATTTGTTCTTGTTTTCAGCAAAATCTCATTACATTTTAATTATTTTCAGAAAACAAAGTCTTAAGTCATTTTGCTTCTCAAGAAAAATGTATCATGATTTTAGAATGTTTAGATATTTGTACTGGAAATAAAAAATACAATAAAATATTAGATGAAAAACTTAAACATAAAACTTAAAAAAGTTGCCTTGGCAACTAACTGAAATAAAAATGATAAAGTACCACTCTGTTTGTTGTTAAGATAACAAAAAGTTTTAAAAGTTACATGTTTGGGCTGGTCAAACAGTGCTCGTTAATGTCAAAATATTTGAGATGGCCCATCAAATTAAAGAAGGCGGGGCTTAATGTTCACAGAAGATGAGTGTAAATTCTAACCCTAATCATAGATTTTGCTTCTGTAGCTCAAATCAGACTGGAAAACAGTATTTTTCCACATTGGTGACAGTGTTGTTTTATTATTTATTTTTTCTAGTTTTCATTTTAATTTTAGTTTTAGTAAAAAACGTTTTTTTTTTTTTTTATATATATATTTCTATAGCTTTAATTTATTTTTGTATAGCATTTGCATATCATTTGCATGTTTCATTCAAGGTGACTCATCCCCCCAGTGAATCATTTTGTTTTGCACATTATTTCTAGTCATTTCTTTCATGCATACTGTGGATATTCTTGTGCAGCTCACCAGAGGAAGTTGGAAGCCACTGTATTGGCGTCCAGCGTTCCAGCCTTTGGGTTGGTTTTCTCCATCCTCGTACTCCACGGGGAGCCATCTGGCCAAGCCGGTGTTGGCTGCTCCCCAAAGCGGGTTCTTCCTAAATAACACAGTATGTATGGATGTGATCTAAACTGTCCCATGGCATCACATTTTTAAAGAATATAAGGGAACAGTACTGTTGATTAAAGTAGTGCATGTTTGCAGAGAGCTCACAGTCAATAATAATATTATTTGCATTAATGCATCCTTGCATGGATAAGGGCTGTAACATTGCATTGCATGATCTGAAAGATTACAGGACCTGACTAATAATGGCTTTGCATACATTTCATATTCTGGCTCAATGCAATGCATAAATTCTCTCACTGAATATAAAGAAATATTCTCATAGTTTTGAATTTTTTTCTCACTGAATGCTCTTTTTTAGTTGTCAAAGCATTATGGTTTTGAAGTAACATAACAAGCACTTTCATATACTCAACTTCAGTAACTTATATCAGCACTTAAAATCATGATTTATTTGCAAAACGCTTATTCTGTAATGTTCTCTTTTAGTTGCACTGCCTAACATTACTCTCAAAAACGTCACACATTAGATGCTTTTCTTCATTTTTAATCATCAGATTTGTATTCATTTCACTTATTTAGTAGCAAACGTAGACCAAGTATTCCATTTGGTCACTCATAAAAACTTAATGTATAACTAGACTTTTAAACTTTCTGAAGAAAACTTTGCTTGCTTAAAATTAACCCAAAATATGTTGGAAATTAACATCGATTAATATGTTTAATAAATTAACATTTATTAATAAGTTTAATGAATAATAATTAAACAATAAACATTTATTAAATTGCTTATTAATAAATGTTCACCTTTTGATTATTATTGTTGCCTCTAGTAATTATGTGTCTGATTTTTAATTTCCAGCCTATTTGGGTTCATTTTAAGCCAGACATATAGTCATTTTTAAACAATAGTTGAGTTAAATAAAACTGCCCAGCAAACATTTAACCCAACCGCTGGGTTAAAACATCCCAATCGCTGGGTTTGTCTATTTACACAGGAAAATTTATATATATTTATAAACAGGAAAATAACAGAGTCAATGATGCAAAATTCATCGATGTTGCACAGTGCTAAGTTGTTGCCAGGGCGTTGCTAGGTTGTTGCTAGGTTGTTGCTAGGATATTCTGGGTGGTTTCGTATTGTCTCAAGTGTACAAAGAGTCCACTATCCAGTCTATGTGATATTCTAGTGTCTAGATTTTGGATTGACAGCATTTATATAGTTGGTCAAGCTCTAGTAATAATTATAAGATTCGGAGAAATGTTTGAAATAGATTTAAATGAAGTACAGCATGTCACACCACATTCAACCACTCATTTATATATCATAAAAGATAAATTTAATCAGAACTAATGATGTTTTTGCATTAAAAATATATAATTTGATGCATCAGAACTGGACGGACATGGTACATTTCCTCCCGCAAATGTAAAATTAATGCTATAAATCTTGCAAGCTGAGCCAGTGCGGAGAACCAAAAATAATTTCCATGAAACTAAATCAGACATATACATCATAAAGAAAAAGTTGAGTTTATTCTGATTAAAATATGTTTGTGATTGCACACATCAGCTCTACCACAGTATCAGCTCAATGCTAATGAATCCAATAGAAGCACATGGTACATCTGGTAGATGAAAGAAAGCAAAGGTCCAGTGACGTCTTCCATGACCCAGGTGGACGGGTATGAATATTTAAGGTTTAGACATTATTCTTATACTGTTTAGTGACATTCTCATCTGGTTAAAGCTCTGACCCGTCTTACCGGTCGCGGGTCATCTTATTATATCGACCTGATTCTCTTCACAAAGGCCACTGAGCAGTTAACCAAATGTCTGATTTCTGTGCTTTCAAACTGTGAGATGTGCCTCTTGCTGCATTATGGATAAATTATTAAGATGGGAGTCAGATACCTGTTATTGCAGACTCCAGAGATGCTGCGGTATTTTCCTTCCGAGGCGCAGGTGGTGGGCTGAAAGGTCTGAGGGCATCCAGACAGGTTTGCTATCCACTCCACTGCCTTCACGGAAAGGAGTTCTTGAAAAGGAGTTAATGTGTTTACGAACACAACTCAAACATTGAAGGGTAAACAGTCTGCTGAGGTTTGAGTAGATGCAGCAGCTCTCATCAACTCTTGTGCATAGATTAAATCTGACATTTAAAGCGCTTCAGAGATGATGCTGCTGCTGCATTATTCCACAGTTATAGAGCTGGACTGAATCTCCCATACAAAATAACACGCTAATACCCCGCAGCGGCCCCAAAAAATGTTTAGACACTTCATTCACACTTAAAAATGTCATTACATTAGATCAAGTGTCATCTGGGATCAAACGCTGCAAGAGCTTTTATTAACTTCACTTCTGATATCTAATGCTGTAACATTCAGGCCCGTGTGACTTGAATGTTCAAATACTTTTTGGGGTCAAAGCAGAGCCATAACCAGCATAGACACTGAATGGGACAAGTCCCCACAAATAATTAACTTTTCCCCTGCCAGAGTTTTTTAAAACAGTTGCCAGCTACCGCCAGCATTTTTGATAATTTTCACAAAAATTTAATGGCTATTTTTTTGCATGAATATCTGAACATGCAATATATCAAAAGAAAGAACAGTGTCTCTGCTTTTAATAAAAAAAGTTTTATTCTAACTTCATGGATTCTTTTTTATCAACACTTGAATGTGGGTGTTTCATAAAACAAGGAAAATCATGTTTATTCCCCAAAGACTACAAGTGCATAAGCAGTGCTTTTATTGCTTGTTTCTGCTCTTTTTTTGCCTTAGTTAGGAGAATCTCTACTCTTTCAGAAGATGTGTAATAGCGCCCCTTATGGAATAACAGTGAAAACATGAAAAGCCAGAAAATTACGTCAATGGCGGGGAAAGAGTTAAAAAAGTATGGAGCTCTGCACATGGCATGAAGGAAAAAAATAGTAGGCTAAATCGTGCACACGATTTATAAATCGAGGGAACAAAATAGTAAATCGTGGGCATGATATAGTAAATCGAGGGAACAAAATAGTAAATCATGCGCACAATTTAGCAAATCGAGGGAACGAAATAGTAAATCGTGAGCATGACTTAGCAAAGCAAGGGAACAAAACAGTAAATCGTGCGCATGATTTAGCAAATTGGGGGAACGGATTAGTAAATCGTGAGCATGATTTAGCAAATCGATGGAACGAAATAGTAAATCATGCGCACAATTTAGCAAATCGAGGGAACGAATTAGTAAATCGTGCGCATGATTTAGCAAATTGAGGGAACGGATTAGTAAATCATGAGCATGATTTAGCAAATCGAGGGAACAAAACAGTAAATCGCGTGCATGACTTAGCAAAGCAAGGGAACAAAATAGTAAATCGTGGGCATGATATAGTAAATCGAGGGAACAAAATAGTAAATCATGCGCACAATTTAGCAAATCGAGGGAACGAAATAGTAAATCGTGAGCATGACTTAGCAAAGCAAGGGAACAAAACAGTAAATCGCGTGCACAATTTAGCAAATCGATGGAACGGATTAGTAAATCGTGAGCATGATTTAGCAAATCGAGGGAACAAAATAGTAAATCATGCGCACAATTTAGCAAATCGAGGGAACGAAATAGTAAATCGTGAGCATGACTTAGCAAAGCAAGGGAACAAAACAGTAAATCGCGTGCACAATTTAGCAAATCGATGGAACGAAATTGTAAATCATGCGTACAATTTAGCAAATCGAGGGAACGAAATAGTAAATCGTGGGCATGATTTAGTAAATCATGCATACAATTTAGCAAATTGATGGAACAAAATAATAAATCGTGGGCATGATATAATAAATCAAGGGAACGAAATAGTAAATCATGCGCACAATTTAGCAAATCAAGGGAATGAAATAGTAAATCGTGAGCATGATTTAGCAAAGTGAGGGAACAAAATAGAAAATTGTGGGCATGATTTAGTAAATTGAGGGAACGAAATAGTAAATCGTGGGCATGATATAGTAAATCGAGGGAACGAAATAGTAAATCATGCGTGCAATTTAGCAAATCGAGGGAACGAAATAGTAAATCGTGCGCATGATTTAGCAAATTGGGGGAACGGATTAGTAAATCGTGAGCATGATTTAGCAAATCGATGGAACGAAATAGTAAATCATGCGCACAATTTAGCAAATCGATGGAACGAAATAGTAAATCATGCACACAATTTAGCAAATCGAGGGAACGAATTAGTAAATCGTGCGCATTATTTACTTTTTTTCCCTGCATGTCAGGTGTGGGGCTCTGCAAAAAAGTTTTAAAAGTTACATTTTTAGGCTGGACTGCCTCACAGCATGTCATTGTCAAAATGTATGAGATGATTGGCCAATCAAATCAAAGGAGGTGGGGCTTAATGTTCACAGAAGACGAGTTAAACATTTAATATTTGACACCTGTTTCACCATAAAAATGTTAAAATGACTGAGTAATATCCAGTGATGCAAATAACTCAACCTTATCAAATGTGATTCATAACCTAATGTGATGAGACAGGAAACGTTTTGCATTTTCGACATATCAGACATACGAATAAGAGTGAATGTATGAATATTTCAAAATAAAATATTATTTGCAAACAGTTTAAACTGATTACTTCACAACTACAATTAGACAGTGAACTTCTTTTCCCATTTTTCTCTTAAATCCCTTTAATCCTTTAATTATTTAATTCCTTGAAATATAAAGACCAATTACCACTCCAAGACCACCCCTGTTCAAGACACGGTTACGGCCTCGGGTCAAAGTACGTATAAGAGCCTCACCTGACACAGGCAGTGATCTTCTATGTCTCCTGTTCGCCTTCTCCTTTAAAAGGCCTAAAGTCATGTGAAAGATCTCTGCTGATTTGGAGATGTGCTGTGTTTCTGATAACGCTCGTCTGGAGAGTGTGTACATCTGTAAAGGGGGCGGCCGAGGATCAAACCTGCTTCTCAGAGGAAAAGATGGAAACACTGTCCTGACTATATCGAGAGATAAAATGAGTATAGATGATAACAATGATAATAGACTGTTGTTTACCAGTGTGCAGTTTGATTCAGTGCGGCATTGACCATCTGAAGACTCTCTTGGAATGAAGATATAATCAAGCTCTCGGGAATGACTAGTTTTCAGAGAAAGAATCAACTAGTATTGGCAAAATCATTTTTTATGTTTCTGTAATGGTTAATCCACACCAGTATGTGTAAGCTCATTAGTCACAGTAGTGTTTCTAATGCTAAAATATAATTATTGTTGGGATTTAATGGATTCAAAGATAAACTGCACAAAAGTTTCATCAAAAGAAAGTCTTTGGGAACAACTAGAAACTATTTGGAAGTCAAAAACAACAGAGACTGTGGGAAAAGTACATAAAAACAATGCCAGCAAGAATGCAAGCTGTTATCAAGGCCAAAGGAGGCCATACAAAATATGTGTAGAACATTTGTCAAGAACAAGTTATGAAAACGTTATTTCTGAATGTTGTCTGAATGTTCAAAATATCTAGTTTTTAAATGTTTTAAAAACGTAGGGGTAGCACTTTATGTAAAGCTATTATGTATAATGCATTTTTGATGCATTAATTATGCCTTGTAATGCACCTTATAATCTCATAAATTTAATTGTAACCCCAGTTATAATACGTTATAATACCCCTTTAGAAAGTATAATGCATTAAAACGCAAAAAAAGCAACCAATTCCAGAAGTAACAAGGAATCTGTGAATATTATAATGCATTTTTTCTTTGGTTACAGTTGAAAAAGATTTAGGGCCCTATCATACACCCGGCGCAATGCGGTACCGGGCGTGACGCAAGTGTTTTTTGCTAGTTTCAGCCCGACGCAGTTATCATTTTCACGTCCTGCGCCATGTTGTTTAATTATCAAATGCACTCGCTCCTATCTGTTCGTCCATGGGCATGCTGGTCTTCAAACGAGGTGTGTTCAGGCGCATTGTTGGCGTGTTGCTATTTTCCGGCTGAAACCTGGTCTAAAGTCAATGGCGCAATATTTTTGTTGTTATTTAAAGAGCGTGTTAGTAATATGCGCCTATAGGTGGGTGTACACTCTGCTTGTTACACACAGCATGCACACAAACATGCCAAACATTAAAAATAAAAGGATTCCTCTCTGGAGAAGTGTTCAGTCTTTCCGCTTGCAAATTCCGACTCTGTTCCGACAAATGAGACTCTGGATGGTTTATTGCACGTTACACCCAAAACACACCCATGACTCATTAAGAGAATAGGGACAACCCTTTTAGACCATGCACCTGGCGTGCCGACCATTTTTTTCCAAACTAGCAAAATTGGATTCGGACACGCTCTAAGTGCACCTGCACCATGAGCTTCAGACCATGCGCTTAGATCGTTAAAATAGGGCCCATAATGTGAAAAGCTATAATGGATTATAATGTACATTATGAATACATTTATAATGCATTATACATAAAGACTTTAAATCAAGTGTTACGTTTTCTCTTTGATTATACGAACGTTAAGGAAACATTCCATTTTGCAAACATTATGAGACTGCTACATTTAAATGTTCTCTGAACATTCTGAACCAAGTAGTAACATTTAAAAAATTTTAGAAGAAGCCCAACTAAAACATTTCAGAAACAAAATGTTTTTGTGCTAATGTTTTGAGAACATTATTAAAGACCAGATGACTTTGAAGGCACGATCTGGAATGTTAGCTAAACTTCTGAGAATGTTCCCTGTTAGTGGGGTACGTACACATATTATTATATTTCACTCGGTGCTTTTTATTATGTTGCTGTTGTTACATTAGGCTCTGCCTGCATTATACTGACGTCAAGAAAAAAACCTCCCAGAAATCCACAGAAAAAATGTGTGTGTTGAAAATTTAATTAAACCGCTCATATCCTTTAGTGATATGAAATGAAATTTAAAATATTCAGATTGACTCAGGTTTTACATTATTGTAATGTCTCTAGGGCGGGCTTATGAATACGGGCCATAATTTGACGTCTTGGCATTCATGCCTAGTTAAAGAACGCTGTGTTTGCGAGAAACGTCCCCATTTCACCTCTGATTATGCGGCCTGCACAAGCGCATCAAAGCCACAGTCTTCCTGTGGGGCCAAGAGCACAAACAAACCAGCAGCCCAAAATCTGGACCGCCTCGGAATGACGACATTCCCCACTGGGAATTCTTCTACAGAAAATCAGACGTTATATAACACGTCTTCTAATACTAACCAACAACCCATCTACTTTTAACATGAAGACGGTAACATAACAATGCTGTCCCGCTCATCATCTGACCTTCCTATTACATGTCGAGACCTGCAATTTCTTGGGAAATATCCCAAGGGCCACCACAGGAGATGTCATTACAGAAATTTGGCACCAGACGTCAGGTACCAGATGTGGTTGGAACATTGGGTCTGGAAACGTTCAAACTAAATGTCAGTAGGTACAAAATAAACCGTAATGAATCTGTCACCAGCTGGCTGTAAGAATAAGACGCTGTGTTGAGTTCTGGTAATTGCTACCGAATCCCACTCCAAAGTCTTTGCTTAGTTGCTACAGTACTTGTTGTCAAAGAAAGGCAATTAACCACAAATCATCAACATCGAGACTGGTGTGTATAAGTTATAAAACATCTTATTTATAGATGTCCCAGAATCACATATAAGCTGAAATGTATGGTATGTGAAAGACACCACATACGCTGAGATGAACCTGCGCTCAGATTGCAGAACAACATGACAGAGGTTAAACGCATCAGAACGCCAGCCATGTCCTCTCTGACCTGGAATAAAAGAAAAATGCTTTTAATGAACGTAAAATAAATGTCTTATGAGAGAAAAATAAACTTTAAGCTGCACACAGTGCATATATACTTTCATCACAGAATGATTAAACACTATTTATTCTGTATCTGTGGAACTAAAGTGATCTACTGCACACATTGTGAAATAAAAAAGATTATGATAAAGGTTCACTTCAGAATTAAAATTTCCTGATAATTTACTCACCCCCATGTCATCCAAGATGTTTATGTCTTTCTTTCTTCAGTCGAAAAGAAATGAAGGTTTTTGAGGAAAACATTCCAGGATTTTTCTCCATATAGTGGACTTCACTGGGGTTCAACGGGTTGAAGGTCCAAATGTCAGTTTCAGTGCAGCTTCAAAGGGCTGTAAACGATACCAGACGAGGAATAAGGGTCTTATCTAGCGGAACAATCAGTCATTTTCTAAAAAACAAATAAAAATTATATACTTTTTAACCACAAATGCTCGTCTTGCACTGCTCCGCGTTATGCCGCGCATTTCGTAATCACGTTGGAAAGGTCACGGGTGATGTAGGTGGAAGTACCGTGGTAGGGTGAAAAACTCCATCTCATTTTTTTCCTCCAACTTCAAAATCGTCCGACATCCTTGTTTTACCTCCTTTTTTTTTTGTAAAGGGCGTTTGACTTGGTCTTTGCATGTTCGCTTTGTAGACACTGGATTGGTCCTTCCGACTACGTCACACGTGACCATTCCAACGTGATTACGTAATGCGTGGCGCATCGCAGAGCAGTGCAGGATAAGCATTTGTGGTTAAAAAAGTGTATAATTTTTTATTTTTTTAAGAAAATGACCGATGGTTTCTCTAGACAAGACCCTTATTCATCGTCTGGGATTGTGTAGAGCTCTTTGAAGCTGCACTGAAACTGACATTTGGACCTTCAACCCGTTGGTAACTGTTGATGTCCACTATATGGAGAAAAATACTGGAATGTTTTCCTCAAAAACTTTAATTTCTTTTTGACTGAAGAAAGAAAGACAAACATCTTGGATGACATGGGGGTGAGTAAATTATCAGGAAATTTTAATTCTGAAGTGAACTAATCCTTGAACTATGAAATGCATTTTATTACTTGAGTACTTTCCAACTATGAATTTGAAGAAGAAATCTCTGGGTCACGTCTTAAAGCATAAAGAAATGAAATTAATTTTGAGAAATATTGTGTCAAAAGTGTAAGTATTCATCTAATCTGCCATTGTTTGTCATTTGCATATCATCATTATAATAGCATTGGAATCAGCTGATTTTTCAGCAATAATTAAATTTGGCACAACAAATATTATTATGCACATATACAATTGTACATTACATTGCAAATGTACAATTAAAATAAGATCGTTTTGTGTTACAGTATAGGATACTGTGAATTTGGGGTGTTAAAAAGGCTTCATTTAATTATATTTATGCAATATATATTTTCTGCTGATTGAAGGGTGAACTACTGTATGACACTTCCTGACAGCTAAAAAATTAATAAAGTTTTATTAAAATTAAATTAAAATAATAAATTGGTGATACATCACTGTAACACACACATATGTGTATATGGATAGTGTAAATACATGTGTAGATACATATGTGTAAAAAACTATAGATATATGTATACTTTTTTTAAAGAAATTCTTTAATTCATCAAGGACTCATTAAATTGATCAAAAGTGACAGTCATGACATTTATAATGTAACAAAAGTTTCTATTTCAAATAAATGCTGTTCTTTTTTAAATTTCTATTCACCAAAGAATCCTGAAAATAAAAAATGTATCACGGTTTCCACACTGTGAAAAATTATTTTCATGATTTGTTATCACAACATTTTTCTTTTGTCAAATCAACTTAAATGTGGTTCAGATAACACAATAGTTTCTGTTGATTAAATCAATCGTCTTCATTGTATTAACTTAAATGTTCAATTTCAATGAACTCAAAGTTTTAAGGCAACCAGGTAACTTACTTTTTTTTAAGTTAAACCAACAATTATTCTTTTTTTTTCTTTTTTTTTACAGTGCACACAAATATGAAGCAGCTCAACTGTTTTCAACATTGATAATAATCAGAAATGCAGCAAATCAACAATGATTTCTGAAGGATCATGTGACACTAATGATGCTGAAAATTCAGTTTGATCACAGGAATACATTTCAGTTTACAATATATTCACATGGAAAACAGCTATTTTAAATTGTAATAACTGTATTTTTGATCCTTGGAGAGCAGAAGAGACTTCTTTCTCCAACATAAAAACTATATTTTTAATGATATACCAATTTCATACCTCTCGTCTCTGTGGTGTGTTGTGAGGCGGTTGTCTGTGTGTTTTTCCAGTCGGCTGTGTTCACTCTCCCCTGTGTTCATGTCTGTACTGGGTTTTGCTCACTGACTGTGAACAGTCAAACTCTGCTGATTCCACCAAAACCCTTGATTTTCAAGGCTCTTGCTACATGAAGCGTGTCGTTGGAGTGGCCCTCTTTAAACACAACACAAGCTCATGTCAAGCATCTGTCAGGACTTGGAAATCATGATTATCTGCTCAGAGTTAGTAGCTTGCTTTGTACACAGATTTCAAACATGACATTACACAACCTTATTGGATATAGTTCACCTAAAACAGACCATTCTGTCATCATTTACAAACTGTACTTTCATTTTTGGCTGGAATATTCCTATAAATGACCCATGATCATCTCATTTTCGGGGAAATGTCCGTCTGTGAACTCTTACTCAAATTATTTTAGCTGTATGACTGCGGTAGATGAGGAATGAACTGATGCTTTTGGCATACCTCATTTTAATAGTCAATTCTGAAAGATCATCTTTGGCTGGACAATGATCCTTAATTAAAGTAAGTCAAGTCATTAATCTAGATTAATAGCAAAGCATGTTAAGGCTTCATCGGACGGCACTTGATCTGATGTCCTTTTTACAAGTACAATCATCTAAAAGCCTGTAAAAATCTTTTAAATCATTCATTTATAAGAATTCATGTCACATACCCTATAACAAAATCATAAATATAAGTGACTAGATTACATTCACATTGTATGAAGAAAATGTGAGTGCTGCAAAACTCACGGCCACAATGCCAGTGTTGCTATGATTTTTTTGAGTGGTTGCTAGGTGGTTTCTTTCTTCCTGTCATATGGTGCGTTCAAGTCCTCCTGGGAAGTTTGTATTTACCAGGTGGGAAGTTGTGTTTACGACGTCAGGTACGTTCAAGATGGCGGTGTACCTTCTCTTTATTAACAACACAAAAATACAGCAAGGTTTTTGAAATCTATTTCTAGAAAAGGAAGAACAAAGGTGTGTTTTGCTTTTTGATGTTTTTAAGTAATTTATGAAGCCTCTGTAAACTTTATCGCTACATATTATATTGTTATATTACAATTTTGTGACAGGGAATCATCTTATTTTGTTGTAAATAAAAAAGCCTGACAATGTCACTGCTAAATATTGTTGTATTCCGCCATGTTTCTCACTGACTTGTAAAGATCGGGGCTTAAAGAAAATCCCAAGCTTCCCACTAGTATTTACGACTTTGTGGTGGCGTTCATGTGCGTTCAACTCGTAAATATGATCTTTTCGACATGACTTGAACGCACCAATATTGCTGAAATCACTAACATTAAACAAAATAAAAGGTGCGGTCATATTAGCGAAATTGCGCGGGCAAAATGGTCCGTTATGTATTGTAAATAGAGGGTATCCACTGACGTCACTTTCCCGCCGGAACACGCTCCCTCAGCTGGACTGAGTGGCAAAAAAACCTGCTGCATGATGGATTTAGTAGTGGAAACTGCGAAAACGCGAGTAAAACAAACGATTACACTAAAGGTTGGGCTCGAAAGTGTTCCTTATAACGTCAAAGAAACCTAATCCATGGATATTGGCATGCAGCCAGGAATCGTGTTTCCTGACATTTATATGTGCCTGATTTCGACGCCGGGGACATACATAAAGCAAATCTGCACTTTATATAACTACAAAATAGGTAGGTCTAAATCGGAGTTATCACTTATATCAATGTTATATATATCGTCATGTCAGCCCTAAAATTTGTTAAAAATAGTTTTTGTCAGTGTTTATTTAAAAACACCCAATTATGCAGAATATAAGATGGTAAGTATTTAATTGATGAGTTGTCAACACAATATATAACAATACAATATAAAGGGTTTGATTTTACCCCAAAATCCAACATTTTGACACAAAATGATAACTGCAAATCCATGTTTCTCTGCCTGAGTCCAGTTGTTTCTGTGAATTGCAGTGATCCATTTACTTTTTTTCTGTAGCTTTCAGCAGTCTGTAAAAATATACCTCAGATTTTGTCAAAGCTATTTGTACAGTCAGTCGCAAAGCTCTTTCCCGTTTTGATGTGTGATTTTCGCGGCATTCACGCTGAAAACCATCAGTCTTTTGCCACATAACGGTCGACGGTGACGTCACGTGCATACCCTCTATAGTGTAGAAATAAAACACAGCTAACAGAGTTCACTTTCAAACAAAACAGCTCTTAAACGCGATGACAAACTTGAAACCGTTGTGAAATCTGCCTGCGAAAATCACCTGATCGTGTGGATTCCGATCGATAACTGGATTTTGCCCGCCAAATTTTGAGGTAAATGTAACCGCACCTTAAGAGCAATATTAACATAAATGCTCGCCATAATAATAATAATAATAATAATAAAAACCTTAATGATGTGTAAACATTGCCGTCTCACAGCTCTGATGTTCATGTACTAGCGTCAATGACTTGACAGAAACAAAAACACTAGCTAATCTGACGTAAGGTTGCGGCTCCTGAAGCTCTTCACGGTGATCAAGAGCCCTACAGATGGGACCTTGAGGAATGACGTGTTTTCAGCACTGCTGGCTGAATCAATCGAGACGTTTTCTCCTTCATCACTCGAAATGTTTATTCCTCCGCCTCTGGAGTTTAATGCAGCGCTGCATCAGAATTCACTCGAGTCGAGCGCTTCAGATGGGCCTGTTCTTCAGAGAGTCGGTGAGTGACATAACGGTCAGCTTCACTAATTTTTGAGGCCTTTGACACCCCATCATTTGTTTACAGACACTTGCTTTCATAATTTCTGGACATTCATACATTTTAAAGCATCTGAACACTTTTTTAAGACCACTGTATTCTACTACGTTTACTACATGTCAGTCTACAATATGATGAAGTAATTTCATGATTCACAGTATTTAAAGGGATAGTTCACCCAAAAATAAAAATTTTGTCATTTACTCACCCTCAAGTTGTCCCAAACCTGTATAAATTTCTTTGTTCTGCTGAACACAAAGGAAGGTATTTGGAAAAATGTTTGTAACCAAGATCTCGCCCCCCATTGACTACCATAGTATGGGAAAAAAAATACTATGGTAGTCAATGGGGGGCGAGATCTGCTTGATTACAATCATTCTTCCAAATATCTTCCTTTGTGTACAGCAGAACAAAGAAATTTATACAGGTTTGGAACAACTTAACTATCCCTTTAAACTACAAATTTAATCAACCAAAATAAGACAGCAGTCATTAATTCATCACAGTGTTCTGGTATAATGGTAATTATCCCTCATGTTCCGTTAAGACTGATTGCATGTGTAAAAATAATAGTAATTGTGAAATTAACCAATTATTTTCCCTCCAAGTTATTTTAATGTTATTCTGTTTGGGATTAGTTTGGCCCTGGCAAAATAAATAAATAAATGTAATTTAGGCACTATATAAAATTTGAAAATACATATTTATAGGCTGAATGTGAATATATAGTTCTATAATCAAATGTCAGATAGATATCTAGGGTAATTGGGTGACTAAATAAAATATAAATATATATATAGATGAGAATATATAGTTGTACAATCAATACAATCAGATAATAAATAACCATAATACACATTTTTACATATGAACATTTCCTCCACACAAGAATCATGGCTATTCCGTCAGCAGTGAACTAATCATTCCTTTATTTGGAAAAGAACTGGAATAACATCAAACTAAATAGAACAGTAGATCAGGGACCTTGATTTTTAGAAAATTTCCATTTTTAAGGACAGTAGCTGGCAAGACTGTCTAATTACTGTTAATGAAAGAACTACTTCATATTAACACATATCAAATTAATTTGAACATAGGCAGCACTTTGATTCAAATGCAGAGAAGCATCAGAATTGACATTAAAATCTTATACGTATATGACTTGCTATTATGCTTTGTGCTAAATTAAGAGGTTTGAGGCTTTGAATAAACAAAAGGGCAAAAGAACAAAAGTTTGGTTGATATTACAGCTGAAAGTCTCAGAGTTTCACCCGTTTTGCCCTGTAAAATTGTCAAATGCAGTTCATGCATCAACTTATAATGCCGTATGTCAACATCTGCTTTGCTACATAATCAATATGAGTTCAGGTTAAGCACATGATTGATCATATTAGTAGGTAAGAAAGAAATCATAACTCGATGCATGTCAAAATATCATCTACTCAAAGTGTTCCTTAAACGTCCTTCTGGATTTAGAAGATTCGTACAAAAATAATAAGAACTAGATATATCCATAGATATTGTGCATAAAATCAGAGAATGTACACAGATGTTTCTAGCTGCTGCACATGTACTTCTGCGTGAGACTTTGATTGTTGACGAAGACGGGATCCACCGTGGCCACTTTGGCAGCGATGAACGAGTGTATGCAGTGAAGGACGGCCGTCAGATTCGCAAACTCCAGCTCCTGTTTGCGGCGGGAAAAGAGACACTATCAGAAGGATGTTTCTCGGTTATGTGAACTACAATGAAAAATGAATTAGGCCCCAAACGTTGTCTATGCAAATATATTATAAAATATATTAGACATATAAACCCAATAAATAATATTAACATTATATGATTATACATGTAAACACATTCTGACCTTCATTTCGATCTGTTTATTCTCTGAATTCTGGAACAAAAGCTTCACTCGTGTCTTGCCGTCATCCGATGAACCCTTCAGCTGGGAGAATTTATATTTCCAGATGGTTTTCTGTGGAAAAGCAGATGAAAAATATCAAGCAGAGCAGCCGGACATGCAAAAGCTGAAAATGAAGTGGTTTGATTCAGTGATAAACTTCACATCAAACCTCATTCACATCTGTGTTCAGATTCACATCAATGTGCACGTAATCAATATGATGCAACCGAATGCAGACAAATCAGTCAGAATATGTAGAATTTAGATTTAGATAGATTTGGGTCATTGATGAATAAGGTTTTTAAAAGTGTAAAAAAAACATTATGGAGATATAATTCATTTTGAAGTGTTAACAATGAGATTGTGGTTTTTATAATCACTTAACACTGCTTTTATGTTGTTTTTTACAAGATGGACAAAATTTGTCACCAAAAAAGTCATTCAGTTTAACCAAAATTTTGGTTTTACCGAATGACACTTTTGGTTATACCGAATGACGAAATTTTCAAACAATGCTAACAAGCTGATATCTAGCTAGCTAGCAAAAGGACAATTAAACATTTTATATTTAGTACAAGTTTTTAAAATATTACAACATCTTCCATGTTTTATAGCGGTTGTACCGAATGACCTGATGTTTCAGGACATGCGTATGAGCAAGTGAAAACATGAATTTTTCAAATAGTTAAAAGAGAGTTAGTTACTTTACTTCATGACCATGTGGTCCTTTGCAGGTGTCTGAATGATGTCACATGATATTGACCGCATGATTTGATCCAAAATGGTCCCTTTATATTGGTTACTCCGAATGACATCAATGAAATTCATTTTTCCGGACATTCTTTCTCATAACAAAGCAACGACTTCTACACATAATTTTAATACCATTTTGCACTATGTTGATATATGATGTTATAAAATCATGCCAGAATAAAAAAATATACATTTATTACATTTTAAGATATTTTAATCACAAATGAAATGGCTGTATTGGCCTTTGGACGGTTAAACCGAATGACCTTTTGACACTTCAAAATCTTTAAAAGACCTTTATATGTTGCAAAATATAATTAAAACCTTTTGGATTCAATAAAAGAGATCTGGTTGTACTACCTTACGTACTTTGGATGTCATATCTTGGAGAAAAGAAAAAAAAAAAGACCCATCACGTCATTGACCCATTTATAAACGTCAAATATTCATACTGATCACAAGTGACAGTCCAGACATTTATAATGTTACAAAAGATCTTAATTTCAAATAATTGCTGAAAAAAAGTGTCAACTGCAGCTCAACTGTTTTCAACATTGATAATCAGAAATGTTTCTTGATCAGCAAATCATCATATTAGGATGATTTCTGAAGGATCATGTGACACTGAAGACTGAAGTAATGATGCTGAAAATTCAGCTTTGATCACAGGAATAAATTACAGTTTACTATATATTCACATAGAAAACAGCTATTATAAATTGGAATAATATTTCACAATTTTTACTTTATTTTTGATCAAATAAATGCAGCCATGCTGAGCATAAATGAGAGAAAAGCATTCTTGAAAAAAAAAAAAAATCTTACCAACCCCAAACTTTTTGAACCTTAAGGTTACACCATCTAAGCTTTTTTAACACAAAAAAATATCAGAAGTAATTTAACTTATAAATTGAAAAATGTTCAAAGTCACTGTCTGTGTATAAACTGCATTTTAAATACAAGTTTTAATCATTCTGAATAACTTCAGATCATAAGATCTGGAGAGTATCATGTCATTGACCCGAACAATGAATGATGATTTATTCAGCCGAGGAAGGAATGTTCATTCGTTTTGCTGATATTAGTCCACACATAAAGATTTCTCTTGTAAATAAACTTTCTTTCTTCATCCTTGGCACAACAACAAAGCTGCAATAATGACTATCGTGTCTTGTGTTGTGTGTGAGGGTGTGTGTGTGTGTTTTACACCAAGACCATCTGCTCATCTGATACTGCTAATTAAACATTCAGAAAAGACCTAAAGACCTTCATGTTAAGACAACATGCAAGCCAATGGGAAAAAAATCTGAATAATGATCTGTGCCATGTATATGGGGTCAGTTTTGATTTCAACCTGAGATTTCAATATAATTTAAGACATTTTGTCTTCATTGAAGTTATATGCTCTTATATGGACTCCTAAAATCAGTCATGATTGAATGTAAAAAATAATAACTGAATATAACAACTCTAATATTTCAAAAGAAGCAAAGTTTGATGCCTGACACGAGGCCTTGAAATGAGAACTGAAAACACTTTCATTACGGGTAGTTGAACTGGTTTGACGTCATCAGGCGCTGTGAAGACTCAAGACAATCACGTTTAACACACTTGTCACTGCTGTGCAAATCACAGACTGCTATTCTAACCAAGAACAATACATGCCAAATTTAGACGGCACAATTTAATTCGCCTGTCAGCCTTGAAATCAGCCCATGTTACTCTATTCAGAGCGGTTCTGCATGAATCACGAATCATTTTATTAACCATTACCTTCTGAACTCTTCATTTCAAAAATGAATATGATTGAGTCTTAATTTAGGAAACTAGTTCTATAAAAGGGTACAGTGGTTAGCTTACATGAGGATGTCAATGTAAAATTCATATTTGGATTTTTTATGAAATGGTGATCTGATCAAACGGATTGGTGTAATTTGATCAAAACCAGTGTTATATTAGAATCACTGAGATACTATTTTTATTAATATTAATATAAATAAAAATGTTTATATAGTTTATTACATAGTTAATTGTAATTGTTAGGATTTTTGCCCCAATCGGCCAGACGGTGGCGCTACAGCGATCAAAAGTACGAAATTGCTCATAACTTTTAAACCGTTAGTCGCAGACTAAAGTGTAAACAATGCAGAAAGTGCGAAATTTCGATTCACATCCGCGACGGGCCGCCAAAACATTCAAAGTGGGCGTGGCCACTTTTACTAAAACGGCTATCACTCTTGAACGGAATGAGATAATTTCACCAAATTTGGTACACCCATGTATGGCTTAATCTGTGATTCCCTGAAAAAGGACGTGGTGACTGGCCACTTGGTGGCGCTATAAAATGAAAAAAACAAAACAAAATGGCTATAGCTACACAACAGTCAATCCGATTGACTTGAAAATTGGTATGCAGTGTCTTTTTCCAAGGTGCCATGATTGTCTATGAGGACACTGGCGTATCTCAAAAAACATGGCCGCCATCGGCCAATGAATTTTGAGCACAAGCTTAATGGAGGTCGGTTGGAACGTAAATAGTTGGGCCATCGCATTTTTCAGCCGCATAAATGATTGTATATTACGCTATTTTTCACACATACACACAATATTCATACCATATGATAAAACTCCTCATTCTGAACAACTTTGCCTCAAGAACCACTGCTGTCAATCAAACCGTTAATGAAATATTTGAGAATATTTAAAAAACCTACTTTTGCGAACTCATCCAAGGTTTTTTCGTTCAACCTCAATAAAACCACTGCAGTACAATTCTCTGGACTCTTGAGGTCAATTATCAAAAAAAAGCTGAATTTTACCCTTTGAATAGCTATAACGGTCATTTAGAAAATGGGCGTGGCCAAATATACCCAAATATAAGCCTATAAATCCTAAACGAAAACTCAAAACTTCACGAAATTAGGTGCTCACATGCGACATATGATTCTAAACAAGCATGCAGACTTTTATGGAGATCGGACCATAGGTGGCGCTATAACTGTTAAAAATCTTTAAAAAATTATATATTTCTTTAGTAAATTGCCTGTACTGGCTGTAAATGGTCTTTTCCATCTATGATCAAGATGGTTACAGGCTTGCTAAACAAAACATAATACCTTTTTACGCATGTGCTTAAAGGCCTTAAAGTGCTTGAAAACCGATAATTGCTGCTCGCAGCTATATTTATTATTTTAGTTTTAGTTATTTTAGTAGGCTACATTAAGTTAAACTAAATTAAAATGAGAAATGTTTCCTTGGCAACTAATTTATATTTTATTTTATTTTAATGTGTATTTTATTTCAAGCTACAAAACTGTTTTTTAGTGGTTTTATTAACAATAATAACACTGAGGATGAATGTTTTAGAGTGACACAAACATCCCAGAATTCATCAGATCCATTGAGACTGTGCTGCTGTTTTCCCTCCAAAATGATGTCACTTGGATGGATGATGATGATGATGTCACTGAGGAACAGGCTTTTGTTATTTTAAGGTATTTTACAGACTAAAAGGATGATTCTGAAGACACTGGAAAAACCTGTTAACTGATCACCAATTAAAAGAATATTCACAAGAAAACAAGTTTTGTTTGAAACATTTTGGCTAGAAAAAGGAATAAAATAAATAAATACAGAAATAAATAAATAAATGAAAATCCATTAAAAAATCTAAAAAAAAATTAAATAAATAAATACAGATATAAATAAATAAAAGTAAATAAACAAAAAATAAAAATACAATAAAAAAAATTATGAAAAAAAATAATATAAATAAAATGGGAAGATTCCTTAATAAACTGCCAGTAGTGTATAGCAGGGATGACCTGAGCGTGTTTTTCTAATAAGAGTAAAGCAGCTTAGGAAGGAGAACAGTAATTACCTGAAATACTAAGTGCAATATAAAGAGTTATTCTGAGTTCACTCCTGTCAGGATTCAGCTGTGAGTCTCTGCTCAGAAAGCCAATAAGCAGCAAACACAGCAAGGTTTCATTTCCTTACCTTTGAAACGCTCTCGGAGCAGGAGAAGCCCGACTCAAAGTCGACTGTGAAGCACAGGATCTTCCCTTGACTGCTGCACATGTAGCTCTTCGACTGCAGAGGAGGAACAATAGGAATATTTACACAGGACCATACAAAAGCTCACGAGCCCATTGTTTGCTGTAAACACTGTAAAACAACAGACCCAACATTCATATTTAAATGGCTGAACATTCTCAACAGTCCTGATCTCACATGCTTTATATTCCCGGGAATAAGACAGGTACGGCTCAGTTGCCATGGAAACGGCAGTCCAACACTGCGCTTTTAATACAGAGAATAAACTAAGATAGAAGAACTTGTCTAATAATCAATTTTCTGAAGGGAAAATGTCGATATCCAGTCCAGTAATCATGCAGTACTGCGATCTAATGCTTTGGTGCTGCCACAGTTTAGTTAAAGTCAGGTAACACTGACTGAATAAAAATCTTTAGTTAATGGACTGACTGAGGAAGCAAAGATCTCGGCAGCGCCTGAAGGGCTTCTGTAAATGTGTCCGATAACCTCAGTCTCTGTGTTTTGTTCCACGAAGTTTGTGATTCTAATCAATGTGATTATAGAGACGCATCAGTATTCACAACACAATGACCCTCAAAATCACATTACAGTGGTCTGAGCTGACGCAGAGCGCCTGAAGATCAGTGGATTGAATACTTCAGGAGCTGGAAAGAATTCAGTGGCTTTAAACACGGGTCATCAAATCAGATTTCAGAAAAAGTAAAATAAAAAAATAATAAAATAAAATGAAAAATGAGTGTATTTTAAAATCAGTATTAATAAAATATTTAAATACTGTATTTAAATTAATAAAAAAAAATCAAAAATGACTAAAAATAAAATACAATAATAAAAGGATAACCATGGTTTTTAAAATTAATATTAATAAAATATTTAAATATTAAAATTAATAAACATTAATTAAATATAAAACAAAATAAAAATAATAAAAAATGACTAAACATAGAATAAACGAATAAACATATTTAAAATTAGTATTAATAAAACATTTAAATATTTAAATGAATAAAAAAATGACTAAAATAAAATAAAAAATTAATAAACGTATTTTAAAATTAGCATTATTAAAATATTTAAATGAATAAAAAATAAAATAAAAAATGACAAAATAAAATAAACGTATTTTAAAATTAGTATTAATAAAATACTTAAATATTTAAACAAATAAAAATTAACAAAAAATAAAAATAAAAAATGACTAAAAATAAAATAAAAAATTAATAAACGTATTTTAAAATTAGCATTATTAAAATATATAAATGAATAAAAAATAAAATAAAAAATGACAAAATAAAATAAACATGTATTTTAAAATTAGTATTAATAAAATACTTAAATATTTAAATGAATAAAAATTAACAAAAAAATAATAATAAAATAAAAAATGACAAAAAATACAATAAAATAAATGGATAAACGTTTTTTTTTAAATTAATATTAAAATATTTAAATACTTAAATTAATAAACATTAAATAAAAAATGACTTAAAATAAATGAATACATTTAAATATTAATATATTTAAATGAATAAAAAAATACAAACTGACTAAAAACAAAATAAATGAATAAACATGTATTTTGAAATTAGTATTAATAAAAAAATTAAAAGAATAAAAATTAATTAAAAACAATAAAATAAAAATCGATTCTATTCAATTTGTCAATTTTCAGCAATTTACATTATCTATTACATTCTCATAGCTCAAACAGTAGAGCAATGTGCTAGCAATGCCAAGGTCATGGGATCAATTCCCAGAATTCCCAGGATGCAAGTCACTTTGGAAAAATCTCTATCAAATGGATAAATGTAAATGTAAAATTAATGATTAATTAACTGATTAAATGTTTACAAACTCAAAACATCACAAATACAAAACAAACAAACAAAACTATTATGTCGATAATAGAATATTATTTTTATTTCAGCATACACATTTTTCCTAAACTGATTTACAAGCAATATTAAATGAACAACAACTGATTAATAATAATCAGCACCCAAAATTAAAATGCGAAGGCAGTTAAAATCACAGCCGAGTCTCAGATCTACAACAGTCTGTTCCGTCTGCTTTGCATTTTTGAATCAAATCCTCAAAAAAGAGGAAACATTTGTAGCTAAATATGCATGAAATGTAACAGTAATATTCGCAGTATTACAGTGAGAGGCTCTTGAAATCAATTAGACACGAGGAGCAGAGCGAGTTTTTGTGGACGCCGGCAGTGACATTTTGATTCTGCAACATCATCAAGCAATCTGTCGAGCCAGAGAAGAAGCCATTAAAGTTCGTCAACACAGCTCTGACTAATGTGGAAGGAGCATGGGAATTATTTGCACCAGCCGTGCCAGGATTTCTCTTGGGTCCTTATTATTTTGTGCATTAAACTCCTCCATACAGCTGACAGAATTATGAGATCTAATTGAGCCCAACACACTGACCTCTGAGTGGAGGATGAACTTGAAAACCACAAGATGTACTTCTCAAAACTTCTGGAAAGTTTCTACTCAATTCAGACGTCCTGTTACCTTTCTGTTGCTGTTTCGACTCAAGCTCATGATCTTCATTCATCATAGGACGCATCTGCTGGAACTGAAGAGGCCGTTTACTCGCAGCACAGATGTGCTGTCGCATTTTAAGAGGCGCATGAAATTCAGCTGCCAGAGAAAGCAAACGCCAGCGAAGCGGATTTGCAGTGCTTACTGTCGCCTCGCGTAAGCGTCGGCTGTCACATGTAAAGCACAGACTACACGCCGCTAATTGGAGAGCTTCTCCAGAGGGATCTGAAAAACACATAGTGAGGTTTGTTGAGGATTTCCTTGTCAAGCCGAGTGAAGAGAAACTCACAACGGCACGGTGCAAATGCGGCAAATTTCTTCACTGCAGTCCGTCAGAACACATGCAGGCATTAGAATAACGGTCAAACATGCAACGATATACCGTTCTTCATATAAAACCCTTCCTAAACTAAAAAGAGACAGCCAGACAGACATGTGTTGTGTTTGTTGATCTAATGAACTGCGACAGATGCATCTCCAAAACATCTGGACAAACACTAAAAAACACATTAATATTTGGGTGATTTATGTTTAAGTAATGCTGCATCTCATGGAAATCTAAGCATACTCTACACACGTATGTAAAGCCAAACACTTCAGTCTATGCAAGCTCTATTCCATGCATCACTGCATTTTGAAGTTGTACTTCAACATACATTAGCATAAATTGTCTTCTTCTACAATCAGTTTTCTATTTCAGGTGAACTACTGTCATGCAGCTTGAAGAGAATCTTGCAGAGCAATGCAATTAAAGGATTAGTTCACTTCAGAATTCAAATTTCCTGATAATTTACTCACCCCCATGTCATCCAAGATCTTTATGTCTTTCTTTCTTCAGTCGAAAAGAAATGAAGGTTTTTGAGGAAAACATTCCAGGATTTTTCTCCATATAGTGGACTTCACTGGGGTTCAACGGGTTGAAGGTCCAAATGTCAGTTTCAGTGCAGCTTCAAAGAGCTCTACACGATCCCAGACGAGGAATAAGGGTCTTATCTAAAGAAACGATCAGTCATTTTCTAAAAAAAAAAAAAAATTATAAACTTTCTAACAACAAATTATCTTGCACTGCTCTGCGATGTGCCACGCATTACGTAATCACGTTGGAAAGGTCACGCGTGACGTAGGCGGAAGTACCGAGAAAGTCAAACTGCCTTTACAAAAAAAGGTAAAACGTTGATGTCGGATGATTTTGAAGTTGGAGGAGAAAATGAGATGGAGTTTTTCGCCCTAACACGGTACTTCTGCCTATGTCACGCGTGACCTTTCCAGCGTGATAACGTCATGCGTGGCGCATCGCAGAGCAGTGCAAGACGAGCATTTGTGGTTAGAAAGTTTATATATATATATATGAGAAAATGACCGATCGTTTCTCTAGATAAGACCCTTATTCCTCATCTGGGATCGTGTAGAGCCCTTTGAAGCTGCACTGAAACTGAAATTTGGACCTTCAACTCATTGAACCCCACTATTTTTCTACATATAGTGAACCTCCACTATATGGAGAAAAATCCTGGAATGTTTTCCTCAAAAACCTTAATTTCTTTTCGACTGAAGACAGAAAGACATAAACATCTTGGATGACATGGGGGTGAGTAAATTATCAGGAAAATTTTAATTCTGAAGTGAACTAATCCTTTAAAGGGGCTGTATGTAGAATTCAGAAACCATTGTTATTAGCGACACCGGTGGCCGTTAAGTGAACTGCAGCCAGCAACTTACTGCTCGTGCTCACGTTATGTACGTGATTCAAGGCCCCATTGCACTCACAGCAAAGTTCTTTTTCGTTCTTCTTCACTTAGAAGTAAAAAGAAGTTGTAAATACCTTTGCAGCGATATACTGTTAGAGGGTTAGTTCACCCAAAAATGAAAATTATCCCATAATTTACTCACGCTCAAGCCGTCTTCTTTCATCTTCTTTCAGTCAAACACAATCAGAGTTATATTAAAATATATTCTAGCTCTTCCAAGCTTTATAATGGGAGTGAATGGGGCTCGAGATTTTGAAGCCCAAAAAAGTGCATCCATCCATCATAAAAGTAATCCATACGACTCCAGGGGGTTAATAAAGGCCTTCTGAAGCGAAGTGATGTATTTTTGTAAGAAAAATATCCATATTTATAACTTTATAGACTATAATCACTAGCTTCCAGTAACATCGCGTTCACGAGAGAGTCATGTTCCGGCGTATGATGTAGGATGTAGGAGTAGCATAAGCTTAGACGCCTCTCACGGTTCAAATAGGGCTGGGCAACAAACTCAAGCTCCTCCGACATTTCTCTTCAAAAATTCTCGTTTTAGACTTCTAATTCGTGACTGGTGTTTTGTTTTGCTCTATCCTCTGCGCTTCTGCGTTCGTCAATACATAATGTGTCAGGTCAGAGGTTACTCTTCCGCCGGGATCGACTCGTGTACGGAAGCCAGTGATTCTAGTTTATAAAGTTATAAATATGGATATTTTTCTTACAAAAACCCACCGCTTCGCTTCAGAAAGCCTTTATTAACCCTCTGGAGCCGTATGGATTACTTTTATGATGGATGGATGTGCCTTTTTGGCGACCCCCATCACTGCCATTATAAAGCTTGGAAAGTTTGTGTTTGTTTGAAAGAAGATAGTCATATACACCTCGGATGGCTTGAGGGTGAGTAAATCATGGGATAATTTTAATTATCTAATCTATTTAATTTACGTCACTGCTGAGAGTGACGTTTAGATGAATACGTAAATATGTGCTGCACGCTTTCCTCTCAATAACAAAATAAACACTCAACTAAAATGACAGCAGTGAGAAAACATCAGTTAAGAAAGCATCTGATGATAGCGATGTGGATATATTTGCACCAGCTACAACATCTGGACAAACAAAGGCCCACTGATTTTTATGGGTTGCTGTTTTTCGTTATACAGTATATACAAGTAAATAACTGTTAATGGCTCTATAACAGACAGTAGCATAAACTGCCTTCAATCTTCAGATTTTGTGTGTTTGCAAAGCGTTGGCCAATTGTGTCTGTTTTTGTACACTTGTGTAAAGAATGTTTATGGCCCAAGAAAATCTAGCTGTCTGGAGAACAAACCTCTAATCAACAACTAATTGAAATTCTCCATCACCCTTAGTGGAATCCCAAAGGAGAACGTCTCACATCAGCAGATATTTGTTCATTCTTGATATGAAAAAGCACTTGCCACACTAGAGGTCCAGCATTCAGCCCGTCTCAAACATCCCAGAAAAGCACGTCTGGATAATCTGCGATCATGCTCACAAATGCAGAATGAACTTATCGCTTTTTCAAGTGGCTCTGAAGGCTGTTGTGCACCAAAGCTCATGGAGCGTTAACACTGCTCTTTAAAACACTCATCCATCTCTCAGTGACGTGAATCCCATCATCCTAAATGAGAACTGGACAATCAAGGCCTAATTGATCAAGGACAATAACATGAGTGATGTGATGCAGAACACAAAATGCTGGATCTGCAACTATCGTTCATGAACTATTAAAAGTCACTTTCATCTAGCTTAGTCATATTTGTTGAAAAGCAACACTAGACTTTGTTGACTCGGGGATCTCAACAAATAATGCACAAACGTTCTTATCAGGCAATATTAAAGACTTTACATCTATATATTAGGGGTGTAACAGTACACGTATTCATCCTGTGAATTTTTGGTACCTCTCTTACGGTTTGATATGCACATGTACAATACAGCATTGTAGCCTAACCACCATTAACCACCAATAATCACAATAAGCTCTGCGTTTTGTTACTTTTGATAAGAAACAAAGTGTCTTTTTTCAAATTCTGACCATTTTATCAAGAAATGCAAACAATAAATGGTGTTTTGACGCTCTTTAATGTGGCGTAACAGATCACTGTACAGGCGCCTCATTTCAGCGGCCGCGCGAGTGAATGCGATCATCCCTTCCTCTTTAAACTAGTTACAGAATAAACATGAATGAACATCTGAAGGTATGTTGAAAGATACAGTACAACTTACTGAAACGTATAGTATCTGATGTAATCTCTCAATCAGTGTTTCAACCATGGAAAGACATCAATAAAACAGCTTAAGAATATCTCACATAGCATTACATTTACCTCAGGCAAGTCATTCAGTGTCCACAGCATGTTAGTTCACTAGAGAAATGAACTATTTCACTAAATATATGCACTATATTAGCCTATTTATTCATTAGCTTATATTTTACTTAACCTGTTAGTGATGTCTTGATTATTTAATGTATGTTTAAATAATTCTGTCATGAAAATGACAGCCACCATGTATAAATGATTATATTTCAACAACGAATTGGAGTAAAAACATAATTTTATAATTAGATTTAGAAGTTAATGCAAAAACTGCCTTATGTGCAATTTACATCTTTGCATACAATTTGTTCAGTAAACCACTGTTTAATAATAATAATAATAATACTAAAAAATGTTTAGTTTTCTCCCCCTGCTGTACCAAACCCATACCGAACAGTGACTTCAAAACCGAGGTACATACCGAACCATCATGTTTGTGTACCATTACACACCTAATGTATGTATGTTAGGGCTCTCAAAATTAACGTGTTAGTTTTATATTTAACGCAGTTAATGCAGCATCCGTTTTTTTCATCGCCTTTTGGCAAGCGTTATATATATGATCATGCTATCATTCATTCTAGTGCTATTAAACCATTCAAGCACGATAAGACGCAAAAAATAAACACAAATCTGTCTGTGAAGCGGCTCTTTGAGAACAAACACCCGAAACAAGCACACAGAAAGTCGCTTCAGACAGCCCCGCATTGAGTTCTCTTTCACATTTAAATGCACAAAAACACACAAAATTCCCGGTTTGTCGAGTATCCTTGCAAGCACAGTGTCAAATGAGTTAAAAAGTGTTAAATGAACATAGAGTTGTGAGAAAATAGGATGTGTCAGATCCGCATCATGTGCGTCAGCTCGTAAAGTGACAGCAGCCTAATAAACCTGCTGCTGTCTGTCAGTAATGTTAATCAAACAACAAAAGAGAGAAAAATCACTCACTGCTCTAGACTGAATAACTTTTGTAGCTTTAATAAGGATTAATATATATTCAATTTATAATTTATGCAGTGAAGACTGTGCAATGTTTAATAATTCAATTTCTCTATATATTTATGCGTTAGACCTACCTGAACATCTTAAAACAGTTTACAAGGTTACATAAAAAACAATAACTTTTTGCCAGTAGAAAAAAAAACCTCAAGTGTTGAGCCCTGATATATTAAATGCACAGCTAAATTTGACATTTATTACAATAGATTTATGTGAAGATGGTTTTAAGTTCACTTTAATTAAAAATTATATATTTTTTTAAAGCATATTAAATATTAAAAAATTATTTCAATTGCTTTCAATTATACCGCAATGTTGAATAGCCAAAATTAATGGCTAAAATTGAGGGAAAAAAAAAAAAAGATGCCATTAAACAAATATTTAAAATATACCATCTTTATGTTGTTTCTACATTATTTTGGAGAGTCAATGTGAAAGTACTACAATATAAAAATAATTAAAATCGAACCTATATTTTATAGGTAATGCAGTGCCAAATAGACACCAGCCGTTTTTCATCCCGGCTATAACAGTTTTGACACTGTGAATTAGTAGGAAAATCTCCTTTTAATATGCTCTGAAAGAGCGCTACGGTCTTCATTCATATCAAAAGTGGATATTTTCAGATTAAGATCTCGCCTTAGGACCAACTATCCATTCATTTAAACAAGATCGCAACTCACTGAACCCGAAGAAGTCGTGATCCTGAACTCCCGCTGACTTCCCCACATGAATGCGCCATATAAAATGATTATAAAATCTTTCACGCTGCCTCATAAAACTGTCACACTGTCGTCTAATGGTACATACTGTGCACAACATGAAGAGCTTAAGGGGGTTTGAGCTGGTCGGTGAGTGTTCTGGATGGACAGTGGCAGATAATCAGTGCCGCGTTTCCTGTGCGTTACAGACTGAAGGTCTCCTGCAAAGCCACGTGGAAGAATTTGGGAGCTTTGCATGTTGCCCTTTCTGTATCTCAGCATTGCAGTGATTGAAATTGTTTCTGACAGCTTCGTTTCTTTGTATTATTTATAAATGTCTGGTTAAGGGTACAAAATAATACAGCTCGCAGGCTCAGGGCTGCTTTCCGACCTTCTGCTTTTCAGCAAACGGGGGAAAATGCACCAAGTGTTTTGCTTCAAAAAAGCTTGAATAGACATTTACTACAACCCTGAGATAAAATAAACATGTTTTGATGGATTTAGTGGAAAATGTTTTAAATGACCAAATCACAGGGTCCTCTACTAAGTATTAGCTACAAAAAATTATAATTAAAAATATATACTTTTCATAAAATTCTTATTTTGTAATAACCGTTTAATTCAATTCAATGCAGCAACTTATAAAAGGATGGAATTATGAATGAATCACACATAATTGCCAGTGTTTAATGAATAAGACCAATTCTGTGCAATTTTCTGAAATATAGTCAACATGAAAAGTACTTGCAGTTCTTAATGAAAGAGGGTATTCAATCAAAAAAGAAATGTGGGGCAGGCTGTCATAAAAACATGAAAAGTCTGCTGTCAAAGAGTCTGAACCAATCATTCAAGTTGTGAAGGCGCCAACACAATCACTCCTCAAGAAAAACTATTACCTTGATTTAGCTAGTTATGTGTTGGAAAGAAATGTCATAAATTACACATTTAAACATAAAAACCTATAGAAGACATGTATACACAATATATTTCCAGTGCAGATGATTTCTTGTAGCTCAAACAGTAAAGCATGGTCTATGCAACGTCAAGGTCATGGGTTCAATTCTCAGGGAATGCACGAACCGAAAGTGTTCAACGCAATGGATAAAATCTGCCAAATGCATACCTGTAAAAGTGAATGAATAAAGTCAAGTTTATTCAGCTTTAATACCATCAATAGATATACAACACAGAAATCTGCTGTTAAATGTGTGAAAGTGGCTAGTTAAACCATTACAAGGTTGAAGAACGCCAACTTCCTGTTAGCACACACCTGTTTACAATTTAAAGCAGATTGCATTAGAAGAATCAGCCCTCTGAGGGTTTCAGAGTGAAGCAAAACACTGTGTTCATTTACACGTGTGCAGCACAATCCAGTGTTTAGAGCAGTGGTTCCCAACCACAATCCTGGAGGCCCCCCAACACTGCACGTTTTCCATGTCTCCTTTGTCTGACCCCGAGTCTGTGCAGTAGTGAACTCGGAACACGAGTCTGCGCAGTAGTGAACTTGGAACCCGAGTCTGCGCAGTAGTGAACTTGGAACATGAGTCTGTGCAATAGTGAACTCAGAACCAGAGTCAGTGCAGTAGTGAACTCGGATCCAGAGTCTGCGCAGTAGTGAACTCAAAACCCGAGTCTGCGCAGTAGTGAACTCAAAACCCGAGTCTGCGCAGTAGTGAACTCAAAACCCGAGTCTGCGCAGTAGTGAACTCGGAACCCGAGTCTGCGCAGTAGTGAACTCGGAACCCGAGTCTGCGCAGTAGTGAACTCGGAACCCGAGTCTGCGCGGTAGTGAACTCAAAACCCGAGTCTGCGCAGTAGTGAACTCAAAACCCAAGTCTGCACAGTAGTGAACTCGGAACCAGAGTCTGTGCAGTAGTGAACTCGGAACTCGAGTCTGTGCAGTAGTGAACTCGGAACCCGAGTCTGTGCAGTAGTGAACTCGGAACCACCTTTGGAAAAAAATTGATTTGAAGTGTAATTCAATTGTTTAGTTTGTCTCACATCCCATTAGATTACATGGAGAGGGCGGGGTTTATGACCTGTACTGAGACCAACCACCTGGAGGCGATCACCTTGGCCTTACTTTTCAGGACTTGTGCGGCACACTTGGTTTAGAGCGGTACAGCAATTCAATCTGAAACACATATTTATTTGCCAGAAAAAATAAAAGCTCTAAGCAGGGTTATTATAATTAACTAAAACTGAAGCCATAAAAAATTGTTACTTACAAAAAAATAAAACTTATTTTATTTCAGCTACTTGCCAAAGCAACATTTCTCATTTTATTTTAAAATTAATAAAACTACATAGACATAAAAAAAAAACCCACACAAAAAAAAGACAACACACAACAAAACTTTAATTACAAAATTACTAAAATGAAAATAGAAAATATAAAAATCAAAAGTAAAATTTGAAATATCAATAAAAACTATAATAGTGACACTAAAATATCACTGGCTTGATGGTTTAATGTTTGAAAATTAAAAGAAATTACAGAAATTAAGACATAATATTATTGTAATTTCCAGCTGTATTATCAAATATAATTATATTTATTAAATACTATTTTTTATTTTACAATAGTATTATTACAATATATTTGCAATATATATTACATTTATTATTTTTATTTAATAACAATAAACAATTCTTATTATTTTATGGCCATATTGAATTGATCAAAAAACAGAAAAACAAACAAACAAAAACAAGAATGTGGCCTCAAAAAAAAAAAAAAAAGATTTTTTTTAAACTCTATTCAGTTTTTCCCAAATTGTTCAGCCCTAAAAGGATGGTTCACACACACAAAAGTCTTCAGAGTAAAAAGTCATTTTTCAGCTTTCAACTATTTTCAACTATAATTCCCAACAAAATCACCCCAATCATTCTAGAATTCAATTCAATAGACTGCATATTGCAGAAAAACAAAATATCGCAATGGCAAGTTTTTTCCAATATTGTGCAGCCCAACTACAAAGGTCAAACTCGTCACGTCACCCATCGCGAGCTGTAATTTTGGTGTGAATTTCGTGTGAAAGTGAGCATCACGCTGGTCTACCCCCTCTTTGAGCGCTTTTAGTGAGCGACACTCACAAAGAAATACATCACAGACCGTCTCATTCATGTCGTGCCTTTCAAGGACACGAAAAGGCCATTTGAAATAATCGCCCTTGGAATTAAGATCAAACGGACACATGTAGTAAATTTCGCTGTCAGAACTTGGCAGCATATCATGATGGGCCATTTGAGCGTTTCCTATTAGGCCTTTTTGTGGCCTTTACTCCCTCAATTAGCCTCAAATAAAACGTTAGTGTTGTGTTAGATGAGGATTTTGATGTCTGGCATGGAATATGATTTGCAGTTTATCCAGAGAGCCACTAATCTGCTCCACTAAGCCAAAGTTTGAGCGAATCACCACTGATTAAACACCACAGAGAGACCAACACGCCGCTGGCAGAGCGCTAAACCGGCATAATGCTCATGAGCCATAAATAAACATCCTGTAGTAATGCACACTTGTGTGCTAGAGATTCGTTCGAGGGTCGCCAAAACTTTGAGAGCCGTAATGTGAGGCTCTGCGTTTGACCCAGGGTGGTATTTAAGACGACTTAAATGTGAGTAACGCAAGTCTCTGGAGCTGCTGAGACTTAAATCCCCTTCATCCCATGAACTTATGTTAGCATATACTTCATAATAGCTGCCCTGCAGGAGTTCATGGCGACACCAGAGATGCGCTAGACCTTTGTATAGTGGAGGTAATTTAACGGCTCAATGAGGAGAGGTCTCACAGAAAACCGTCTTCAGAGAAATTTAATTAAAGCAGTAATAACATTTGAAACGCACAAATCAGACACAGACGCGCTCTCATATGCATTGCATTGCAGTGCTGACAGATGCAGAAATCAATGGTTCACTTGTCATATACCGCTTTCTTTGTGTTTAATCTCTTGAAGAGGCATTTTAAAGCCATAATACTGATTGACAGGATATATATTTTAAATTAAGACGCATTCTTGTTACCGTAATGCAAAAAATGTACAGCATTGCTTCATTCATATTACTGTAATGCATTAATGAAAATCATCCTGTCTAGACAATAATTCTTTTAAATTCAGTACTACAAATACTGCTATTTGATTTTGTGCCTGAACAGGGTTTTTATTACTGTATTACAGTAATAAGAATAAAGCAACAAAACACTTTAAAATGGCATTTTAAAATCTAAACAAAAAACTAAAAAAAAAATCTAAACAAAAACAAGTCCGAACCTTTGAACAGTAGTGTATTTTAGACAGTAAAAAAAAAATTGTTTTGGCAAAATATTGGCAAATACTACGATGGCGCATTGTTACCACAAACATAGTATTTTCTCCACTCAATTAGATCGTAATAACGAGATATGTCGTTAAAACGACATCTTTTCTCATAATAATGAGTTGTTAAAGCGACACTTTTCTTGTTAAAATGACATATTTTCTCATAATAACGAGATATGTCATTAAAACAACATATTTTGAACATGACGTGTATGAAATATGCCTTTATCTGATCTATAATAGATAATATATCCTTTATCACACTTCCACGTTCAAAAAGCAGAAGCAAATATAGCGTAAAATACCTTTCGATGCCTGTATTAACGGCAGTGCCCATAGCACGAGATTGGAAGTATCTGTGAAGAACTGTACACCACATCACAACAATCTAAACCAAACTTTCTCAAACTTATAAGGTAGAAAATTTTCCCTAGCCTATAACCATGATTAAACCCAAAGTCAGTGTGGGTGGGAGTAATGAACACAATATAATTGTTTTATTGCCGTATATCCCCAATTGTAAATATGCACTTTTTAATAATTAAGCACAATTTTATAGTTTAGCCTATACCATATTTTCTGGAAAATAAGTCGCACCTGATTATGTCGCATGTACCGGGTCAGACAGTACAAAAAATGTATTTTGTTTCAAGCGAAACTGAAAACGCTGTTGGGCTCCTCTCTCATTCGGCACGAATCCAAATGTTTCTATATTCACACTTGGACTTGGACTAAACTATTATTTATTATTTTGTTAACAATGCTGCACATAGTCACACGAATACAGTCAGTCACAGGCGATCCACACTCCAATCCAGAAGGGGGCGCGCACGGTAACGCAATGCTGTTTGCTAACCGCCACAACAGGAAAAGGCGCTGAAGAAGAAGAACAGACGATCTATGCATAGATGTGTTTACGTGTAATCTCTCAACCAGTGTTTCAACCGCAGAAAGACATCAATAAAACAGCTTGAGAATAATATCTCACGTAGCATTACATTTACCTCAGGCAAGTCATTTAGTGTCCACAGCATGTTAGTTCACTAGAGAAATTAACTCTAGAGGGAGCTTTTCACTAAATATATGCACTATACTAGCTTATATATTCATTATATTTACTTTACCTGTTAGTAATATCTTATTTAATATGTTTAAATAAATTTGTCATGAAAACAAGTTATGACAGTAAGTGTGTAAATGATTATATTTCAAAAATGAATTGAAGTAAAAAAATAATTGAAAAATAATTTTATAATTAGATTTAGAAGTTAATGCAAAACCTGCCTTATGTGCAACTTACTTTTTTTATTTGCATGTTGATTATAATATCTAAAAATAAACAGCAACTGAATTTAATAGTTTGGGCTCTGTTGTTAATTGTAACCTTTAATATTATAGTAATGTGCAAGAATGGGTTTCCTGTTAATAGTTTACAGCATTAGCTGAGATAGATTTTTTTTATCCTTAAGATGTTAACTTAAAATGTTAATTATAATCAAATTTATTTAAAGAGAGAGACAATTTGTTCAATAAACCACTGTTTAATAAAAAGAAGGAAAAGAAGCAATTTTATGTTTAGTTTTCTCCCCCTGCTGTACCGAACCTGTACTGAACCGTCATGTTTGTGTACCGTTACGCAATATTAATTATTTGTTCCCAGTTTTGGTAAAGTTTTGTAAGTTTGCTCAACCCTTTGATTTCAGTGTCAGTACTCACCCGTACTCTCTGCACCTCCATGAACACGGCTCTCTGAAACGTTTTCTCCCACAGCACCAGTTCTGAGCCCAGCTCAACGCTGTAGCAGAAGCTCTGGCCGTGACCCACAAGCACACTAAAGCAGAAGGGTTCACTGTCCCGCAGCTCACCGTCCTGCTGGAGGCCCATATAAAACTTGGTCTGTATCCAGCAGTCTTCGGCTATCCATAGCTAGTCAGAAAAAAAGAGACACAGAAGATTGGAATTAAGGTCAAACTTGAAGCACATAAATAATTAAAAAACGATGTTTACTGAAAAATATAAATATATACACCATCATGGTATGAAGTCTCTTAAGCTCACCAAGGCTGCACTTATTTGATCAAAAATACAGTAAAAACAGTGAATTATTATTACAATTTAAGATAACTGTTTTCCATGTGAATATAATGTAAAATGTAATTTATTCCTGTGATCAAAGCTGAATTTTCAGCATCATTACTCCAGTCTTCAGTGTCACATGATCCTTCAGAAATCATTCTAATATGCTGATTTGCTGCTCAAGAAACATTTATGATTATTATCAATGTTGAAAACTGTTGCACTAAAAAGAAAGTTCAAAAGAACAACATTTATTTGAAATAAAATATTTTGTAACATTATAAATGTCTTTACTGTCACTTTTGATCAATTTAATGCACTTTTGCTGAACAAAAGTGCTCATTTCTTTAAAAAGAAATAATAATAAAAACTTACTGAGTCCAAACTTTTGAACGATTGTGTATTTTTGACACATAAAATAAATTATTTGAACATTTGAAGTAGATCAAAAAAGTTCATCAAAGTTGTCCTAAGAAGAAGGTTTTAGTACAACTTTGATGAAAGGTTTTGATCCACTTCAAATGTTGACTACTGTATATTATATATATATATACACTGCCTAGCAAAAAAAAAGTTGCTGTTTGGATTTTAATAGGCAAATACTTAAGAATCTATGAATGGATCATTATTGCAGTGATTATTATGTTTCTAGCATGTTATATGTTTGGCAACGGTTCTTTTAACCCATAAAGATGTGTAGCTTTTCATTTCTTAAACAACCATGTAGGAAGACACATCACGGCCATATTCCAGGATGACAATGTCAAGATTCACTAGGGTTAAAATTGTGAAAGAATGGTTCAGAGAGCATGAAGAATCATTTTTACACATGAATTGGCACCTCTGAGTCCAGACCTTAAATTCATTGAAAGTCTTTGGGATGTGCTGGAGGGGACTTTACAGAGTGCTCACCTCTTGCATTATCAATACAAGATCTAGACCAAAAATTGATGCACCTCTTGATGGAAATAACATCACAACATTTATTTCCATCGAGAGGTGCATCATTTTTTGGTCAAGACTCTTTAAAGTCTCCTCCAGCACATCCCAAAAACTTACACTGAGGTTAAGGTCAGTGCCAATTCATGTGTGAAAATGATTCTTCATGCTCCCTCCCAACAATTCTTTCACAATTTTAACCCTAGTGAATCTTGACATTGTCATCCTGGAATATGGCCATGATACATCTAAATATATACACATACAGAGCAACTAGCATCTATTGATAAAGCCATCCATGTGTGTTTGTACCTTATGAACCTTAAAGAGAACCTCACAGAGGTGAAAACTAGCCTCTGCTTGAGCCCAGTCTGACGCCATGACCTGATACAGACACACAGAAAGAAATCATGACGTTACATAACAACACATCCACAGTCAGCAGGCAATTAGCTGTTTACTTCAGTCTCCCTGCAGTAACCTGAGGTTAAGACACAATGGTGAGGTGTCTGGATCAACCCTTGTGTTTTTAAACTTACAATCTTTTAGGTCAAGATTGTTAACCAACAGTTAACACAAGCTACAGTCACACACTCAACTACACAAAGATGCGACTGGTGTTGTTTATTCGCACATGAGATTCTACTGATTCACTGGTCAGTCACTTGTTTTTTTGCCTTCAGAAATAGATTTCAACGCTGCCATTTCCATTAAAATTCATGCGTATGAAAAAGTTTGAAGTAATTACCTCTTCATGACCTAGAGAGACATAACGCTTATTTAACAGTCTGTTCTCTCTGTGCACGCAGAGCTAAAGCACCACAGACGTAAATCTGAAACATAATGAGATGCTAATGAATTTGCTGAATGTCTCTCTTGGCTTTAAGGCATGTTAAATGCTATGTTTCCTTACAATTCTCCCTTTATTAATTCAGTAATGCACAGTTAATGAAATTGCAAGAAATATCAGCACGGTGTTATTTTGGTCACAAAATTTATCAAAACCACTTACAATAACGTTAATGCACCAATAACAGAGTCACGTAGAGGACGACGGTGAATTGAAGCTAAATATCACACTGCATTAGGAAGTGCAGACACTAAAATAGCACACAAAACAGTGCCAACACAAAGTACAGGGTTGTATTTCATAACTGATGAAACCTGTGTCTTCAGGCTTAATGGCAAAGATACAGCATTTGTCACAAATAACGTATGTGTGCGAGGCCACCGCGGTAATGGCTTTTCCTCGCCACAGTCCATTAGAAAGTAGTAGATTGATTATATATAATTAGAATGGATGTCCTGAGTCTGAGACCACCAAAGGACAGGTAATGTTGTCATATTTTGGAAGATAAGACACTGGGTGTGTTCAGAATAGGATCCTGCCATACCACATGTACTGTTTTTGCAGTATTTAGTTTCCAGACTGATCTAGTTCACTAGTGTTTGAAATGTTTCACATGTTATTCGGGGTTCCCACATTAATACCACATTTGTTCCCACACTGATACCACATTTGTTCCCACATTGATACCACATTTGTTCCCACAAATGCTCCCCATCTAGAGTTCATATCTCTAGTGAACTAACATGCTGTGGACACTAAATGACTTGCCTGAGGTAAATGTAATGCTACACGAGATATTATTCTCAAGCTGAGATATTATTCTCACGAAGATGGAGACTAATGCAGTTAGATGACCCTAAAATTTAAGATATCAGGGCAAAAATGCCCCTGTATTTTCGTCTCATATTTATATCACGATATAGTTAAGCAATATCACACGAGCGCTGTTTTTGTCCTGGATAGCACAAGTGCAAATGTAATAATGGTTTTATACAACAGTTCAATAAATAAGAGTTTAATATTGTGTTATATTTTAGACAAAATATTGTCTGTTTTTGCTCAATTTTGCCAAAGAAAATATTACCTATAAAGCCAGAGCAGAACTGTTGTGCGTCTTCGAGCAACACACAGCACTGTTTCATATCTGAATGAATCTGCATTTTAAGCAAATCAATTGGTCAATCAATAATTCAATGACTCATTCATAAAGAGAGACATTTACTTCATTCCTGAATGAATCAGCCATTTGAACGAATCGAATGAATGAATGACTCACTCACTCATTTAGACATTTACCGCCACCTACTGGCAGTTTTAGTTTCTTATTTAGAGTATCATTTCCATATTAATAAAAACCCATTAAAGATATAGTTCACTCAAAAATGAAAATTCTGTCATTGTTTATTCACAATCATGGCCGTTGAAGCCTAAAAGTTTGTGTAATAAATTCTATGTTGAATCAAATAAAATATTTTTTTCTAAAGCTACTTTTTGTAATGTACATGTGATGCTTTTCTCATTTAACACAATAATGACTTTAAATTATCTTCTAAAGGTAATTTGTCTGCCAAATTTGATGTGTGATTAATTTGCGATTAATTAGATTAATCGTCACATTGTGTAATTAATTAGATTAAAAATTAATCGCTTGACAGCCCTAATATATACATACATGTATGTATGCATATATATATATGATTATAACACACAAATACATACATATATGTGTATATATATTTATTATTAATTATTTACAATTATAATATAATATAATATAATATAATATATAGTAGTTGAGCTACAGTAATATTTCTGTCGTGTTAGTCAAAGACCCTACATTTTTTATATTATTATTAAGCTGAGATAATATATTCAGATCTATATTATATTATATTATGTTTAGTTTAGTGACACAGCAACTTTACAGTAGCTCAAATAATAGCTGGTTTTGTGGCAGAACTGTTTGTCCAAACAATGGTGCTGTCTCACGTCCATGTGTGAAGATACTGTACGTCTCTGCAGGATTGAATACTGAGTGTCTGTAAACATATGGATGAACTTACAGGAGGACTCCTGAAGATGAGAAGAGAAGAGCCTCTCAACGCCAGAAACCTGCAGCCGCGTGTCGAATCGGCGTCGCTGCCCTGGAGCTGCTCACACACCCAACCCATGTGGACAATCTGCAGGAGAAAACAGTCCCGGAAAATCAATCCCACTGAACCCCGGTGAATTCCAACATCTTTGTGTGTTCAGCACACATTGGCAGGGTTTCCTCTGCCAGTATTGGATTTCTCCTGAGTAAATATGACTGGATTACTCTCTGCTGCTTATGAATTACTAATCAAAATGCAACAAAGAGCCAGAGGTCATTACACGATCGCTGTGAGACGAGTTATTGTCATGATTATGACATATTCTGAGGCTGTAAAAGAACTGGCACAATAAGGATAATTACTTTCTATCCTATGATTCAGAGGAATATGTCATAGTACAAATGACCTACCTGATCATCAGGAGAACAGTATTTATTTGCCGTCTTTATCTGAAACAAACAAAAACATTTCAAAATCAATGACCATATTTTTCAATCTGTATATTTATCATTATTTAATATTTATCACTAATTACAACTATAATGAAATTACCAGCTATTTATTATTTAATAAATTAGTTTAAAATTATTTATATATATATATTTCAATTTTAATAATATACAGTTTTTTAATTATTATATTTACTAAATTTAATTTAATATAATACAGTAAAATTAATTAATATAATTTTAATTTAATATAATTTATTTATAATATAATATAATATAAGGTGAGCCGCAGTAATATTGTTGTATTGGGTTATTCATGGTTCTTATGTTTATATATATATATATATATATATATATATATATAATATATATAATTACTTTATTTTTAACTGATATGACATTCAGTTCTATATTTTAATTGGTATATATATATTATTTCTATGTTTATTTATCATGTGTTCAGAAATGTTTCCATAAATTTCTATTCTTTTTTTAATAATATTTCACATCATGACTGATATAATCTTGTCGTAACACTTATGTATGCAGTATAAAAAAGTATCTATAATGCAATAAAAAAATATTCATAAATCATTATAGTGCATGTTCTTATGACTAAATCTTATGGATATGCATTACACTTGCTAAAGGCGAAACCATGAATAGGCAAGTATTATTATTAATTGACATTCTTCAAGAAAACAGAAAGCATTAAAACATATATTATACATCAGTATATATATAGACCTTCATAATGCATTATAGATATAGGGAAGAATGTATTTTCAGTTCAAACATGAAGTGCACAAACAGCGAGTTGCTTTCGAGGCTGCTCTCTGTCTAAATCAGTCCCGCTTGTCAGCAGTGATTGACAGTATACTGGCCTGCCAGTGAATCACAGCCAAAGTCAACTTATCAGCCAATAATCCGCTCGCGGGTCAGAATGTGTCAAACAACACTCATCTCCCATCATCCTCGCTGCTCAAGCATGTGTCACACGCTCTATTTATAGGTTATAGGTCACCACAATAACAGTTCCGCTTCCCTCTCGCACATACAATCAGCTCTTAATTGGACATTTAGCAATCAGACTCTGTATCCATCATTAGGTGACGTAAGCGCAGTAATTGCACGTAAAACAGGCAGCTGTGTGACAGTTATTTAGTGCACGCCTGAGAAAAAGCCCATTGGATCATCAGTGCACTAATTAAAACAACGCACAGGAAATGAGATCGTTAGGCAATATTCTTGGCAAGCGGTTGGTTCTGAGAGCAGCATTATGACTTATGAATTGGGTCCAAGAAAGCATGAATCTGGAGAAACTCTTGCCTTTTTTTTTTTTTTTTTTTACAGAAAGCAACTAAAAAATAGTAAATATATTAAAATAGTGGTTGAGCTACAGTAGCTCAAGTACTATTTTAATATAATATAATATATAATAATATATAATATAATATAATATAATATAATAATAGGTCAGCTGCAGTAATGTTGTATTGGGTTATTCATGGTTCCTATTTTGTTTATTTTTTAAATTACCAACTAATGATCATTTAATAATTTACTTTGAATTTTATATATATATATATATATATATATATATATTCACACATACATTTATATATATATATATATATATATATACACATACACACATGCATATATATATATATATATATATATATATATATACACACACAACAATAATATAATATAATATAATATAATATAATATAATATAATATAATATAATGTGTATTGCTGCATTATTCATGTTCCTACATTTTTTAGAAAATATATTATTACTACACTGATATAATATAATATGACATTTAGTTCTATATTATCATGGATTATATTTTTTCCATTATTTAATATTTAGCACTAATTAACAAATTTTCATTATTTAATATTTAGCACTAGCATTAATAAAATTTAATAAAATTCAATTCACAGTATTGTTGCTCAACCACTATTAGGTCCATGCTCACCTTAGTAATAATAACTTATATGAGTGGTTTCAGGGTTTCGTCCGAAGCATAGTACGGAAACCGCCTTAGTGAGAGTAATTAATGATCTGTTAATGGCTGCTGATGGCGGGTGCTTATCTATTCTTGTTTTGCTTGATTTGAGTGCAGCTTTTGACACCATTTCACACAATATTCTGTTGAACAATTTATCCGCTATTGGTGTCACTGGTATTCCTTACGCCTGGTTCACTTCATACCTTCCAAACCGTACACAGTTTGTACAACTAAAACATTTTCAATCCCAACCTTCTTCTGTTAGCTGTGGTGTCCCCCAAGGCTCTGTCCTAGGTCCCCCATTGTTCCTAATTTACCTTCTCCCACTTGGTAATATTTTCTCCAAATACAGTATTAAATTTCACTGTTACACTTACCAACTGCCTTCACGAATTAAAAGTTTGGTTTTCTGCCAACATTCTCAAACTTAATGGCAGTAAGACTGAAGTACTCCTTATTGGCACAACCTAGGTGTGACTTTGTAAGATTCACCAATAAAGAGTAATATATATATATAGATATGATGGACTGTATATCATCTTAAGTTGCTACGGAGCACCTAAAGGTACATGGGGATGAAAAAAATATGAGATGGGAGGAAAAAATATATCTCAATGCTTTTGTGTTCACTCGCAAAACCTTTGCGTTCCCCCGAGAAACTTTTGAGTTTGCTCGCAATACTTTTCTGTTCTTTGAGAGCAAACGCAAAGCTTCTCGGGGGAACGCAAAACATTTGCAAGAGAACGCAAAAGAATTGACAAATAATTTTTCCTCCCATCTCATATTTTCTTTTTTTCTTACCATGTCCCTTTAGGGGCTCCGTAAGTTGCCAAAGATCTGAACACAGCGAAGTTCCAGTTACATATTCACATTTCAACCCGAGAACTGTCATGAAATGGTCTTCATCTTCACTCTGCTGGCATCCAGTCCAGTGCATTTGCAGCAGTATGTCAATGTATGAAAAATAAGTATTAGTCTTAATTGACTGATTTATAATCATAATCACGTCTCTGCCATCCTCTATAGTTGTAGTTTACACAGGCCTGGAGCTCAGAGCACTATATACCCGACATCTCTCATAGTTTCACTTACACCAATCGTCGCAGCAGATCATGCATGTTACTTACGCTCTCCTGCATCAAATCGTTGATGTTGGTTGATATTGCTTGAAGCCAGTCTGTGCTTTCTCCCGCAGTGCAAAATTGAAGAACGTGCGTGCAAACTCCATCTAAGGCAATGACTTCAAAACTGTTCGATCTGGAAGAAGAAGAGGAGGATAAAAAAGAATATGAAATATTAAATGCGCTGATACAAGTACAACACTGGCATAGCATACTATGACAGAAATCAAAATGATTTTTTACAGTGTGCAGATTTTCTGTATGCATGAAATACCTGGATTTTATGGTTATTATTATTTATTATTATTAGTGTATTTATTTATGGAAATTAATAATAATAATAATAATAAATTATTACTAAACTAATCATTACATAATATAATGAATATATAAATTTTAAGGAGTAAATAAATAAAAAAATTAAAAGTATTACTACTACTACTAAAAATAATAATATAATAACAATGACACATTAAAAATAAATTAATAAAAAAGAAATACTACTACTACTACTATTAATAATAATAAATTATTGCTAAATTAATAATTAATACAATATAACAAATATATAAACTAAAAATAATACAGAAAATAATAAATTGAAAAGGGAATAATAAAGGAAAAATACATAATATATAATGCATTAAATTAAAATAATAACAATAATAATAATAAACTAATAAAAAATAAAAGTATTACTACTACTACTACTAATAATAATAATTATTGCTAAATTAATAATTAATACAATTAATATAACAAATATATAAAATAAAAATAAAGAAAATAATAAATAAATTAAATAATAAATTGATAAAAATAAAAGCATTATTATTACTATTACTACTACTACTACTACTACTAATAATAATAATGAAAATGCATTTAAAATAATACATTTTAAAAAACATAGGTGTATTACTACAACTACTACTACTACTACTACTAAATATAGCTGCAAGCAGCAAATAAGGGCCAAGCACAACAAAAGCAAACAAGGAAGATAGCAGCAGAGTAACAATGTCATAATGGACTATGATAGCAACTGAGATCAAGAAGTCAATCAGACGAACAGTACTGTAGTTAGAGCCAATTTCATGTGTTGTTCAATTATAGCGCCACCAAGTGGTGCAGTTTTTTTGTGTTTCCTTAGAGTGCCCCCATACATAAGTATTTGGTGAAAATATCTAATTTTGTTTAGGAGTTATAGACATTTATATGTATGAACACATAAAAAAAATACCCACACCTGACTTTGAATGCATTTTTTTGCCACTTACTATCGAAATTTTGACATTTGGCCATTAGCATATAGCCAATGACCTATGTTTTCGAAAATTCAAAATGGTCAACACCCAAAATGGCCAATATGGGAAAACTGGATATCATTCGACTTGGCATGACACCACTTTTATGATTTTTGGACAAACAGTTCAGAAGTTATAAGCAAAAATAGCCATTTTTCGTATTTTTCGCCGGACCATTAGGTGGCACTGAAACGCAGCATGTAACCTCAGGTCATGCTTGTGATGACATGGACCAAGTTTGGTCTGAATACACTAAAGCGTTGAGGAGATAAAGCTTACATCTATTTTTGCAAGCGACAGTAAAATTTGTTCGCACGTTTTTCGAAAACAGTTTGACAAATCAACTTGAATCCCACAACTTTTTGTCGGCATGATCTGAAGATGATCTGGTTCAATTTTTGTGAAAATCGGAACAACGGCCTAGGAGGAGTTTGAAAAAGTAGGTTTTTCGGAAAATTCAAAATGGCAGGAACATTTTAATGATGGAAAATGACGTCATATGGTGCAATCGAATTGTCTTGAGAAAATTTTGTTTCTAGCCCTTACGGTTCAAAAGTTATTAGCATAAATATAAGTGCAAGTTAGGACAGTTGGTGGTGCTAGAAAGATTCGGTTAGAGACTCCAAATTTGCTGTAGTGACAGTTCAGACTGGCGTCTATCCGTGTGCCAAATTTCACAACTTTCCTGCAAGTGGTTCTATGGGCTTCCATAGACTTCCATAGACCTTCGGTGCTTGGCCCCTAATAACTCGATTCTACCACAGGGAGGTCACCTGACAAGCATGCTTCAGGTTGAAACATTGTCTATAATTTCACAAACTTTCACAAACTATTTTTAAAAATCAGCATGCAGCAGCAATAGAGTAATAACAGTGCACAGTATGTGGTCAGCAGTACATGAGGACTCTGAACTGAGCCATTGTTGCTGGAGTGACTCACTGTGGTAAAATAAACTCTGTAGTTCATGATGCAAGAACAAAACAATTCCTGATCAAATCTTCAAGGCCATAGAGGTTTATTCTAGTATTGATAAAGAGATGAGTAAGACATAAGAGATATATTGTACATTGCAAGTACTAAATCGACAAGTATGGCCAGGATTTGTAGAGGATTGAATCATACATTTCAGTCACAGATGATTTACAGTGCAAATTCCCAGATGATTCATGTTGAATGTGAGCTCCAAGTAAAATAATAACTAAATAAATTAGATATTCATGCCATAAGAACAGACTGTCAACAAATCCCACAGCAAAATCAATAGAGAATAAATTAAAAAAAAGCTTTTAAAAAAATAAATAAATAAATTAAGACTTTCTGCATTTTGGTGCAGTGACGCATTGGCTCTCGATTGGCTCTTTTATTTAGAAGGCGGGACTTATTCCGCCATATTGAGCATTGCACTTTCTCCCATTCATTGTAATATGAGTGAACCATCTTTCTATATCTAAAGACTTTGCTCAAATCCATCTATGGAAGCTTGTTCCCACCACTAAATACAAAAATAAAAAAGGTAATTGCAATTCTGACTTTATATCACGCAATTGTGACTTTATATTAGACAAATCTGACATTATAACTCGCAATTCTGACTTTATATCACACAATTCTGACTTTATAACTCGCAATTCTGACTTTATAACTCGCAATTCTGACTTTATAACTCGCAATTCTGACTTTATAACTCACAATTCTGACTTTATAACTCGCAATTCTGACTTTATATCACGCAATTCTGACTTTATAACTCACAATTCTGACTTTATAACTTGCAATTCTGACTTTATATCACGCAATTCTGACTTTATATCACGCAATTCTGACTTTATAACTCACAATTCTGACTTTATAACTCGCAATTCTGACTTTATAACTCGCAATTCTGACTTTATAACTCACAATTCTGACTTTATAACTCGCAATTCTGACTTTATATCACGCAATTCTGACTTTATAACTCACAATTCTGACTTTATAACTTGCAATTCTGACTTTATATCACGCAATTCTGACTTTATAACTCGCAATTCTGACTTTATATCACGCAATTCTGACTTTATAACTCACAATTCTGACTTTATAACTCGCAATTCTGACTTTATAACTCACAATTCTGACTTTATAACTTGCAATTCTGACTTTATATCACGCAATTCTGACTTTATAACTCACAATTCTGACTTTATAACTCACAATTCTGACTTTATAACTCACAATTCTGACTTTATAACTTGCAATTCTGACTTTATATCACACAATTCTGACTTTATAACTCGCAATTCTGACTTTATATCACACAATTCTGACTTTATAACTCGCAATTCTGACTTTATAACTCGCAATTCTGACTTTATATCACGCAATTCTGACTTTATAACTCACAATTCTGACTTTATAACTCACAATTCTGACTTTATAACTCGCAATTCTGACTTTATAACTCGCAATTCTGACTTTATAACTCGCAATTCTGACTTTATATCACACAATTCTGACTTTATATCACACAATTCTGACTTTATAACTCGCAATTCTGACTTTATATCACACAATTCTGATTTTATATCACGCAATTCTGACTTTATAACTCACAATTCTGACTTTATAACTCGCAATTCTGATTTTATATCTCGCACACTTCTGACTTTATATCTCGCAATTCTGACTTTATATCACGCAATTCTGACTTTATAACTCGCAATTCTGATTTTATTACTCGCAATTGTGAGTTTATATCTCGCAGTTCAGAGAAAAAATGTCAGAATTGTGAGATATAAACTCGCAATTACCTTTTTTATTTTTATTTCATGGTGGGAACAAGCTTCCATAGCCATCAGTTCAGATTATGCAACCTGGTTATTTCCGTTTGTTTTAAATGTGAAAAGCTATCAATACAAATTTCGAGGGATGAAATGCATTTGTTGGAAGACAGGGTTGTCATGCTCACTCCACCATCAATTGTATATAATGGGACGGCTTTGACATTTAATTTCAGTGTGTGTTTGGAGCGTGCCGCAGATGAATTACACTTTGATTTGCTGGACTGACTATTTAATGATAGCTGTCAGTTGAGTTCAACAGAAAGTGACAGCGCTACGACTGTCGGGTCAAAACATATATTTGAGCAATCATTTCCATTGTGGCCTTTAGGATGTAGATTTAATCATCTTTGCGTTGCTTATGAAGAACACATGCAAAGGGCACACAAGGGCTTTTAAAACCTCCGAAGCCACATCAGATAAACATGTCTAATGCATTAAATCATGCTGTCACGTGAGAGCAAGACTTCTCTATTACTGAGGTGATATAACAGAGCAAATAGAAACACCAAACACATCTTTAGCAGCTTCGCACTTTCTAACTTTTCCAATAAAGCAATTCAATAAATGGCATGATTTCAATTAATGCCAACCATGTGTGAGATGCAGCCATTCAGCGCTTGGCCTTTTTCAGATAGAAATTGCCTGGAGAATGTAATGTTCTGCTTGAACTACCAGCAGACTGTAGCCAAGTGCTTTGAAACCAAGAAGCCGCCCGAGTGAGTGACAGAACACAATAAAAAATCTATTAGTCTGGAGAGAGGCGTTTTCATCGGGCATCGGCATACATGGAGAGAGGGTTATAACGAAGGGGAGAAGAATAGCAGATGGAGCGGCTGCGAACAGCAAAAGGAAAGGGACGAGATATTGCAAAGACGCTTTGGGCGCGACAAGGCCAAAAGTTCATCGTCTCACAGGAGACTGTTGCAAAAAGGTGGATCTGAAAGCATCTTACATTCGGAGAGAACGAAGCTCTGTGGGAATTGTACTGAGATGTGAAATCCCAGTTAAAACTTAGGTAACACTTAATTTCGATGATCCACTTTAGACTTTCTACTAACTTTGCAACTACTTGTCAACTAGCAGTCATTATTATTAGTAGACTAGCACTAGTATTAGACAGTATTAGTAGCCTGTCTGCTTAATATAGGGCCCTATGATTTCTGTGATGCAGAAAACACGGACTGGATCGCGGAATCCAGTCATAAAAACTGAATTTACTGTATAACGCCGAATGTCACAGAATTTGTCAAATTTTTGGTGAATAAATAAAAAGTAGGTCAGTACACTTAAATCAAATCATGATATAGACTAGTGTCTGTGAATATTAAACCGCAAAAAAACTATTTAAATATGAAGCCTGCATGTTCTGTGTCTCTGTGTGAATGAATGGCGCAGACGCAAGGTTTCATTTACCGGACACACACTGAAGCACGCGTGACGCTCACAGTGTTTTCAGCCTCTGCCGACTCACTATATGAAGATATGAACTTCATCTCCAGAGTCACTTCATGAGCATTTTACCATTTCATTTGAGAAAATCTATCATCATATCATAAACGCAAAGAAACTCAAAGCTCTTCACTGCAACCCGTCAAAATAAAAGTTTGGTTTAACTTAAATAAATTGTGTCAGAAATATATTACTGTTGTACAGTAGAATTTAGCTACATCTCAATGGAATAATAATACTAACACTAATAACAATAATAATAATAATAATAATAATAATAATAATAAATTATTATTAAAACTTTATTTTTTTAAAGAATAATCACAATTTTTCAACCATGTTTCAATTTGAACAGTAAAGCTCTGTTTGTTTGACAAAAAAAGTTTGTTTAATGTCATATGATTAAAAGATCAATTAAATTGATGTTTTATGCCTTCATTTGATTGCCAGAAAAATTAAAATACACAAAAAAACCATTTCATAAAAATTGTTGTTTTTATGAATTCAATTAATTAGACATGCTTTTTGATTATTAAGATTGAATTAAACCATTAAAATGGAATCCAGACTTAAAAGTTAAAACAGAATTGAATAAAAATAAAACTGATTTGAGAAAAGAAAAAAAAAAGTATTTCATAGGGCCCTAAAAACTGAATTTTTGTTAAACTTTTAATAAATTGTTGTTAAATTAATAAGTTTCATGATTTCAATTAATTAGACATGCTTTGTTTTTTTACTAAAATTTAATTTAACCATTAAAATGGAGTTCAAAAAAATGTAAACAGAAAAAAAAAAAAAAAAGGAATCCAGAAAAATTTAAATGGAAAAAACAGAATTTGGAAAAAAATAAAACAGAATTTTGAAAAAATAAAATAAAACGGATTTCATAGGTCCCTATTAATATCTGCTAACACTTTATTCTGATGCTCCTCAACAGACATTCGACTGACTATAAGTAACTTTACAACTACGTCAACTTAATCTACTAATCCGAACCTTAACCTAACAGTCTACTAATTCTCTAATGAGAGTTAGTTGTTCCAATTACTTATAACCCAAGCATAACCAAAACTATAAAACTATAAAATAATAAAAATGGCCCAGGAAATCCTTCAGCTGAAACTCCTTCATGAAAGATCAAGCATCATAATGCACCTTTAGATGTTTAAAAGCTTAAAAATACACGATGCATTTGCTCAAAAATCATTTCAATCAATGGAGGAGTCGTACTCAGAGAAAAGTTGAACTTCATAGAAAAGTTGATGAACAGAAAAACAAGTCAATAACAGCGAAACATATTTAACCGTGGAAAGCCTGACATATGATATGATATGATAGTCAGAAAAATCTCATTTTTGAAATGGAAAAGTTTATTGAAACTTTAGACAAAATATGTTTTTAAAAAAAGCACGTGTATCTTTGTTGAGTATCATATTTGATACATCAGGCTTTTATGGCTGATATAGTATGATACACTAAAAAATTGTTTGTTTTAACCCAGCGGTTGGGTTAAATGTTTGCCCAACCTGCTGGGCAGTTTTATTTAACCCAACTATTGGTTAAAAATGACTATATGGCTGGCTTAAAATGAACCCAAAATATGTTGGAAATTAAAAATCAGACACATAATTACTAGAGGCAACAATAATAATCAAAATGTGAACATTTATTAATAAGCAATTTAATAAATGTTTATTGTTTAATTATTATTCATTAAACATATTAATAAATTATAATTTCCAACATACTTTGGGTTCATTTTAAGCAAGCAATATAGTAATTGTTAAACAATAGTTGAGTTAAATAAAACTACCCAGCAGTTTGGGCAAACATTTAACCCAACCGCTGGGTTTGTCCATTTTCAACCCAACTTGGGTTGTTTTTAACCCAGAATTTTTTTAGTGTATAGTGAAAATATGGAAGGAAAAACAGCTCAGTTTTATTTAGAGGCCCAAACTGAGCAAAAATATGAAATTTGGTGCAGATGTTGTTTTGATCATGTTGAAATTTGTGAATCAAACATGATACAGTAGGCTTTATAGGGTTAAAATCAAAGTCGTCAGAAACGAAACTCCCCAAGCAAATGCACATTCAGATTATGCATTCTGTCTAATTAAGGATGAGAAACGAATCTCTCAGCTTTCCACCTGCTGCAATCAAAACCTTTGAGTTTTAAAGTGCATATTTATAGATTTCTTTTCTGTGATATGCTATCATTCTACATTCAATGTCAGCTGACTAAAGTCAGAGCCACTTCTTTTCGACCTGCTCTCCTCACGCTGGTTGCTGCATCACTGACCTTTCCAGACACGGCATGCCGCCGCATAGATATTGGATTTAACATCCTCTCACCTAAATGAAAAATGCTTGAAAAACCAACAGTCAGAGCAGCCGTGTGGCCAACCTTACAGCTCGTGCAGCATCGCAGCGGATTACCGTACCTTAATTTGTCGGTTCCAGCTTTGCGTCGAGAGATTCGAGCCATGAAGAGAGGGAGGGTGACGGCATCGAGCCAGCGTTTCTCATACTTTGGTTCATTAGCCGAAGGTGAGGAGGGCGACGACGGGGCCTAGATGGAATAAATGAGAGGGAGAGAGTGAGAGGGCAGAGCAGAAACATCTCGTTTTCAGCGCCATCCGCTGCCCTTTGATCACGATGCCAGCGGCCTCATAACAACCGTGTCCCGCGATTCAAAAGCATCCGCGGCGCTCGGACTCGACAGATAATAACTCTGGCTCAACGTTATCCTGCAGTATTTTACAAATGAATGAGGATTACAGTTGCCTCACTTAAATACATATTTTTATGCATATTCACACACACCCCATGAGAACACTGATTTTCTTACTCAGTATTTTTGTCTTGTTTTCCAGTACAAATATCTATACATTCTTAAAGGGGACATATTATGCAAAATTCACTTTTATAGGTGTTTGAACACAGATGTGTATCCACAGTGTCTGTAAACAACCAGCCTATAATGAAAAAAATCCACCCACACCTTTTTTATAACCCCATAAATCAAACAGTCTCTGCAAACAAGCAGTTCCAGATTTCCCCCTATTTTTGTGTAAGAGTAGGAAGAAGCCCCGCCCACAACTGGCAACGGAATCTGCCATATTAGCTTAGCTCCTCCCCTGAGTGAGCTGTACACAGTCCGCCATGTTGATCTCCTCGCCAGAGCATTTAACAGCAGCTTTCAAGTAAGAAATGTATTCTTATTAAAGTGATTTTCTGTTTTTCTTTTGTTGTTTGATTCATATTAACAGCATATACAGCAGTAGGCACTGTATATTACGCTGCTGTCACTTTAATACACAGATCTAATATACACATGCGATTTCTTTACTTGCTGTTCATGTTCACAGACATAATCGACTGTGTTTATGTGAACTTTGTGTGTTTTTGACATAACCTATTTGACAGTTTAAGTGCAATAAGATGTGTAAGAGAACTTAGTTTAATACTCACAGGACGCGCCGTCTGACAGCCAGCTTTCTGTGTGCGTGCGCTCAGAAAACCATATATCAGAAGTTTAGACTGATATGACTTAAATAATAAACTTTCATGATGACGAAGAACTGCAATGTCACGTGAGAATGACTGCGATACAGATGATAATCAAAGCCAAACAGGCGTTTTGTTAGTTTTGTTGTTAGAGTATTCGAGGCACGAGTTGCACAGGCTCCGCCCTCTTCTGGATAGGGGGTGGGGAGCAGCAGCTCATTTGCATTTAAAGACACATGCACAAAAACTGCATGTCTTTCCTTCCACTCAAAAATGGGCATTTACAACATGCTATAATAAATGATCTGTGGGGTATTTTGAGCTGAAACTTCACAGACACATTCTGGGGACACCAGAGACTTTATTATTACATCTTGTAAAAAGGGGCATAATAGGTCCCCTTTAAAGCAAGACACATTTTCTAAAAGCAAAATCACTTAAGATAGAAAAATGTATCAAATAAAAAAGCGTGTAAAAGTGTGTGTAAAAAATGAAAGTGAGTTTATGCTTAAAACAAGAAAAAATATCTGCCAATGAGGTATAAAAGTAAACTTAATAGAGTGCAACAGCGCCCGTCCACTTTTTCTGTGGCGTTGGTTCCATAAGTATTTTTTCCACTCATTTCTCCCATAGGGATTTCAAAAAAAGTCTTGGTTAAAGCATTATAAGCCATGAACCAAACCAACCAGCTACGAGGAGAATCACAACATTAAACTTTGATTTGAAGCAAAAAGAGTGTTTGAAAATTGAACAAAAATACAAGACTGTGAACTTAACGGCTTTAGTGAGGGAAAGAACTACAATCCCATAAAGTATTGCTTCATGATGGAGAAATATAAAACTACTCATCTAAAATTGTTGATTTTATATATATAAAAACAATATATTTTAAGTTTATTGAAAAAAAATATGCATTATATTCAAACACAAGTATTTTTTAGAGCGTAGAGAGATTGACACGATTATGTCATTCGCAGTGCTTCACGGCAGTGGGTGGAGCTAAAGAGATCTTTTATATTTTTTGCTTGTTTCGACTCTCTGATTGGTGGAATTGGTGTATAGCATCATGGGTAATGTAGTTTTTCTCCACGAATTCTGTTAAATACAATTATTTTAAATATAAGTTGAAATAATGCAGGCTAATGGCTTAGCAAATCGATTAACAACCTCCAAGCTCACAACAGGTCTGTCTTTAAAGGTTTATAAGTTATTGTTAAAAAATCAATTTCCCTATGGGGAAAATGAATGGAGATTTTACTTCCAGAACCCGACTGTTGCACTCTATTCAAAAGGAAAACAATCTTATTTTTCTCACTCCACTGGCAGATATTTGTTTTTGTTTTAAGCATAAACTCATTTTGTTTTGATACATTTTTCATAAAACATAACTGTCATTTGCTTGTTAAGTAAATGTATCTTGATTTAAGAATGTTTTAGATGTTTGTACTGGAAAACAAGACAAAAATAATGAGTAAGAAAATCTTTTTTGCAGTGAACTTGGCAGAAAGATGATGAAAGACTTAAGCAGATGAACGTTTCAGCCACTGTAAACACTATAGTTAGCCTTTGAATGCTGCAAACGCTGTTGGGAAGCCATAAAAATTCAGCTTGTCAAATCCACAGTTTATAGTCTTCAAAACAGCAAAGCACTTCAACAGCAAAATCCCATAAGTCATATCAGCATTAACATAATATTATGCATGACGTGTGTGAATCTCTTGGATGCAAATAGTCGGTGAGGTCAGTAAGCTTGTAAATCTCTTCATATCAAATCAAAATCACAATATTTTTCTGCAAAACATATCAGTACAGGTGCTTCACAGTAGCTGCAGTGCGCTTAAGATGGGGGTATAGATTTTTTGAGGTGTTTCTGACCTTGCTTCTAGATATAACATATTTTAGGTTAAAGTCAGAAACTAAACTTGAAGAGGGGAAAATGCAACATAAAACCATTTCACGTATCCTACAGTAGACGTTTCTTTTCACTTCAGACATTTTGCAACCAACCCTAGCAACCTGCAAGAATAAAAATTAATAATATTAATAACATGCAAATATTTAAATATTAATAAAAACACACAATAAAATGACTAAAACTAACTAAAATATATAATGTATACTAATTGCACATGCAAGCACTACTCACTTTTTTTTATTTATTTTTATTTTTTTTGTACCAGACACTTTTTGCATAATTAGCTCCTTAGTTCATCTCTGACTGGATTCTTTTACTCGTGGCTGAATTCTCAAGCCATCACCAATTACATGTGAAGCTCTTTCTCCTGTCATATTCTCCACTCTGCTGTTTATTCGGACCGAGGCTGGATAATTAAACTTGATTTGACTTTCATGTTGTGCTGCCCTAGATGACACTGAATGAAATATCGCAGGCATGTCAAGATGGATCAGACTGACAGAGCGTCTCTCACGAGGAGTCAAACACCAGCTCTTCATTTCACTATCTCTGCCACTCCTCCAGACACCAACAGCTGTCAAATTTCACTATTTATCAAATAAAAACAGGCCCAAATAGTTGATATTGTCATACTACTGTAATTTCTCATCATTGAGATGCTTTTATAGTATTTATTAATATCTTGAATCAGTTTTTATTTTTATATTTTCCGATTTAATTTTAATTAAAGTTTTAGTAAATTAGTTTTTTTTTAAAAAAAAGAAATACATTTACATCATTTGCCCCTATTTGGGTGTGAGCAAAAACATGCCGTTTTTGTGTGTGTCCCTTTAAATGCAAATGAACTGCTGCTCCAGAAGAGGGCGGAGCTTTAACAGCTCACGCTTCGGTTGTTCATCAACAACAAAGCTGGAGAATCTCACGCAGCCAAAATGAGGATTGTCAGTAACGGTGTTCAGCCTTACATTGTTCAAACCGGAGTCGACACTGATGGAGAGACTCAGGAAGAAGTTACAACTTTTAGAATGAAACTGGACGTTTCTGAATGGTTAGTGGATAAATTTATGTAGTTGCTGTGGAGTTGATTCAACTCATCGACTAGCATGTGTCGTTATGTTAATATTTTGTGCAAATCCAGCATTGAATTGACCCTCGTTTGTGAAGCAGTCCGGCGTAAAATGACGGCATGGTAACAACACTCTACTACAACAACTCTTCCTCTTCTCTAAAGCAGCCCAACATGGCCTCACCACCTTTGTTGCGTCTTCTCGGGGGCGGGGTTTATGTAAATTTTAGGGTTAGTGATGTCACTAACCTGGGAAGAAGCTCGTTGTAGTCCTTAAACAGCGAATTCTTTAAAAGAAAGAAATTTTGAGCGTCGTAACTTTGCAGATGTTGTTTATTCTCAAACAGCAACATGACACACTAACTAAAGGTAAAAAAGTGAAATATAATCAACCACCCCTTTAAGGCTTCTTTAAGCTGTTTTTCAGCAGGGCAATAAGTGTTTTTCTCTTTGTTCTTTTTAATGTTGTTTCATTAATATTAACCATATAAAAACTAGAGACAGGTCTATTAGGCTGCATAGCAAGGCTTAAAGCACAGATCCAATATTTAGATGCAAATCCACCATTAATTACATTAATACCTTATCAAGACAGTATTTTGACCGTTTTCGCAGCACAAATATGTGGAGCATCTAAGTATTCAAGTAGAGTTTGTACAGGCAAACTACTAGTGATACCGGTATTGCATTTTTTAAAAAATTATTTCAGTACCAAGTATTATATTTACCATTTTTTAGATATTTCAGTGGCAAAAAGAGCTGCTACACTAATTATTGGCAGGCATGTAAATGAATAAATGCTAAAGCAGCAGCCCGTCGGCCGATGAAAGCGAAACGCTGTCAATCAGCTCAATGTCACAGCAGCCTGGAGGGGACGACGAGCTCAGAGAATTATAATCACCTGCGGGCGACGAACTCAACGACTACAAGAGGATTAGAAAAAAAAACACTAATTTGAAGAACACAAGAAAAAAGCACAAATATTGTTGAATCAGCAGTCAGGAGAGCGCTGCATGTGTTTTTGCACATTTCCATGCCTGGCAAAGACAGAGAGAGTCAATAGAAGAAAAGAATTCATCTGTTTACGGTAATTGGATACACTGGCTGCCATTCAATGTTTATTAATGAAGTATATTTCATGGAAAGAGGCCTCCTACATTCTTCCCATGTTTTTGTGGGAAGAGGATGCATCTAGGAGAACTTCATTAAAAGAAACTCTTATGTTCCTGGAAAGCGCTCTCATTTACACAGAACTGATAAATGAGCTGATCTGAACACACCATGGTGACCGTTGTGTCACATATTGTATGTTAAGGCAAACATCACTATTACTGTTTCTCATGCGTAGGGACAGAGGTTGGTTTAAAATATGGAAGAAACATCTTTTAATCTTACATTGAAGGAGGAACCCAAGCCATAAGAATATCAGAGAGACTTTTCACTTGAGACAGTAAGAAACCACACAGAACACCCTAGCAACCACATATCAACGCCCTGGCAAACATCCAGAACATCCTAGCAACCCCATAGCAACATCCTGGCAAACACCCTAGCAACCCCATAGCAATGCCCTGGCAAAAACCAAGAACACACTATAGCAACCTCACGTCAATGTCCTGCCAAACACCCAGAACACCCTATAGCAAGCCCATGGCAATGTCCTGGCAAACACCCAGATCACCCTTAGCAACCCCACAGCAACGCCCTGGCAAACACCCAGAACACAGTATAGCAACCCCATAGCAACATCTTGGCAAACACCCAGAACATCCTAGCAACCCCACAGCAACACCTTGGCAAAAACCCAGAACACCCTATAGCAACCCCACAGCAACGCCCTGGCAAACACCCAGAACACACTATAGCAACCCCATAGCAACACCTTGGCAAACACCCAGAACACCCTAGCAACCCCACAGCAATGCCCTGGCAAACACCCAGAACACCCTATAGCAAGCTCATAGCAATGTCCTGGCAAACACCCAGAAAACCCTTAGCAACCCCACAGCAACACCTTGGCAAACACCCAGAACACCCTATTGCAAGCCCATAGCAATGTCCTGGCAAACACCCAGAAAACCCTTAGCAACACCCTGGCAAACACCCAGAACACCCTATAGCAACCCCACAGCAAAATCCTTGGCAAACACCCAGAACACCCTATAGCAAGCTCATAGCAACGTCCTGGCAAACACTCAGAAAACCCTAGTAACCCCAAAGCAACGTCCTGGCAAACACCCAGAACACCCTTAGCAACCCCCATAGCAACACCCTGGCAAACACCCAGAACACCCTATAGCAACCCCACAGCAATGCCCTGGCAAACACCCAGAACACCCTATAGCAAGCTCATAGCAAAGTCCTGGCAAACACCCAGAAATCCATAGTAACTCCAAAACAACTCCCTGGCAAACACCCAGAAAACCCTTAGCAACCCCACAGCAGCACCCTGGCAAACACCCAGAACACCCTATTGCAAGCCCATAGCAATGTCCTGGCAAACACCCAGAAAACCCTTAGCAACCCCCATAACAACACCCTGGCAAACACCCAGAACACCCTATAGCAAGCCCACAGAACACCCTATAGCAAGCTCATAGCAACGTCCTGGCAAACACCCAGAAAACCCTTAGCAACCCCACAGCAACACCTTGGCAAACACCCAGAACACCCTATAGCAAGCTCATAGCAACGTCCTGGCAAACACTCAGAAAACCCTAGTAACCCCAAAGCAACTTCCTGGCAAACACCCAGAACACCCTTAGCAACCCCCATAGCAACACCCTGGCAAACACCCAGAACACCCTATAGCAACCACACAGCAACACCTTGGCAAACACCCAGAACACCCTATAGCAAGCTCATAGCAACGTCCTGGCAAACACCCAGAAAACCCTAGCAACCCCATAGCAACGTCCTGGCAAACACTCAGAAAACCCTAGTAACCCCAAAGCAACTTCCTGGCAAACACCCAGAACACCCTTAGCAACCCCCATAGCAACACCCTGGCAAACACCCAGAACACCCTATAGCAACCACACAGCAACACCTTGGCAAACACCCAGAACACCCTATAGCAAGCTCATAGCAACGTCCTGGCAAACACCCAGAAAACCCTAGCAACCCCATAGCAACGCCCTGGCAAACACCCAGATCATTCTATAGCAGGGGTTCTTGACTCTGGCCCTGGAGGTCCACTTCCCTGCAGAGTTTAGCTCCAAACTTGATCAAACTCACCTGCCTGTAACTTTCTAGTAATCCTGATTAGCTTAATTGATTAGGTTTGGAGCTAAACTCAGCAGGAAAGTTGACCTGGAGGGCCTGAGTCGAGAACCCCTGCTCTACAGCATCATGGCGGCAACTATAATCAGCAACGTTTCTGAGCTCTGTTCTATTTATAGACTGCCTTTCGGTCGCATCCAACACTGAAATCTTGATTTGTCAGCACTCAGAGATTGAATTTCACATTTTCAGCCCTCTCTCACATTGCGCTGAGGCGTGAATGGATTTTCAGAGGCTGTATGCAGATCTCAGAGCTTCACTGAAGCTTCACCTGCTGACACGCAATCTCCCCCGAGTCTTAGTGTCACATTAATGTGAGGCATGTAAATCTCTGGGAGTTCATGTAGTCTGTGGGCAGATCGAGTGAGATGTCTGCCTTACCTTCGCTCTCTGGTTTGAATAAGAAAGTGACCAGTGACGAGATGCAGCGTGTTCTTTCGTCTGACAGCAGGATATTCTCACTCCGTCAGGTTGAGCGGCTGCCGTACTGTATTAACTGGCAGCGAGGTGCATTGGCAATGATCTTTGAAGGTCAGAATGAAAAGCATGACCTCTATATGCTGCTTGAGTGGGCTGATGGTGCAGATGAGACTTCTTTTTTAGGACAATAGTGTTTTGGATGGTAACCAGAACTAGTTAAAAGAGTCCTTCAAGTCTCAATGATATTTTAGAGCCAGATGCACGAGATGGAATAAAACAGCAGATTGATTGAACTTCTTCAATAAGCTCATGTTTTACCTGACAGACTTTAGACATATATGATAATGTTGATATTTACACTTTTAAAGAGGACCTAGTATGCCCTTTTCCATGTTCATCTTTCTTTAGTGTGTAATGTTGATGTTTGAGCATGAAAAAGCTGCACAGAGTCCCTCCAGCGGGAGTTATTCTATATATCAGTGTCACGGTTTCTGAACTCCCTGAAACGCCTCCATTGTAGTCTTGAGTTTTCTTCCGGGAACAAACACATCACAATATTCGTCATTTAAATAATTCATACGCAGAATAAAGGGGCGGGGCCTGGTTGAGTTAGTTAGTAGTGTGTTGAAACTGGCGGTTATGATAAGGGGCGGGACATTTCCCAAACACGCTCGAAGCGCTTGACCAATCACAACACACTGGTCCAGCCGACCAATCAGAGCACATTGTGCTTTTCAGAAGGAGGGGCTTCATAGAGACAGGAACTAAACAGAGCGTTGACAGACTGGGAAGAGAGGAGCTGCAACAATGGAGGCTATGAAAATAATGTGTTTTTTGAACATTCAACCATGAAATCCTGTTCTAGTAGAGCCCAAAAACAAAATCAAGACTTTGTAAAAGGGCACAATAGGTCCTCTTTAAGAAAATGAAGTGAATGAATTACTTTGTTAGCACCTCTTCAACAAACACAATTTGACATGTGCATGTCAAATAAAATCATATTTTTTTTTGTATTTGTGTATTTTTTTTTTTAATTTACAGAAGATATTAAGTCTTGTTTTCCTATAAAAAATGTATCAAAATGAAGCGAGTTTAAGCTTAAAACAAGTACAGATATCTGCCAATGGGGTCAGAAAAATAAACTTAATTCAAAAGGAAACCAAGTAAATTTTTATTACCCTACTCTACTGGCAGATATTTATGGAAACTCGTTTCCGCCATGAAATAAAAATAAAAAAGTAATTGCGACTTTTAATCTCACAATTCTGACCTTTTTTCTCAGAATTGCAAAATATAAACTAACAACTGCGAGTTATAAAGTCAGAATTGCAAGTTATAAAATTAGAATTCTGTGATATAAAGTCAGAATTGCGAGTTATAAAGTCAAAATTGCGTGATATAAAGTCAGAATTGCGTGATATAAAGTCAGACCTGCGAGATATGAAGTCAGAATTGCGAGATATAAAGTCAGAATTGTGAGATATAAAGTCAGAATTGTGTGATATAAAGTCAGAATTGCGAGATATAAAGTCAGAATTGCGTCGTATAAAGTCAGAATTGTGAGATATAAAGTCAGAATTGCGTGATATAAAGTCAGAATTGCGTGATATAAAGTCAGAATTGCGAGATATAAAGTCAGAATTGTGTGGTATAAAGTCAGAATTGCGTGATATAAAGTCAGAATTGTGTGATATAAAGTCAGAATTGCGTGATATAAAGTCAGAATTGCGAGTTATAAAGTCAGAATTGTGTGGTATAAAGTCAGAATTGCGTGATATAAAGTCAGAATTGCGAGTTATAAAGTCAGAATTGCGTCGTATAAAGTCAGAATTGTGAGATATAAAGTCAGAATTGCGAGATATAAAGTCAGAATTTCGTGATATAAAGTCAGAAATGTGAGATATAGTCAGAATTGCGAGATATAAAGTCAGAATTTCGTGATATAAAGTCAGAAATGCGAGATATAAAGTCAGAATTGCGAGATATAAAGTCAGAATTGCGAGATATAAAGTCAGAATTGCGAGTAATAAAGTCAGAATTGTGTGGTATAAAGTCAGAATTGCGTGATATAAAGTCAGAAATGTGAGATATAAAGTCAGAATTGTGAGATAAAGTCAGAATTGTGTGATATAAAGTCAGAATTGCGTCGTATAAAGTCAGAATTGTGTGAAAGTCAGAATTGCGAGTAATAAAGTCAGAATTGTGTGGTATAAAGTCAGAATTGCGTGATATAAAGTCAGAATTGTGAGATATAAAGTCAGAATTGTGAGATATAAAGTCAGAATTGTGAGATATAAAGTCAGAATTGCGAGTTATAAAGTCAAAATTGCGTGATATAAAGTCGGAATTGCGTGATATAAAGTCAGACCTGCGAGATATAAAGTCAGAATTGTGAGATATAAAGTCAGAATTGCGAGTTATAAAGTCAAAATTGCGTGATATAAAGTCGGAATTGCGTGATATAAAGTCAGACCTGCGAGATATAAAGTCAGAATTGCGAGATATAAAGTCAGAATTGTGAGTTATAAGTCAGAATTGTGAGATATAAAGTCAGAATTGCGAATTATAAAGTCAGAATTGCGTCACATAAAGTCAGAATTGTGAGATATAAAGTCAGAATTGCGAGTTATAGTCAGAATTGCGTCGTATAAAGTCAGAATTGTGAGATATAAAGTCAGAATTGCGAGATATAAAGTCAGAATTGCGTCGTATAAAGTCAGAATTGTGAGATATAAAGTCAGAATTGCGAGATATAAAGTCAAAATTGTGTCGTATAAAGTCAGAATTGTGAGATATAAAGTCAGAATTGCGTGATATAAAGTCAGAATTGCGAGTTATAAAGTCAGAATTGCGAGTTATAAAGTCAGAATTGCGTCGTATAAAGTCAGAATTGTGAGTTATAAAGTCAGAATTGCGTCGTATAAAGTCAGAATTGTGTGATATAAAGTCAGAATTGCGAGTTATAAAGTCAGAATTTCGTGATATAAAGTCAGAATTGTGTGATATAAAGTCAGAATTGCGTCGTATAAAGTCAGAATTGTGTGATATAAAGTCAGAATTGCGAGTTATAAAGTCAGAATTGTGTGATATAAAGTCAGAATTGTGTGATATAAAGTCAGAATTGCGTCGTATAAAGTCAGAATTGTGTGATATAAAGTCAGAATTGTGTGATATAAAGTCAGAATTGCGTGATATAAAGTCAGAATTGTGTGATATAAAGTCAGAAATGTGTGATATAAAGTCAGAATTGTGAGTTATAAAGTCAGAATTGTGAGTTATAAAGTCAGAATTGTGATTTATAAAGTCAGAATTGCAAGTTATAAAGTCAGACCTGCGAGATATAAAGTCAGAATTGCGAGATATAAAGTCAGAATTGCGTGATATAAAGTCAGAATTGCGTGATATAAAGTCAGACCTGCGAGATATAAAGTCAGAATTGTGAGTTATAAAGTTGGAGTTATAAAGTCACAATTGCTTGATATAAAGTCGGAATTGCGAGTTATAAAGTCAGAGTTATAAAGTCAGAATTGCGAGTTATAAAGTCAGAATTGTGAGTTATAAGTCAGAATTGTGAGATATAAAGTCAGAATTGCGAATTATAAAGTCAGAATTGCGTCACATAAAGTCAGAATTGTGAGATATAAAGTCAGAATTGCGAGTTATAGTCAGAATTGCGTGATATAAAGTCAGAATTGCGTGATATAAAGTCAGAATTGCGAGATATAAAGTCAGAATTGCGAGATATAAAGTCAGAATTGTGTGATATAAAGTCAGAACTGCGAATTATAAAGTCAAAATTGCGTCGTATAAAGTCAGAATTGTGAGATATAAAGTCAGAATTGTGTGATATAAAGTCAGAACTGCGAATTATAAAGTCAAAATTGCGTCGTATAAAGTCAGAATTGTGAGTTATAAAGTCAGAATTGTGTGATATAAAGTCAGAATTGCGAGATATAAAGTCAGAATTGCGAGTAATAAAGTCAGAATTGTGTGGTATAAAGTCAGAATTGTGTGATAAAGTCAGAATTGTGTGATATAAAGTCAGAATTGCGAGTTATAAGGTCAGAATTGCGAGTTATAAAGTCAGAATTGTGTGATAAAGTCAGAATTGCGTCGTATAAAGTCAGAATTGTGAGTTATAAAGTCAGAATTGCGTCGTATAAAGTCAGAATTGTGTGATATAAAGTCAGAATTGCGAGTAATAAAGTCAGAATTGTGAGTTATAAAGTCAGAATTGCGTCGTATAAAGTCAGAATTGTGTGATATAAAGTCAGAATTGCGAGTTATAAAGTCAGAATTTCGTGATATAAAGTCAGAATTGTGTGATATAAAGTCAGAATTGCGTCGTATAAAGTCAGAATTGTGTGATATAAAGTCAGAATTGCGAGTTATAAAGTCAGAATTGTGTGATATAAAGTCAGAATTGTGTGATATAAAGTCAGAATTGCGTCGTATAAAGTCAGAATTGTGTGATATAAAGTCAGAATTGTGTGATATAAAGTCAGAATTGTGTGATATAAAGTCAGAATTGCGAGTTATAAAGTCAGAATTGTGTGGTATAAAGTCAGAATTGCGTGATATAAAGTCAGAATTATGTGATATAAAGTAAGAATTGTGAGATAAAGTCAGAATTGCGAGAATTCTCATAAAAAGTTGCTATTGCCTTTTTTTTACTTTTTAAATTTAGTGGCGGAAACAATCTTCCATACGGAGATATTTGGTCTTGTTTTTTTGATACATTTTTCAGAAAACAAGACTCATTATCTTATGTTATTTCGCTTATAAATACTGAGTAAGAAATCATTTTTTTGCAGTGTAGGGGTTTGTTCAAATCACTAAACCTAATTATAAGCAAAAATAGTGATTCTCAAGTGCATGGAGTCAATTCCACCTCTCTATCTGAGAAAGAGGCATTTTCAGCCTGATTCTGTCATCCGTCTCACTTTCGAAGCTTACGAATAAGCTCCTTAACAGAAGTGATGCTCGCAACGATACAAAAGGTGACTTACCGTGTTGCTCGAGTTCCCATTTAAATGCAAACCACTGTCGAAAAGCGGCGAGGACGCTCTGCTACTCTGATCGCTGGACGGTCCGGGTGAACCTGAGGAAATATGGCAGATTAGTATATATTCTATATAAAGCAGAGCTCATATTGTGTGCAAATCTACTCTGGTAGCGCTTCACATCTAAAGCCGAGTGATATGACGTGTATTAGCTTGGCAAGCCGCTTTCTAGGTTGTCACGATGCCATAGACACCAAAGTCACAGGAGATTATGGGTAAGGTGAGTGTGAAATACACGAGATGCAGGAATTCTGACAAGGCCATCACTGGAAAATGCAGAGCACAAAAAGTCCATTTCATGCAGGGGCATCTGCGACACGCTGCTCTGAAAGTCGTCTTTCTGTTGAAAGCAGCACAGATACAGTAGCACAGCTGCCCCGTTCAGTCCCGAGAGATTCACCGTCCTGCAGAGCCGACGCTGCCTTCAGATCTGACTTACTAGTTGCAATGTGATGTGCATTCAAGTCATTTTAGTCTGCAAAAATTGGATGCCTTGGACAAATTCAGATTTACTTTCCTTTTTCTTTCTCTTTTTCACTTCATAACAAGCACAGGATGCTTTCCAGAGCTGGTATAACAAAAGTTTGAGAGCAAAGGTTGTGCATCAGGTGTGGAACTGACAGTGTTGCTGTTGTTAACTAAAACTAAAACAATTAACATCTTCTTAACATTTAAAAATATATATCTTTTTAACAATTATATAATACTAATATATAATACTAACAAATATAATTATATAATATAATATAAATATATATAATAAATAAACCTTAAAAAAAAACTTTAAATACATTAAGAATATATATATTTTTAACAATATTTTTAAAAATTCCATTAAAATCTTCTAAATTATAATTGAAATAAAGCTGAAATAAAATAAAACAAATATACGTGTAAAATATAAATATTAGATGAAAAAACTAAAAAAAAAACTTTAATCTTTTTAACATAAAAAATAAAATCTTTTTAACAATATAAAAAAATCTTTAGCCATTAAAATCTTTTTTAAAAATGATCATTGAAATAAAGCTGAAATAAAATAAAATAGAAATATATAAATATTAGATAAAAAAAACAAAATCTTTAACAATTTTTTAAAAAATTATCCATTAAAATCTTTAAAAAAACAAATGAAATAAAACTAAATAAAATCAAATAGAAATATATAGAAACATATAAATATTAGATACCCCCCCCCCCAAAAAAAACCCCAAAATCTTTTTAACAATCTTTTTTAACAATTTTTTAAAAAAAATTAACCATTAAAATATTTTAACATTTTAATATTTCAACTGAAAAAAAGTTGAAGTACTAAAATTACTAAAATAGTGAAATTAAAAATTAATGAAAGCTATATGTAAATGTTTTTAAAAAGACCAAAAACTAACAAAATTGATAAAAAAAAAAAAACCCACAATATTACTAAGACTTAAACAAAAAATTAAAATTGAAAACTGAAAACATAAAAATAAAATCTAATTCAAAATGTTAATAAAAAGTATAATAGTATATAAATAATATTAAAGTGACACTGGTAATTAATGCTGCATTTGCATATTTGATCATTCTGGTTTCTACTACAGAGAATGATGGGAAATGTTGTTTGGTCACACAAGCCTGTTACAAACCAGTTACATTAGTGGCATTTTCTGTCAAGATTTATGGCGATTCTTCATCAAAAATGCACAAAATACATAGAAACTAAACTGTATAAGCAACATTTACTATTAATACTTAATTATGACAAAAACAAAGACCGCATCACATGTATTCTTTGCAGAGAAAAGATGGAGGATGAAATATTGATACATTTTTATAGTTAGCTATCAGAATCAACTGTGAGACTCCTATGCAAAATGCAACATTGCCGATTATGTATAGCATCCAAATCACTCACTAATGAGGTTGCATTTCAGTTAGGACGCTTCCTAAGAAGAGCGCTACATATTTAGACAGCACGGCAGCTCACTAGGTTTAGTACCAGAGCTCAGATGTGAAGTTGTTCTGGTCAAACCTACCTAATGGGAGTTTTAAGAAGGCCGGCGCTTCCCTGAGGTAACGTACAGTGATGGTGACTTCATCCCCTGCCGTTCGCAAAAGATGAACCTGCAAGGAGGCAGAGAGATAAAATATCCTTCTGACATTGCCGGCATCGTGAGGAGGAAAGACGTCTGAACTGCATTTAAATGACCGTTTCACCTAATTGAGTTGAGGAGCCGCAGCATTTGAATTAAATCACCCAATCAGCATGTGATGTCTGAGAGATTTGTCACGAGTTATTATTTCAGTAAGAGCCGTGTTGAGTTCAGATGGACTAACCGCTCCTTAGACAACAGTGTCTCGTGTCTTCAGATATCTTCCAAACGCTTTTGGCATCAGAACCTCTTTGACCTAAAACACACTGAGAAGTGTAGGATTTAACTGAAACAACTGGCTTTTATATTGTTGCTAAATTTCACAAGTAATTACAAAGTCATTTTGAAGTAGAAAGACTTCATTTTCTGTAAAATCTGTAAAAGTTCCCCCAAGATTTTGTTCATAATTCAATAATTTAACACATTTTCATGTTGAAATAATTTCCATTTATAAATTGCTAGTCAATTTTATAAGTACACAGACATTTTGAAGTAGAAAAACTGAAATAGTATTTTCTTGTAAAACTTAATATTCAAAAAATAATTTTACAGTGTATTTTCTAAGTTTATATTTTAGTAATTTAACAACAGATTTGCATGTTGCAACAACTGTCTTTTTGATAAATTGCTAGTAAATTTCAAAATTACAAGAAATTTTGAAGTAGAAAGACTGAAGAGTATTTTCTAGTAAAACATACCCAAATAAACACTATTTTAGTGTATTTTCTTGGTCCCCCTAAAATTTTAAGTTTATATTTCAATAATTTAACAACACATTTGCATGTTGAAATAATTTCCATTTATAAATTATAAAAGAAATTAATCTCAAATACTCAAATAATCTTAAAAAAAACACTTTGTGTATTTTCTTGAAGTCCCCCTAAATCTTTAAGTTTATATTTCAATAATTGAACAGCATATCTGCATGTTGTGTTAATTTCCATTCATATACTGCTAGTAAATTTCAAAATTATAAAGAAATTTTGAAGTAGAAAAAGTATTTTCTTGTAAAATGTACTAAAAAAAAACAATTAGTGTATTTTCTTTAAGTTCCCTGAAATATATATATATATATTATATATATATAATTAATATTTCAATAATTTAACACATTTAACATGTTGAAATAATTTTGATTTACTGTATAAATTGCTAGTAAATTTCACAAATAATTATAAAGAAATTTTGAAGTAGAAAAAAAATAATTTTATTAAAACACTCATTTAATCTTCAAAAAAGAATTTGTGTATTTTCTTGAAGCCCCCCATTTATGTTAATATTTCAATAATAAACACATTTGCACGTTCACAGTTCTCTGACGTCAGTTAATGGTCACATGACATACATGTGAACAAATAAAATTACATATTTTTTAGTAAGTGTTTTATTTTGATTGTTTTTTGTTGTTGTTGTTGTTGTTTTAATTACTTATTTTAATTTTACATTAGTTTACTTTTGGGAAGCCCTGATCTAACACACAACAGCATTTAGTCGCTTCTAAATAACATCTTATCACTTTTCTAAGATACTAAATGTTCTGAAAATGGATTGATTTTGTGCCTTCAGTATACGACGAGAACTTAAAGTCAACATTAAATGGTATTGACAACACATTTTACAACCTGACGAGGGTGAATTAATTTTCTCCATCAGAAACTGAAGGTATAAAGTATGCTCGACAGCAGAAGTCAGATCTGAGAACAAGTTTGCAGTGGATTGTAAAGGACTTTTGAAGCGATTTCATGTCAACTTTTAGACTTCATTTGATCATAACCACAGCTAGAAAAGTTACTGCATTTAGCAAATCTGAAGAAAACATGACACACTTGTGCAACATTTCCACAGAGAGCGGATACTAAAGGAAACCACGTCCTCGCCAAGAAACCCTCGTGTGTGTTTGTGCCTTCGATCTAAAGCCCCGTTTACACTGACAGACATTAATCGCTGGAGGTCGAAACCAGAACATTCATTTAAACAAGCAATTTTAAATAACAAGCATACATTAAATAACGCATAACATGTTAAGTAAAAATATAAAGTGCATATATGAAAATGTTCCTCTCCTTTTTCTAGCTATACTTTAACTATCGATTTTATGGATAATGAATGGCTTTCCTGAGGTAAATGTAATGTTAAGTTACATATTGTTTACAAGCTGTTTTACTGACGTCTTTTGAAACACGATACATTTCAGTAAGTTGTACTTTATCATTTTCAGACATGCAGCGATTGAATATCCACTGTTATAATCTGGTCCAGTGGCCGGTTTCATAAACTGCTTAGACTAATCTATTTTTTTTCTTTAAGATGGGTCATAACATTTTCAAGTCAGTCAGATTGATCTAATTTGAATCTGAAAAGTAAGAGTGATTGCTGTAGACTTGGCTAACTAGATCTTAAAGGGATAGTTCACCCAAAAACTACTATGAAAAAAATACTATGGAAGTCAATGGCTACCATGTCAACTGTCTGGTTACCAATCTGGTTCAACAGAAGAATGAAACTTACAGGTTTGGAACAACTTGAAGGTGAGTAAGTAATGACAAAATTTTCATTTTTGGGTGAACTATCCCTTTAAGTCACAGTCTTAACATAGTGGCTTTGTCTATGAAACTGTGTCCTGATCACTTAATCATATTTAGGAGATTGCTTTAATAAAGCATTCACATTTTTCCTAACGATCTCATCTCTTTGAGATTGGTCTTGCATCTCAAACATGCACTACCACCTACAGTATGTAATAATATCCCAGAGGAAAACTCGTATTGCTCTTTCATTACTCAGGAGACTTTTAATTATGCTTCAATAAAGAATTAACTTTGTCTCAGGCGTTTCTCCTAAAATAACTGCAGGCAATAAAAAGACACAAATGAAAACGAAGCTGTCACGGGTATACCCACCAAGGACGAAGACAAGGATGATTTAGTTCAAATAAAGATATTCACTTCCAACAGGATGCAACGTAACAGTGTGAACCATACATGAGCAATACCCGACAATGAACGAGAACTAAAGAGGAACTTAAATACACAGTGCTGAACCAAACGCAGACAGGTGTGTTCGTTAAATTAATGTCCATGACAGCTGATAGGTGGCGGGAAACTGGAACAAAGGAAACAGGAAACTGAAGAGAAACTAACTAAAAGTCCATGAAAATGAAACTAAACTGACTAAACGTGACAAAAAGGTTTCATTAGTTAATATTGTATATTTCTAATTACAAATATATTACAAAATATTACCAATAACATTGTATATTACGAGCTTGACAATGTATATTAAAGATTGCTTTTGTTCTTCTTCAGGAGAAAAATGTCTGCTAAATGCGTCAATGTAAATATAAACATGAACTTCCAAATGAACAATACTTCAGTATTTAGTAATCTTACACTTAAATGCTGGGTTAAAAACAACCCAAATTGTGTTGAAAATGGACAAACCCAGCGGTTGGGTTAAATGTTTGCCCAACATGCTGGGTAGTTTTATTTAACTCAACTATTGTTTAAAAATGACTGTATTGCTTGATTAAAATGAACCCAAAATATGTTGGAAATTAACATTTATTAATGTTTAATAAATGAACATTTATTAAAGGGGGGGTATCACACACAGTTTCTGCAAATCTCATGTTAATCTTGAGTACATATAGAGTAACAATGCATTCTTCATATCTCCGAAAAGTCTTTAGTTTTGTCATATTTATAAAAGATAGATACGCTGTACCAAGTCTTTCCGAAAAAAGCCGAGATCCTGGAGGCATGTCTGCTGTCAGTGCCATGGGCGGAGCTAAAGAGTCACGAGCGCGCACAGCTTCGGCGTCGAGATCGTCTGCTAGCTGAGACATCATTATAAATAAAAAGGGAACAAAAACGTTTGTGTTGTTTACATTATATGCTTGCGCGCCGATTGCCAACAAAACACAGACATCTGACGCAGCTTTACTCACCACCCGCGATCTGCAAATCCAGTGCCGAACTGGGACTTGTTTACAAAGTATTCATCACCGAATTCCCGGGAACAAACAAACATACATGCACAACTCCGTTGCTGCCCCGGAAAAACAAACTTCATCCTCTGTTCCCTTAAAGGATTAGTTCACTTTCATATAAAATTTTCCTGATAATTTACTCACCCCCATGTCATCCAAGATGTTCATGTCTTTCTTTCTTCAGTCGAAAAGAAATTAAGGTTTTTGATGAAAACATTCCAGGATTATTCTCCTTATAATGGACTTCACTGGCCTCCAAACGGTTGAAGGTCAAAATTATAGTTTCAGTGCAGCTTCAAAGGGCTTTAAACAATACCAGACGAGGAATAAGGGTCTTATCTAGCGAAACGATTGGTCATTTTCGAAAAAAATGTAAATGTATATGCTTTATATAAACAAATGATCGCCTTCCAAGTGCTTCCGCCAAAACCGTACTTTCGTATTCTTCAAAAAGCTTACGCTGTTTGTCCTTCGCCTTCCCTATTCTACTTACGGTACAAATGTAACTGGCGCTGCGTTCGTTCCGTAAGTTGAATAGGGAAGGCGTAGGACATACAGCATAAGCTTTTTGAAGAATACGAAAGTACGGTTTTGGCGGAAGCACTTGGAAGGCGATCATTTGTTTATATAAAGCATATACATTTACATTTTTTCGAAAATGACCGATCGTTTCGCTAGATAAGTCCCTTATTCCTCGTCTGGTATCGTTTAAAGCCCTTTGAAGCTGCACTGAAACTATAATTTTGACCTTCAACCGTTTGGAGGCCATTGAAGTCCATTATAAGGAGAATAATCCTGGAATGTTTTCATCAAAAACCTTCATTTCTTTTCGACCTAAGAAAGAAAGACATTGACAGCTTGGATGACATGGGCGTGAGTAAATTATCAGGAAAATTTTATATGAAAGTGAACTAATCCTTTAACACTGGGTTCTTTAGGAAGCTGAAAAAGGTAATCTTTCCCTCACAACCAAAAACACACTCCTTTGTTTACAGGAGCTGCGTCTCATTTCGGAGGCTGCGTCCTTCGGAGGTCGCATTTGAAGGCTTAATACTTCATCAAGGATGTCTTATTTAAGAAAAGTAACTGTAATAAAATTGACTGATATTCATTGTGAGGTGTAAAATACTGTAATTTCTTTCTTACGTTGCAATCTAACGGTTATTTTTCTTAAATGAGACTGCCTCGATGATGTATGCAGCCTTCAAAGGGTGCAGCCCCTGAATTGGGACACAGCCATGGTTGAAAAATCTCTCAGCTTCCGTATCCCGAACGAAGCGCGTTGATGGGCGTGCTCTTGCTCTCGCTCTGGGTGATGTGTGTGTGCACGCTTATCAGGGAGAAGTGCCTATACAAGGAATTCCACCCTTTATGACGCGATAAAGGCCATACTCGAAAAAAACTCTCCGAATCCTGTACCGAAACTGGAAGTAGTGGATTTGGCACAGAAATACTCTGTCATACGTCCAACTCGTGTTTTGAAACTTTGGCCATGTTTAGCAAGAGAATGCAACTCTTTAACAGTGTAAATAAGTCAGAATGCATGAAATAGCATTACACCCCCCCTTTAATAAGTTTAATGAATAATAATTAAACAATAAACATTTATTAAATTGCTTATTAATAAATATTCACCTTTTGATTATTATTGTTGCCTCCAGTAATGATTTTTAATTTCTAACCTATTTTGGGTTCATTTTAAGCCAGACATATAGTCATTTTAAACAATAGTTGAGTTAAATAAAACTCCCCAGCAGGTTGGGCAAACATTTAACCCAATCGCTGGGTTAAAACAACCCAATCGCTGCATGGATTTGTCCATTTTCAACCCAACTTGGGTTGTTTTTAACCCAGCATTTTTTAGAGTGTAGTTAACACTTTACAATAAGTTTTCATTAGTTAACTACATTAATTAACATTGTATATTAAAAAATGATGAATGTATTACGAAATATTACCAACAACATTTTATGTAACAAATATTGTTGGCTCTTTGACACATTGCTTTTGTTCATTTTTTTGAATGCTAAATGCACAAATGTCAATGGAAATGTAAACATGAACTAAACATGAACTTTGAATAAAGTTTTTTCTCAGGAGAAACATCCAAGCAAGAGCCTCCATTTGATCACTAGGAGAAACAACTGAGACACTGCCGATTCTCAAGTGTGATTTTTCTGTCCTGCAGGATGATTTCTGTCAGCTTCTCTCGGACAGAAGCTGATGTCACAGCAGCTTGTCTTAGTTAGTCTGCAGTTGTTCAGTGAAATCATTAATCACGTCCTTCATCTTCCCAATGGAAATGCAAAGAACGGCTGTCAGGATCCAGAAAGAGAGAGAGAGGAAACCTGCCAGTGTGAGTGAGTGTTTCTGCTCGTCCTCTCTCGAGGCTGAGCTGTGATGAATCTACTCACTATCGATTAGTTATAGCTGAGACCATACAAGGAGAAACCAAACATTCGCTACTGATATAAAAGGTTTCAGTGGCATCTAATGCACTTTTGATTAATTCTGCATCAATGGCATTTCAAGGGCATGTATGAAAGAGCCAATCGAATACTCACGACTTCCTCGTGTGTACACTTCTCCACGTTAATGCCATTGACCTGCGTAGAAAAGAAAACATTTCAGCAGAAATCACATTTAGACGTTAAAGGGGTCATGAATTGTGAAATCAACTTTTCCTTGAGCTTTTGATATATAAGAGGTCATCGTACTATAAGAATATCCTGTAAGTTTCAGAACTGAAAACTTCCTTGTTAGTCCAATAAAAGTTTTTATTGACACCAGACCCAGCGAACGACTCGTCCCAGAATGTGCCTATCTATCTATGATAGGTGAAACCCCGCCTCCGCAGAAGAAATCAATGTCTACTTCATCATTGCAACGTTAGCCCCGCCCACTGGTGTGTTAGTGAGATGAGGAGGAGAGAAGAGCGATACAGGACTAAAAATAATATTACCTTTCAAAGGATCCTAATGCTAAGAATATGGTTATTTATTTTCAACAATATGAATGTCTCAGTTGAGCTTTATTTATTTGTATTCGGTACATTTCACTGTGGATTCTTTGGTATATCGACCGCATTTCGGCGCAGGATTTGCAAACAGACTTTTACGATATGGACTCGACAGTAATGCAACAACTGTGTTAATTCTAATGCCTGATCTGATATGAAATGATTCATGTACAGTCAGATGTTCTTTGTCTGTGTCAGTAAATCAAACCAGTGACTAAACGCTCAACTTCACGTTGTTTCGTTTAGTAGGATGAAAATAATCTGTTATTTAAATGGTGATTAAATTATATATAGAAAGCGATCAAAGAACGCTCCCTTTACAATCGCTGGAGCTGTCAATCAAACAGCGCGAGTTTATCAGTGACTGAGTTCTGGACTCACGCCAAAACTCCCGTTTTATTCAACGAATCTCTTAGTTATATCGCGTTTGCACTGTTAGTTATGATGAAAGCATTCGTCAGTGTGCAGAAATTGAGTTGTAATGACGAGATCACTGCTTTCATGCGCTCAACAACATGTCTGTGATCGGCTACAGTGTTCATCACTGCAACCTTTCATGCCACGATCTAAGTATAATTCCATAGGTCTAAATGTAATGCAGCACTTTTCATGATTAGTTAACCTTGAGAGCTGTGACAGTAAAAATAGTAAAATACTTGGCTATTTCATATGCAAAGATGTCAGCCAATCACAGCAGAGGGCGTTTACACTGAAGTCTCACAGCAGACACGCCCCTTAAAACAGAGCGTTCAAATCAGAGGGCTAAAATCAGGGTAGCAAAAATGCCTTTTATTTCTAAATTATGACAATTTTGGATGTAAAAAACATACTAACATTATAAGTGCGCTCCAGGAAACATTATTAAACAATATAATAACGCAGTTCATGACCCCTTTAAAATAAAGCACAGGTTGCATTTCATCACAAAAACAGAAGAAGGAAAAAAAGAAATTAAGATGACTTTTTGGATTCTGACATTATTTTAATGACAAATAACCACATTTAATCCTAAATTCTCTTTACTTTAATGCAACCAGACATTTTATTTCGCATTATATTTTTTGGTAATTTTACATAGAATACACTACCGTTCAGAAGTTTGGGGTCAGATTTTTAAAATGTTTTTAAAAGTCTGCAAAAATACAGTAAAAATTGTGAAATATTATTACAATTTAAAATAACTGTTTTTTTATGTGAATATATTGTAAAAAGTCATTTATTCCTGTGATCAAAGCTGAATTTTCAGCATCATTACTCCAGTCTTCAGTGTCACATGATCCTTCAGAAATCATTCATGCTTTAAAAACTAGAACTAGAATAGCTGAAAACAGAGTAAAGAACAGCAGCATTTAACTAAATCTTCCACTATTAAAAGAACAAGTAAAATGCTGCAAGTTTTCAGTGACTAATATAAACTGTCCAAATGAAACAGAATGAATCAGACATTCAAACAAAGGACAATTTAGGAGAGCGTCTGATTATTGCCTCATCGTGTGTCTCCTGCTGCATATACTGTGTGCATATTTATATGGCCTATATATGTAAAGAGCCTCAGAGAGTCTTGTAACATTCAAATTAAATAAATCATTCGTTTTAGTTGCACCACAAGAACAATTATTGTATTTCTAGCTCTTTCTCTCTGTTGCTGTTCCAGTGATTCATACAAAAGAGATAAAGGTTAAACCTCCAGTCAAGCTGGAGAAAATGAATCAGAGGGAAGCGTCATTAAAATGCAGAGGGAACGCTGCTCTAACACGCACCCTTGACCCCGAGAGCAGCGTAAAGAACAAGAGCATGCAAAAGCCCAAAACACTAACCTGCAACACGGCGTCGCCGATAAACAGCATCCCCGTCTGATCGGCTGCGGCCCCGGATGGTCCAGTCAGAGGTTAATGGAAAGATTGGGATATAATTACTCATTTAATAGTGCTTATGCGATGACATGGCAATCAGGATTTGAGTTTGATGAGCCTTTCAATCTGGCATTGGCTTTAGCAAAGACGTGAACCGCTTTGGGACGAATTTCACACAAATCAACGTTTTAGTTCAATGCGTTCTGACAAATATGATGAAACTTCATAAGCTTTCTGATATCAAGCAGCTCTAAGGGTGAATATCTCAGCGGGAAGCTTATAAAAACCAATAAAACTGCAAACGAATATGCATAAAGGCTTGTACAGTAATTAGCCGTGATTAAAAATACATTTAAACTGTATAGCACGAAACAAAGCTATATTGTTCTCAAATACAGTAGGATCAGATACTAATCACATGTTAGCAGCTGCTGTCAGATACTTGCGATGAATAAACTATAATGTGAGCAAGTGCTAATTATACGGATATCAAACGGACTACATTTAGGATGTGCAGGTCATTTATTTTAAATGAAAAATAACAAGAAAAAAGTAGGAAGAACTGTACAATACAAGATTTTACACACTGAGAATAATTTGGCAAAAAGTTTAAAAAAAAAACAAAACAGCAAAATTATGCAAAAACTTGTATAGTATTTGGGTCTTGTTTTCTTAATGCAAGATAGATTTACTTGAGAAGCAAAATGAACGGAGATATTAAGTCTTGTTTTATGAAGAAAGTATCAAAATGAAGTGAGTGTCATGACATGAGAAAGCAAATTTGCCTTGATCTTTTGAAAATTAGAGAGTTTGTACCATTAAAACATCCTGTTTCTTAAAGGGGTGGTTGATTATGATTTCACTTTTTTAACTTTAGTTAGTGTGTAATGTTGCTGTTTGAGCATAAACAACATCTGCACAGTTACTACGTTCAAAGTTCAATGCAACAGGAGATATTTTCTTTTACAGAAATCACTTTTTAAGGACTACAACAAACGGCTGGTAGGGACTACAACGAGCTTCTTCCTGGGTTGGTGACATCACAAACCCTAAAATTTACATAAACCCCGCCCCCAAGAACACACAACAAAGGGGGTGAGGCCATGTTGGGCTGCTTTAGAGAAGAGGAAGAGTTGTTGTAGTAGAGTGTTGTTGTCATGCCGTCATTTTACGCCGGACTGCTTCACAAACGAGGGTCAATTCAACGCTGGATTTGCACATAAGATTAACACGACGGCACATGCTAGTCGATGAGTTGAATCAACTCCACAGCAACTACATAAATTTATCCACTAACCATTCAGAAACGTCCAGTTTCATTCTAAAAGTTGTAACTTCTTCCTGAGTCTCTCCATCAGTGTCCGACTCCGGTTTGAACAATGTAAGGCTGAACACCGTTACTGACAATCCTCATTTTGGCTGCGTGAGATTCTCCAGCTTTGTTGTTGTTGAGCAACCGAAGCACAAGCTGTTAAAGCTCCGCCCTCTTCTGGAAAGGGGGCCGGGAGCAGCAGCTCATTTGCATTTAAAGGGACACACACAAAAACGGCGTGTTTTTGCTCACACCCAAATAGGGGCAAATTTGACAAGCTATAATAAATGATCTGTGGGGTATTTTGAGCTTAAACTTCACAGTCACATTCTGGGGACACCAGAGACTTATATTACATCTTGTGAAAAAGGGCATTATAGGTCCCCTTTAAAACATCCTCCTCATTATATAAAAAGCATTTATTTAATCAAGCTCCAAAAATGGCTTGTTTTGATATTATGGGATCTGTGAAGTCACATGGGCAAATACATTTGCATGACTGCCTCCAGAGCAAGACATCGGCGAAGAGCCAAACATCATCGCATCATTCATAAAGTTTGAAAAGGTTGAAGCGAATTACAAGGGTGTTCGCAGTGGGCTGTGTTTATATTAATCTTGCATCATAGAAGCATTCTGAGCCGAGGTGGAGGTATACTTAACCACTTACATGACTCAGCACTCTCCAGCACTCTTCTTCATGAGCATTTGAGTGTGCGGTTAAAAACTAGCCTAGAGCGCCATCTGCTGTTAAAAACTAAGATCAGAATCGCGATACATTCTGAAAATATCAGAATCGATCCAGAATAATTGTATTGCGAATCGAGAATCGATGTATTGTCCCAGCCCTAGTACTGGATCTTACAGCAGTTGAATCGCAAACTGCAAGTATATGATTTTATAATTCTTAGTCTGTAAAGGATGGTTTTATATGAATAATGTTTTCAAAACACTAACTCACATGCAACAGAGAGAGGGCACTGATACTGTTTCCTATGCAGTGATGTTAGCCAATCATAACAGTGTAATTTACTGACAAGCCTTAAAGGAGCCGCACCTTAAAAACGGATCATTTCGGACAGCGGGTCAGTATGAAGGTTGAAAATAATCATTTTTTCCGCATATATATATATATATATTTGTGTTTTTGTGCAAAAAAACTTTATTAACATTATAAGTGAACCTCAAGGAACATTAAAATATATTTTTTAAAAAAATCATGTCATGACCCCTTTAAGACAGGGATAAATATCTGCCAGTAGACTAAGAAAAATAAATTTGTTTTCCTTTTGAATTAAGTTTATTTTTTTTGTTTTAAGCTTAAACTCAGTTAATACTGATACAGTTTTAAAGGAAAACTAGATTTAATATCTTTTGTCAAATTGCTTCTTAAGTAAATGTATCTTGATTTAAGAATGTTTACATATTTTTATTATAAGCCAAGACAAAAATACTGATTAAGAAAATCATTTTTTTTTTTTTACTTGACTCTTTTTTCTTGACATTGTAACACATTGAATCAAACCTGAAAAAACGTGATGTAGAAAAACTGAAATAGTATTTTTTTTTTTCCCCTTGTAAAATGTACTCTTAAAAAATGTTCTCAAAAAATCATTTTTACAATGCTGCACAAATATTACGGGTTATCGCTAGCACTCTGACTATAGCTGCTTTACAGCGGATGGGAGGAACTCTTGTCATCTTACCTACTTGATCTTTGAAAATCTTCGAGATGACCACAGGCACTTTATGTTCTGCTCCCCCCTGAAATACATGAAGAGCCGTCAAGGAAATTCACTTCTACATCTCACTTCCTTCTAATACCAACACTGTTCAATAGTACAAATATATTGCCTCATCAAAGATTATTTTGAGTAAAACTAATGAGAGTTGATATATCCTTAAATCATGTTCCTCTTTGATCTCTAAAAGACTGATATTGTGCAATGATTATCTGGCCTGTGGAGATATGAGTGCACTACCTGAGCGTGTTTAATTAAGCTCTTTAAAGTGAATGAACAACATTAAAGAAGCAGAAGACCTACTTTGATACTCAGACCGAGACCTCCAGTCACCTGTCTTCGAAGTACAACAGTTCTGTGCTTTAAAAAAGGGGAATTTAGTTGGTAAAATATTCAAAGCATCAACTAGATAACAAATAATTAAAGAAGTGGTCAGATGGCAACACTTGATTTGAAGCCTGTACATAAAATGCTTTATACAGGTTAAATAAATACATACATAAATAAATCAGACTGTTGATGTTTTTAATGTTTTTTTTTTTTTTTATAACATTAAAAACAGATTTAAAAATCCCAACTTTCAAATACAGGTAATATCAGGCAATAAATAAATTTGACTAATGTTTGTAAAATAACATTAAATAAGACATAAAATTTCATAAACTTTTTTTCACAACTTTCAAATATATATCAGGCAATAAAAATAAATGTTACTGTTGATGTGTTTACTGTTTTTCCCCCCCAAAATGTTTCAGCTTTCATAAATAAATAAATAAATGAAATTTACTGTAGATGTGTTTTATTACCTAACATTAAAAAGGCACAAAATCTCAACTTTTAAATACAGGTAACATCAGGCAATAAATGAATACATTTTACTATTGATGTTTAATAATTAATAAATAACATTAAAAAATACAAAAAGTCTCAATAAATAATCTCAACTTTCAAACAGGTAATATCAGGCAATAAAAATTAATTTTACTGTTGATGTGTTTAGTTTTTTTTTTTTTTTTTTTTTAAATAATTTTTTTTTTTTTTTTAAAGTCTCAATTTTCATAAATAAATAAATATCTCAACTTTCAAATACAGGTAAGTATGGAAGCTTTCACCACTTAATAATAAAAAAAAAAAGGTATAATTTTTTTTCTCAGAATTGTTTATATCTCGCAATTCAGACTTTATAACATGCAATTGCGAGCTATAAAGTCAGAATTGCGAGATATAAACTCACAATTCTGAGGAAAAAAAGTCCGAATTGTGAGTTTATATCTCGCAATTGCGAGAAAAAAAGGCAGAATTGTGAGAAAAAAAGAATTGCGAGTTTATATCTCGCAATTGTGTTTATAACGCGCAATTCTGACTTTATAACTCGCAATTGTGAGTTTATATCTCGCAATTCTTTTCTACTTTTTGTATTTTTTTATTTAGTGGCGGAGACAAGCTTGGTAAGATATCAGGCAATGATCATAAATTTTACTATTGATGTGTTTAAAATTTTTCAAAAGTTTTCAAATTTCAAACTTCATAATTTTAATCAAGATTCAAACAATAAATGTTTATCCTTACTGTAGTGATTTACTAATATTTACGAATAGGTTAGTCAATTCAGATGGGAAACGCTTCACAACACTCATCTAATTCTGTCAAATACCATGCAAAAGGATCACAAACAATTTCTCAATAACAAAAGTTTATGATGGCCAAAACTAAAACAATCTCAGTTTAGAGTGGAAAGATAATTATTCATACCGTTAGAAAGCCGAGACTTTCCTTATTACTTTAGTGCCTAAAACTCAAAATGTGTTTCTGGGTCAAAGTGACGGAGCAGGTCACGTGTAGATATAAACCCAAAAATATAAACAGGATTATAAATATGCTCTAAAACTCACTTGATTATGACTATATTGGTCTCTCCAGCATGTATTGTACACATTTAATGACATTCATTGTGTACTGACAGCATCATTTCTGAAAATAGCGGCCGTAGCGTGATGCCACTGATGTCATTTATGAATGATGATCTCATGCCTGAAAACAAAGAAGTGGCGTGTGCTTCCTGACAGCGATGTCAAACTTGCAACAGAACACACTCATCTGCTGCCGACTGTGATGCCCGATGAAGAGAAGCGTGCCACTTTAAACCATGATGAAATGACCTAAGTATGTTTGAATCATGATCGAGTCGAAGGCAAAGACTCAGTACTTACATTTAAGTGGGAGTCGCCACCGTTTACGCACACCACATCCTGCTTCTGTATGATTAACAGCTCTTTCGTTAACTTTAAGCGAACGTCGTAGGTGTTACTTGTGTGTTCGTCGTACAAAAGGGCAAGTCCGGTTTTTGTCTGTTGAAAAAATAAGCAAAAAACACATGTTAGTCACATAACCGAACGGGATTAAAAGATGAATTGACAACCGAATTTAGCTGCAGTGTGTACATGGCCATAAAGCAACATTAAAAATACTAGATTTGACCTATATTCCAAGTATTCTGAAGCCAGATATGACAGCTTGTGCAAGAAACTCACTGAAAATCTTTCCCTTTTCAGGTGAACTACTTCCGTACTGCACACAAGACTGAGATTAATGTAAAAAATGTCTTATTTTTCTCGCAATATTTGATTCCACCTTGAGAAGTTGGCTCTGTCTCCACTGAAAGATAAACTGAATAAATGCAACAGAAAAGTCGCCTGTGGATCTTTCAATTAATTTCGAGTTTTCTCTCAGACAACCCGGCGCAGGGACAAAATGAGTCTAGAGAGCCGCGTTAATTCACTTAACCCACAAAACAGTCCCTGGAGGAGCTTCCTGTGGCTGAAAAATACTTTTCGCAATGGAATCAATTACAATCTTTATTCATCACAGTTTCTGTGACTTTCACATGACCAGAGAAATCATGAATCGCCTCTTGATGCTTTCTGAGCAAAACCGAACTGAGGTGCTAGAAAAATCACAGAGACATCTTCATTCATTTTGACACCACTCTGTCTGTCTCCACCATAGTTTTTCTCCCATCAGCCCTGAGGTCTAACACATACATTACAGAGCAGATAAAGCAGACATTTAAAAATGAGTGTAAAAGAAAACATGATGCTCCCTGTAAAAATGATAAATGATAACAATAAAGTCATATGTTTAACCATTACTTTAGCTCATCAAAATAATTTAACCAATTTTAACTTCATTTTGATGATTAGGCTATACTTAAAAAACTTAAGGCGGCAACTGCTTTATACCTACATGTATATTTTTTTATTTGCATGATTGAGTATTTATTTTGGAGTGAACTGTACCATATATTTATATATTAGAGCTGCACGATTAATCATTAAAAGATCGCAATCTCGATTCAAACACTCACGTGATCTCGTTCTTAAATGATTCGCCTGTGTCTATTAAAGCTTTGACAAAAATCACAACATTCAAATCTGTGTTTGCGCTGCCGCTGAGCCAGAGAGAGCCGTTGTCATGTTTAGGTATGAAACAGCTTCACAAACAGTCTTTTCAACCACACAGTGTCATTATTTCTGTGTTACAAATATTGATATAATCACAGAAGGACTGAAATAAAAGTTTATAGTTTGGATATAAACACTGATGTCTGCGGAAACAGACAAAATAGAGCAAATCACCTTTAGAAAATAACTTGGTGCTTCAAATAACAATTTGTACCAGTAGGTGGCGACAAGTGATTGTTAAAAAATGTAGGTCTATTTGTCATTGAATCATTCATTAAAGAGATTCGTTCAAAAAATGCAGATTCATCCAGTAATGAAACAAGTGAAGTATTTATGAGTGAGTCATTGAATCATTCATTCAACCTGATTTTTAAAAATAATTCAGAGTAATTAAACATTGTAAACAGACTGCAGCAATTAACATTTTGTCAGAAGCTCTAGTACATTACATGTTATTTTGTTTATTTGTCTGTTCAGAATAGTGGGAGAATTGTGATCTCTGCTTGAAACAAAAAAAACAAACAAAAAAAACAAATCATGATTCTTAACTGCAGCTCTAATATTACACTTTTTTAAGATTTTAAGGTGAATTAAGGCCCGTTCAAGCCAAGGATAACTATAACTATAACTATAACGATAAAGATATAGTTCTAAAAATCATTCTAAATATAAAAAAATTCCACACCACAACAATAACGTTAACGGCACAGAGAAAAGATATCATCGGAATCACTTTCAGAATGATTTTTTCCAGCTGATGAACTATAAAAACATTGACAGTCAATCAGAATCCATCCTGCTTTAAAGAGCTCGAGCATTTTAAGAGGCAGGCGACAAAACTGCAGCACTCTTAGAATAAACAGAACAATTTCATGTGCGGATGTGGACGCTAATAGAGTTATCGTTATAGTTTTCGTTCTTGGTGTGAATGGGCCATATCAACAGCAGTTTTACAATACATTCTCTACCACTTTGGTAAAAATAGAGAACATTATTCTTGCTTATAACTATTAGAAGTGAAAACATTACTAATGTTTTCAGTATGTGAACCATCACAGGCATGGGAGTATTTCGTACACTCATAAAATTATTTCAATGCATATTTATATGCAATTGTCACTCCCCAAACTTGTACATTTACTAGGAAAGCAGATCAATATACTCTCATTAGAAGAGTGTTTATCTGTGCAAACATCACTGTAGTCGCAGCTTCTGCATTCTGTGTCATTCAAACATGTTACATCTGAGGATCGCAGAGACTTGACAAGATTGTCCAAAGAGAAATAACAACCAAAGTGATGTTTGGTCACGCACAGATGAACAGCAGCACAGCAACACTTCCCTCATGAGACTGTGCTGAGCACATCCTTATAGTAATTAACAGAGAAATACAGCAGATTAAAAACAAAAATGACAGTGATATTTCACCCCAAAATAAACAGGAAAAAAACGTTTTATTTTGTATACAGAAAATGAAGCGCATTGAAAATTTTAATACTGTACTGCAAAAAAGTAATAAAAGATAAAAGATAAATTAAATATTAACTGAAACAAACTAAAATATTTTTAAAAATTATTTATTTCACTTTTTTTCCAACTAGTAGCCAAGGCAACATTTTCATTTAGTTTAAGTTGAAGTACTAGCCTAAAATAACTAAAACTAAAAACTTAATGGAAACTATATAAGTATATTAAAAAAAAATCTAATTTAAAGTAAAAATACTGTACAAATGTCATGATGCAAATATATATATATATATACACACAAAAATGTAATTATGTGGACCAAAATCTCTAGGGAATGTTTCCAGCACCTTGTTGAAACCATGCCATGAAGAATTAAAGGGGACATATTATGCAAAATTCACTTTTATAGGTGTTTAAACACAGATGTGTGTCCACAGTATGTGTAACCAACCAGCCTATAATGGTAAAAATCCACCCAATACTTTTTTTTATAATCCCCATAAATCATAAACAGTCTCTCCAAACGAGTGGTTCCAGGGAAGCTCTGCTAGTCGATGAGTTGAATCAGCTCCACAGCAACTACATAAATTTATCCACTAACCATTCAGAAACGTCCTGTTTCATTCTAAAAGTTGTAACTTCCTCCTGAGTCTCTCCATCAGTGTCCGACTCCGGTTTGAACAATGTAAGGCTGAACACCGTTACTGACAATAGTCATTTTGGCTGCGTGAGATTCTCCAGCTTTGTTGTTGTTGAGCGACCGAAGCGCGAGCTGTTAAAGCTCCGATCTCTTCATTTGCATTTAAAGGGACACACACAAAACGGTGTCACATTCTTCACAGTCACATTCTGGGGACACCAGAGACTTATATTACATCTTGTGAAAACGGGCATAACAGAGGCAGTTCTGAAGGCAAATGGGGTCCAACCCGGCACTAGCAAGGTGTACCTAATAAAGTGGCCAGTGAGTGTATATATTATATTAGCGACTGAACTGCAAAACCATTGTTTAGTTTGCGCTATGCATGTGTTTGTTCATCCTGTGACGATGACTCTGGTTCTGACAGATCCACCGTCTCTCTGTACTGGCCTAGTTCTCTCTCTGGCACCTAAACCCATTCTCCCTGGAGACACCGGGATGTAGGTCAAGTGAGTCTCCCGTTAACTCTACAGGGAGAGGATAATTAATCAAAGTTTGGAGCTATAGACTGAGCCCTCCCTGCCACTGCACGCGCTCAAGTTTCTGTAAAGGTGAGTTTTTGCTATTTATACACATGTACATGGGAATGCCTTAATTCTCAGGCAGAAATTCTCTGGAGAAATCTGGGCTTAGATGCTTCGCTCAAGGCCACAACTGTGGTAGTCACGGCTTGATGGTTTGGAAGGGGACTGAAATCCAGATTTGGCCGAAGGATCTGGCTAAGGGTCACCTCTGCATCACGGCCCATGGGAAAAATATAATTTCTCCAGCCAAAACTCATGAAATGCCCAACAGTATCACCTTACACAGACAAACAGCAATCACATTTCCTTCAGCAAATGCAAACAGCTATTTTGTATAGTACTTTTCACTAGTGGTCAACCAATATTGTTTTTGTTTTTTTGTTTTTTATGGCCGATGCTGATATGTCAGATATATACATGATATCACACTATTTAATTCTTTCCCCGCCATTGACAGAATTTTCTGTCATTTATGAGACATTATTTCCCTGCCATTGACGGAATTTTCTGTCATTTGAGACAATGCTTCCCTGCCACTGATGGAATTTTCCATCATTTACGAGACAATTTTCCATCATTTGTGAGACAATGCTTTCCCACCATTGGCGGAATTTTCCATCATTTATGAGACAATGCTTCCCCGCCCTTGGCGGAATTTTCCATCATTTATGAGACAATGCTTCCCCACCATTGGTGGAATTTTCCATCATTTGTGAGACAATGCTTCCCAGCCATTGGCTGAATTTTCCGTCATTTGTGAGACAGCGTTTCCCCGCCATTGACAGAAATTTCCGCCATTTGTGAGACAATGCTTCCCCACCATTGGTGGAATTTTCCATAATTTGTGAGACAATGCTTCCCAGCCATTGGCTGAATTTTCCGTCATTTGTGAGACAGCGTTTCCCCGCCATTGACAGAAATTTCCGCCATTTGTGAGACAATGCTTCCCCACCATTGGTGGAATTTTCCATAATTTGTGAGACAATGCTTCCCAGCCATTGGCTGAATTTTCCGTCATTTGTGAGACAGCGTTTCCCCGCCATTGACGGAATTTTCCATCATTTGTGAGACAACGCTTCCTAGCCATTGGCTGAATTTTCCGTCATTTGTGAGACAGCGTTTCCCCGCCATTGACGGAAATTTCCGCCATTTGTGAGACAATGCTTCCCCACCATTGGTGGAATTTTCCATAATTTGTGAGACAATGCTTCCCAGCCATTGGCTGAATTTTCCGTCATTTGTGAGACAGCGTTTCCCCACCATTGACGTAACTTTCCGTCATTTGTGAGACAATGCTTCCCCACCATTGGCGGAATTTTCCGTCATTTATGAGACAACACTTCCCCGCCATTGGTGGAATTTTCCGTCATTTATGAGACAATGCTTCCCCACCATTGGTGGAATTTTCCATCATTTGTGAGACAATGCTTCCCAGCCATTGGCTGAATTTTCCGTCATTTGTGAGACAGCGTTTCCCCGCCATTGACGGAATTTTCCATCATTTGTGAGACAACGCTTCCTAGCCATTGGCTGAATTGTCCGTCATTTGTGAGACAACGTTTCCCCGCCATTGACGGAAATTTCCGCCATTTGTGAGACAATGCTTCCCCACCATTGGTGGAATTTTCCATAATTTGTGAGACAATGCTTCCCAGCCATTGACGGAACTTTCCGTCATTTGTGAGACAATGCTTCCCCACCATTGGCGGAATTTTCCGTCATTTATGAGACAACACTTCCCCGCCATTGGTGGAATTTTCCGTCATTTGTAAGACAACGCTTCCCCACCATTGACAGAATTTTCCTTAATTTATGAGACAACGCTTCCCCGCCATTGACGGAATTTACAGTCATTTGTAAGACAACGCTTCCCCACCATTGACAGAATTTTCCTTAATTTATGAGACAACGCTTCCCCGCCATTGGTGGAATTTTCCGTCATTTGTAAGACAACGCTTCCCCGCCATTGACAGAATTTTCCTTAATTTATGAGACAACGCTTCCCCGCCATTGACGGAATTTACAGTCATTTGTGAGACAACGCTTCCCCGCCATTGACAGAATTTTCCGTCATTTGTGAGACAGCGTTTCCCCACCATTGACGTAACTTTCCGTCATTTGTGAGACAATGCTTCCCCACCATTGGCGGAATTTTCCGTCATTTATGAGACAACACTTCCCCGCCATTGGTGGAATTTTCCGTCATTTATGAGACAATGCTTCCCCACCATTGGTGGAATTTTCCATCATTTGTGAGACAATGCTTCCCAGCCATTGGCTGAATTTTCCGTCATTTGTGAGACAGCGTTTCCCCGCCATTGACGGAATTTTCCATCATTTGTGAGACAACGCTTCCTAGCCATTGGCTGAATTGTCCGTCATTTGTGAGACAACGTTTCCCCGCCATTGACGGAAATTTCCGCCATTTGTGAGACAATGCTTCCCCACCATTGGTGGAATTTTCCATAATTTGTGAGACAATGCTTCCCAGCCATTGACGGAACTTTCCGTCATTTGTGAGACAATGCTTCCCCACCATTGGCGGAATTTTCCGTCATTTATGAGACAACACTTCCCCGCCATTGATGGAATTTTCCGTCATTTGTAAGACAACGCTTCCCCACCATTGACAGAATTTTCCTTAATTTATGAGACAACGCTTCCCCGCCATTGACGGAATTTACAGTCATTTGTGAGACAACGCTTCCCCGCCATTGACGGAATTTACAGTCATTTGTAAGACAACGCTTCCCCACCATTGACAGAATTTTCCTTAATTTATGAGACAACGCTTCCCCGCCATTGGTGGAATTTTCCGTCATTTGTAAGACAACGCTTCCCCGCCATTGACAGAATTTTCCTTAATTTATGAGACAACGCTTCCCCGCCATTGAATAGTGCCTAGCCAAAGGAGACTATCACAGTGAAAAACTACCTAACACTCAGCATGATATAATATGAATAAATGTGACGTCAATAAGAAGGCTACGCTGGAGATGCACTTTAATATTTTGCCTGTGTTGTTGGTTTCATGTTTTCTACACCGAAGGCCATCTGGAATCAGGAATAACCCAGGAGAAATGCATGTCTGTTTGAAATCAGTGATCAAGTACAGACTTGCTTTTGTAACTTCTAGAATAATTCCCATAGAGACTGGGGCTGGCTATATAACAGTATATAGTATGCAATGGCATTAATGAGATTCTGTGGTAGAGTATGTCGTGTGTGAGTGACAAAGAAACATAGAGAAAATACAGAATGGGACTCTTCCCAAAGAAGACAAGGAAGAACTTCAAAGGGTGTGAATTCTGTCAAACTTTTAAAAGAACCAACTCAGAGCAGAAACTATCTGAAGACGCTTTTCACATCCAGTGGACCATTTAAGAAGAAAGCAATAAGCCATGTGTTACTGTGATAAAAAAAAAAGCTTTTATAAAATTGCAAAAAGAAAACATGAGAAGAAATAGAATAAAAGACACATGAGAATAAACAGAATAAAAGACACATGTTAATAATCACACACTCTAGCAACACTATTTTGAATGTACTTGAAAATTACCTTTACATTTAAACTTTTTTTAAATTACTTTTCTTTCTTTGTATTTTCTGAACTTGTTTAATGCAAAACAAAAGATAAAATTATCAAAACAACAATTTCCACATGGTTACTTAACATTAATCATTTTTCATAGAATTTCAAACTCTTGTATTGTGATGCATACCGTCACCACAGTCCAGAATTACTCATAGCATGATATAAGATTTTAGTCATGCCGCCCACCCCTATCTACTCCTGTCTGAAAATGACCTTATCAAGTTTCAAAAACTAGATTTGTTAGATCTGTGATTTTAAATGCCTTTAAGGTCAATTATATGCTTCAAACAATGATTACTTTTAAGTGTTTGCCGTTGTAATTGTGAAATATTGCCTCTAATTTGAATTCACTACAAAGGCGGACGAGAGCGCCACTGGACTGCTTCAATCAAGATAATAATTAGAAGAAGAATGAAGGTCAACTGCTGTCTGGAGATCAGATCACAGCCAATAATGTTACACCGCTCCAGGGGTGGAACGCACAGACACGGATATTGTCTTTTCCCCAGACAACAGGACGGGCGTAATAGTCGATATATACACTTTTGCCTGAAGATTTAAAGTATGCATTTGAAAGGGAAATATCTGAATTGAATTAGCCGCACAACAATTACAGTAACTGCACTGCAAAAAAATATTTTCTTCCTAAGTATTTTTGTCATTTTGCTGTACAAATATCTAAACTTTCTTGAGAAGCAAAATGACAAGATATTAAGTCTTGTTTTCTGAAAAAAAAAAAAAAAAGACCAAAACGTAGTGAGTTTATGTTTAAAACAAGAACAAATATCTGCCAATGGGGTCAGAAAAATAATCTTGATTTCCCTTCGAATTAAGTTGATTTTTCTGATCCCATTGGCAGATATTTGTTCTTGTTTTAAAGAGGACCTAATATGCCTTTTTACATGTTCATCTTTCTTTGGGCCTGTTTACACCTGTTTACTTCATGCGTTTTCTCTGGTCGGATAGCTATCTGATTTATCAAAACTATTACATTTATACTTGGCCACATAAATGTGTCTCCGCAAAATGGATATAAATCCGATCTTCAATTCCCACGCTATATACAGATTTCATGGAGTTCACGTCACCGAAAGCAACAAATATGAGCTGCATTTTATTGATCATAAGCTAATTTCAAAATCAAAGAGGATAGGAGAGAGCGCAGCAACAGCACTGGTAAGATCATTCAGTCTCATTACTTTAAATGAAGATGACTGTGTTTTGAGCGTCTGCAACTTACTTTCAGTTTGATTTGCGGCAGTTTGTGCGTCGGCTTGCTAAAGAGATACTCAGCAGCTCATATGCGGCAAAGCGTGATGCAGCAGCGCTGTCATATCTGGCTATAACATGTTATTTAGCCTATAACACGCTCGCACACGTTTATTTTTTAGCATTTTTGTGAGGAGTAAAATTTACATATGTGATTTCAACAACCAGTTGCATTTAGACTTGTTCAGTTTTGACTGGAATGCGTCCCAGACCACCTCCTGAAGTGGTTTGAGCGATCGGATTTATATCCGTCTCGAATGCGTTTCGGAGGGCATTTAGACCTGGTCTTTTGACGATCGGATAGCTATCTGATCAGAGAAAACGCATGAAGTGACCAGGTGTAAACAGGCCCTTTAGTGTGTAATGTTGCTGTTTGAGCATGAAAAAGCTCTGCAAAGTTCCAAAGCACAAAGTCCCTTCTATCCTTAGATTATTGCTGATGTGAAAAAAAGTTTAAAAAAAGTGAAGCTAAAAAAAAGTTATAGAAGTTTAAATGTATTATTATGAAAAATGCAAAAACAAATATACTATTTTTAAATTTTATAATGAAATACATATTTTCCAAAACATGTTTTGCTCTAAAACTGTGAGAAATTCAAAGCCATAAATCTAAACAAGTTGTGTTCCAAATTTGAGGTTGAAATCTGAAAAAATGAGCTTTCAGTAAGATTTTATTTGCTCATTTCTTGACCGCGAACAATACAAGTGTGACTTTTTTTCAGGACCATTTAACCTTTTCAAATCATGTCCATGTTTTGTGTGTGTGTGTGTGTGTGTGTGTGTGTGTGTGTGTTTGTTCACACAGCAAGTGCCAAAACTTTTACCAAATTTCGCACCATTCCGATGAAGTAAAAAATCCTAAAAAAACAAAACGTTTTTCGGCCAAAAATGACCAAACAGCACCAGTTTATTAACAAACATTTCAATAACTTCTGTAAGCTGGACAACAACAGAATTGTATGCAGAAGGAATTCTGCAGAAAGCTGATCTGATGTGTCCATTTTTTTATCGATCATTTGCTGATAAAGAGTGAGAAACCTGCACTGTAAACCCAAATAAGTTGGCAAAACTCAAAAAATTTGAGACAAATTGCCTCAAATTTTTCAAGTTAAGAAATTCAAAGTTTAAGCAAGCAGAACTGGCAGATTTTTATTTTGTACTCATACATTTTAATTATTCTTACCTTGAAATGTTTGAGTACACTAATTCACATATTTAACTTAAAATTATCTCAATGTAAACATTTTTATTAGTGTAAACTTAGCTAGCTATAACAAGCTAATTCAGAAAATGCTAACTTGCTAACATGTTAACAATAGCATAGTATAGCACTTGCTGAATGAGTGCAGCATTATAAATCATTTAACATATTTGCTCTCAAACCAAGCTGCATGCATCACTTGTCACCATGATGGTAACTCTCCAAAAACCCTCATTAAAACTCTTCTAAATTAGCATAACACAACATAAATCTCCCACTTATCATCTTAATCTTTCACAAAAAGAAATCCCAGCCCAGTTTGAGTTACACTTAAAGGAACACTCCACTTTTTTTGAAAATAGGCTCATTTTCCAACTCCCCTAGAGTTAAACAGTTGAGTTTTTCGAATCCATTCAGCCGATCTCCGGGTCTGGCGGGTTTAGCATAGCTTAGCATAGTTCATTGAATCCGATTAGACCGTTAGCATCTCGCTTAAAACTGACCAAAGAGTTTCAATATTTTTCCTATTTAAAACTTGACCCTTCTGTAGTTACAACATGTAAAAATGAAAATGAAAAGTTGCGATTTTCTAGGCCGATATGGCTAGGAACTATACTATTACGCAGCGCCTCTCACAAATGTCTCCATGGCTGCAAGGCACGCTCCCTGTGCAAGCAGGGGGTCACAGGCGCTGCGTAATATCATTGCGCCTGCTGCACACATGGTACGGCAGCAAAGTTCCTTGATTATTACGCCGGAATGAGAGTATAGTTCCTAGCCATATCGGCCTAGAAAATTGCAACTTTTCATTTTCCGTCGGTCTTAGTACATGATGTAACTACACAAGAGTCAAGTTTTAAATAGGAAAAATATTGAAACTCTTTGGTCATTTTTAAACGAGATGCTAACGGTCTAATCAGATTCAATGAACTATGCTAAGCTATGCTAAAAGTGGTACCACCAGACCCGGAGATCGGCTGAATGGATTCGAAAACGGTAAAACTCAACTGTTTAACTCTAAGGGAGTTGGAAAATGAGCCTATTTTCAAAAAAAGTGGAGTGTTCCTTTAAGTTTGTCTAAATTAAAAGAAATTAATTCCTAAAACTCAAAACAATGAAACAGTTCAGTTTACTTGAAATATATCAGTTCTGTGAACTTGAAAGAAAAAAGACAGTGCTAAATACTCATAAAAGTTAATTTGACTGAACTAATTTGTTTAATTTAAGTTTGTCCTACTCAAACCAATTAATTATTTTGAGCGTTAGGGTTTACAGTGTGGCGAGCTACATGATTTTTGTAAAAGAGCCAGGTGTGGCTCACGAGCCATAGGTTCCCGACCACTGTCATAATGCATTACAACAAGCTCTGTTAAAAAAAAGAAATCCAGCATTGCAGATGAAGTAAGAGAAATTAAGTATTGGAAAGTATTGATCAAAATTTAAGTCAAAGACTTAGCAACATTATAAAATCATTTTGTATGTAGAAAATTCCAAGTCATCACTAGTTACATTGAGATACTCCCTTAGAAGGCAGCTATCTAGGTTTTGGATCAGTGCTAATAAAAGGACAAATCAACTGTCTGGTTCATCTAGCATTGGCAGGTTGTCTTCCAGGAGACTGAAAACATTTATTTAAAGGTGACAGGGTTGAGGTGACAGCTGTGCTAAACTTGAAGACAATCTGCCAATCACGGAGAGATTTTAAGGCTCATGATATAAACAAGGGTTCTTTACGTACTGCAGCTCGGTTTGATTTCTTTTCTCATTCTACCCTTCGACCTTAGCAGCTCTCCGCACCCTCGCATATGACCTCCAGGACTTCAGCCAACCAATCAGAGTGCATTGTGCTTTCAGAAGGAGGGGCTTCATAGAGACAGGAACTAAACAGAGCGTTACTGACAGACTGGGAAGAGAGGAGCTGAACAATGAAGAATATGAGGAAAATAATCAACATTCAAGCATGAAAACCTGTTCTAGTAGAGCCCAATAACAACATCAAGTTATTAATCATGAACTCAATTTTGATACATTTTACAGAGTTAATATCTTGTCATTTTGTTTTGTATCTTGATTTAAGAATGTTTAGATATTTGCACTGGAAAACAAGACAAAAATACTAAATAGGAAAATGATTTTTTTTGCAGTGTGGTGTGTCCTGACTCCTCAGATATCAAAGACGTGCCAATCACAGAATTCAGGTTAAAGCGAGCGCCGTGAGTGTGCAACAGAGCAGCCGTTCAGATGATCTGGAAAGTGGCAGCGGACGATGCACAGATCAATCAAATTACCCTGATGGCCACCGTGAGGCTGCAGGCTATAATAAATTCAATAGATTCTCATCGGCAGGGAATCTCACCCACGTTGTTGAAGACACTAGTTACCGTATCAGCCAGAAATCTTTCAAGCAGCTGGAGTCTGAGCAGGAGAGTGAAGCTGAGTGATCCATAATCATTATTTACTCTTCTGAACATCAACTACAGCAGCACATTGAGAAGATGCGCTTAACCAGGAGAACAAGTCGAGCTGAAACAGCATTTGCAACATATTTAACCCTTTAAAGCCTACTGTATCATATTTGACACATGAATGTCTAAGGTTTCTAAATAATCAACATAATCTGAAAAACCTGTTGCACAGAATCTCCTACAGTCCTTCTGTCGTCTGATTGATACTTTATACTCTTTTAGCAAGTAAAAGGTCTTTTAGTGTAATTGTACAAATGTGTCTTTTTGCAGTGAAATCTGATTTTTAGAAAGAATAAAAACGTATATACTTTTTAAACCACAAATGCTCGTCTTGCTCTGCGATACGCCACGCATTACGTAATCACGTTGGAAAGGTCACGCGTGACGTAGGTGGAAGTACCGCAGTAGTGCGAAAAACTTCATCTCATTTTCTCCTCCAACTTCAAAATCGTCCAACATCATTGTTTTCCCTTTTTTTGTAAAGGCCGTTTGACTTAATCTTTGCACGTTCGCTTTGTAAACACTGGATCGGTACTTCCGCCTACGTCACACGTGACCTTTCCAACGTGATTACGTAACGCATGGCGTAGGGCTGGACGATTAATTGAAAAGTAATCGAAACCGAAATTCAGAACCTCTAATTGACGTAATTTTCCCATGTTAATACTTTTCCATTAAAAACATACTACCGCGTGTGTAGTCACATGACTCCGCCCCATCCAGTCAGCGGCATGGAAGCAACACAGAGGCGAACTCACAACACAGACACACAATGCGCGAGCGGCGAGCCCTAAAGTGAGATCACTTTCACTTGCGTCTTCACTAAACGTGTTTTAAGGCTTTGCCAGTTTGGACATTCAAGCGATTTCAGACTATCAGTTTTGTATTGTTATATTGAGCTACATCACGTGAAGATCACGCACACAGAGAGGAGCACAGAAATTTATCACTAACTCAAAAGTTATAGCATATATTTTTCTACTTTTGAAGTAACTATTAACAACCCACAGCTTCACAATTAATAGAGAGACAGTATGACTAATTCACACACGCAATCGCTCTCATTAACGCATTCAAATACATGTACTGATACTATGCTAATTTATGTTTACAATGAGCAGAAATCTGTAAGAAATGTTACAAACCATAGATAAAATAACTGCTGAAAGTGAGCTATGTCGGAGCACTCTTTCAATAGGAAAAATTATCCCACCTTTAATAAGCATATTTATAGTACAAACCTTGTCAGTTAACTAAGAGGGGGAAAAAAAAAAAAAAACAACAACCCCAAAACAAAATAATCGTTCATTAATCATAATCGAGGTAAAATGTTCAATTAATCGAGATTTTGATTTTAGGTCATATTGTCCAGCCCTAGCGTGGCGCATCGCAGAGCAGTGCAAGATGAGCATTTGTGGTTAAAAAGTATATAAATTTTTATTTTTTTTAGAAAATTGCCGATCGTTTCTCTAGATCAGACCCTTATTCCTCGTCTGGGATCGTGCAGAGCTCTTTGAAGCTGCACTGAAACTGACATTTGGACCTTCAACCCGTTCCACTATATGGAGAAAAATCCTGGAATGTTTTCCTCAAAAACCTTAATTTCTTTTCGACTGAAGAAAGAAAGACATAAACATCTTGGATGACATGGGGGTGAGTAAATTATCAGGAAATGTTAATTCTGAAGAGAACTAATCCTTCTGGCATTTGCCAATTTTCAATCTAAACAGCGAATTTTTTTCTTTTCTTTTCTTTTTTTTTGGCCGGGCAGTGTATAATCCATGCACTACTAGTCAAAAGTTTGGACAGACTCACAGTGTTTATCATGACTTTTTTCTACATTTATGTGAAAACATGGTGATAGCAATAGTGAGGTCATGAGTTCAAATCCCAGAAAACACATGTACTGATGAAAATCTACATTTCAAGTCACTTTAGATAAAATCATCTGTCAAATATATAAATAAATTATTTAGAGGCCTTTTTACTTTACTCAAGTATTATTCTGAATCCCCGTACTTTTATTAATTGAAAATGATGTTCCCTACAATTCCATTTAGATCTCCAAAGTACATCTTTTGACTTTTTTTAATCTTTTTGTCCATTAAACTGATCTTACAAAGCCCATTAAATTACACTCCCAGCTAAACTCTTATACCCAATGGCATCTGTTTCAGTGTATTCAGACACAGTATGGTCATTCGTCCTTGTGGAGAGATGTCTCTCATCAGTCAGCAAAACACAGTCACTCACCTAAAGCAAAACGCTTTCATTAAAAGACACGTCTGAAGGTGGACTCAACTGCTACAACTATAAAATTAACTGTTTCAAGTTTAACAATTTCAAGTAACGTGTCAGTGGGGACAGTAAGAGTTTGTGCATTTCACTTATTGAAACGAGTAAATCTATCAATCCACAGATCATCAAAAATGCCAAGAAAACATTTAATTTTAAATACACCACCATTCAAAAGTTAGTAAGATTTTTAATGTTTTTGAAAGAAGTCTCTTAAGCTCAACAAGGCTGCATTTATTTGATCAAAAGTACAGTAAAAACAGTGGAATATTATTACAAGTTGAAATAACTGTTTTCTATGTGAATATATAGTAAAATGTAATTTATTTCTGAGATCAAAGCTGAATTTTCAGCATCATTACTCCAGTCTTCAGTGTCACATGATCCTTCAGAAATCATTCTAATATGCCGCTCAATTATTAATAATGTCTCATATTAACAATGTTGAAAACATTTTTGCTACTTAACCCTCTGGTGCTGTTCAGTCATTTTTGACCAAGTTTTTTAAAGAATTTTTTACTTCATCAGAATGGTATGAAACTTGGTAAAGGTTTTGGCACTTGCTATGTGGAAACACACACACACACACACACACACACACACACAGGTTTGTTTTGCTATCTTAGTGAGGACATTCCATAGACGTAATGGTTTTTATACTGTACAAACTGTACATTTGATCCCCCCACACTACCCCTAAACCTACCCATCACAGAAAACTGTCTACATTTTTACATTTTTAATAAGACATTGTTTAGTATGTTTTTAAAACCATTTTAAATATGAGGACTCATGAAATGTCCTTATATTTCATGTCTCATATTTCTCGTCGTAATACCAGTGTAATACCCATGTCATTATACAAATCTGTGTCCTCATAAATCACAAAAACGCCATGCACACACACACACACAATCATGGACATGATTTGAAATGGTTAAATGTTCCTGAAAAAAAAATTGTCACTTGTATTGTTTGCGGTCAAAAATATGCTCCAAAGCATTCAAGATTTATGACAGTTTAAGTTGGAAAATTAATTTTCAGGTCTATGCTCAAAAAGTGGTTAACAGGTCCGCTTTCCAAAAGAGGGCGGAGCTTTAACAGCTCGCGCTTCGGTCGCTCAACAACAACAAAGCTGGAGAATCTCACGCAGCCAAAATGAGGATTGTCAGTAACGGTGTTCAGCCTTACATTGTTCAAACCGGAGTCGACACTGATGGAGAGACTCAGGAAGAAGTTACAACTTTTAGGACGTTTCTGAATGGTTAGTGGATAAATTTATGTAGTTGCTGTGGAGTTGATTCAACTCATCCACTAGCATGTGCCGTCATATTAATATTTTGTGCAAATCCAGCGTTGAATTGACCCTCGTTTGTGAAGCAGTCCGGCGTAAAATGACGGCATGACAACAACACTCTACTACAACAACTCTTCCTCTTCTCTAAAGCAGCCCAACATGGCCTCACCCACTTTGTTGTGTGTTCTCGGGGGCGGGGTTTATGTAAATGTTAGGGTTTGTGATGTCACTAACCCGGGAAGAAGCTTGTTGTAGTCCTTAAACAGTCATTTCTTTAAAAGAAAATATCTCCCTTTACATTGAACTTCGAGCGTCGTAACTTTGCAGATGTTGTTTATGCTCAAACCGCAAAATTACACACTAACTAAAGTTAAAAAAGTGAAATCATAACCAAGGGCCCCTTTAAATAGAATCTTTTGGAACATTATAAATGTCTTCACTGTCACTTTTGATCAATTTAATGCAGCCTCACTGAATAAAAGTATACTTTTCTTCAAAAGAAAATAAAATCCTACGGACCTAAACTTTTAAACGGTAGTGTAAATACAATTATACTTTCCCTCAAATATGTTTTTGGCCACACAGTGAAGCTAAATTGGCAGAATCCTCTTCAACTAAAGTATAAAATCTCAGTATTTTGAAACAGCAGGGAATAAAGGCTTTTTGTCTTTGTATTCTAACCCTTTGTGTTATTATGGAAATACTCACTGCCCACACACAGTATGGAAAAACATAATTCTGTGCACCCAATGCTTCAGCACAGTAAGTATTATCAGTAAAGGTCAAAGCCAATTTCAGCATGTAACTCAATATTTCATATGACCAATTCTGCATCAATAACTAATTAATGAAACCAGATTAATAAAACGCACATCCTTGATTATCTCACAATCAGCGTTCCCGGCATCCTCATTTTTTTTCTAAAAAATGGCAATCATCGAGGTAAGTTTCCAAATGTGAAATGGAGCTCATTAAAATTCATACCTGTCGTGAATCAAAATGGAAATGAAAAGGCAAGGCTGGGCTCGGTGACAAAGAAGTGGTAGAAAAGAGCTGTCTTTTTACAGGGTGAGTAAACATATCAGGACAGTATTAATAGGGTGTTTCAAGAATAACGGCTGATCATTTAAAAGCCAAACATGTAGTCAAAGAGAGAGATATTAAACACTGCTATGGCGATTCGCAGATAAAGACGACACCCAACAGGTCACATGCAGTTTTATATTAAGGTTGACTAATTGCCCGGCTGTGACTCTATTACAATCTGTCATGTCATGCTGGAAGTAAATCACCGCGGCCCCAGGGACGAATCGCAATAGATTTGTGTTCCGGCAGAGCTGAAAATGGCGAAATGCTGTGCATCAAATTCATTATGTTCAGAACGTAATTATTAGTGGCGCTTGTGAAACCTAGTATTAACCCTGTAAAGCCTGACATACTGTATGAAATAATAGTCCGATCAAATTTTTTTTTTTTTTTTTTTTTAATGGAACCATTTATTGAACCTTTGGACAAAATCTAAAAAAGTTTTGCATGTGTGTTTTTGAGCATCATATTTCATACATCAGGCTCATATAGTATGATATAGTGAGAATATGAAGGGGAAAACAGCTCAATTTTATTCAGAGGCCCAAACTGAGCAAAAACATGCAATTTGGTGCAGATGCGGATATTTATATGGATAAAAAGTGAGATGAAATTCTGATTGTAATGTAAATCAATGAGACCTTTATAACACACATAAAATGCATATAAATATCAGTCGTCACTCTATATCTGCCAATAATATCTTTTAGCAAGACATTTAAATGCTTAGTTTTATGATCTGTAGTTTTAAAACAGTTCATGTGACTACAGTGGTTCATCCTTAATGTTGTGAAGCGACGAGAATACTTTTTGTGCACCAAAAAAACAAAATAACGACTTTATTCAACAATATCTAGTGATGGGCGATTTCAAAACACTGCTTCATGAAGCTTTACGAATCTTTTGTTTCGAATCAGTGGTTCGGAGCGTGTATCAAACTGCCAAAGTCACGTGATTTCAGTAAACGAGGCTTCGTTGCGTCATAAGTGTTTCGAAATTTCAATGGTTCACGTGACTTTAGCAGTTTGATACGCGCTCCGAACCACTGATTCAAAACAAAAGATTCGTAAAGCTTCATGAAGCAGTGTTTTGAAATCGCCCATCACTAGATATTGTTGAATAAAGTCGTTATTTTGTTTTTTTGGCGCACAAAAAGTATTCTCGTTCCTTCATAACATTAAGGTTGAACCACTGTAGTCACATGAACTGTTTTAAATATGTCTTTAGTACCTTTCTGGGCACTGAAAGTGTTAATTATCTTGCTGGCAATGCAGGCCTCACTGAGACATCGGATTTTATCAAAAATACCTTCAGAAGATGAACGAAGGTCTTACAGGTGTGGAACGACATGAGGGTGAGTGATTAATGACAGAAATTTCATTTTTGGGTGAACTGACCCTTTAAGACTCACATTTGAACATGATTTTCTGACAAATGATGTATGGATAATCAAGTTCAGTCCAGTAAGTGTTCATCTTGAAATATTACTAACAATATTAAAGTTATTCTCACTTTTACTCACTTTAAAAATCAGTGCAGTTTTCACAGCAAAGACACGTGAACCACAAGCTGAAGGTGGACGTTTGTACAAGACTTTTAACTTATAAAAGTCTAAACTACCAATCAGACGACAGAAGGACTGTAAGAGATTGTGTGCAACAGGTTTTTCAGCAAAGTTTTGATCATGTTGATCATTTAGAGGCCTGCGTAGTCAATCGGATACAGTAGGCTTTATAGGGTTAAACCTCGTCCTGCAGCAGACTTGTGAGGTTGCTCAAATTGTGTGTTGTTGAGGTGAGGTGTGCTGTTATTTTACTAAGTAATCAGACACACCATTTTCACCCGAGCCGTATCTAGAGACCAGAAGATCACAGGAGTCTCTTTTTACACAAGTCAGTCAGTGACAACACAAAACACCGTAGCAACCACATAGCAACTAACTAACAACCTCTCATGGCACTTACTGTAGCAATGCTCCGGCAAACACCCACAACACAGCAGCAAGTTTTGCACTGACAAAACTCACTCTCATTTTTCTTAAAAATGTCAAAACCTGAATTTTATTACCAAGGTTTATGAATACCAGCAGAGGCCTGCTGTTTGAGTATGAACCAACCCCACACCTAAACCTGTTAGAAAAACAGCTGCAACTTCAGCTATCAGATTACAAAACCTTGAATCCGGTCTTGCAGATCATGAATAAAAGATTTGTGACTTTTAAGGTTATAACATTCATGTGCCAATCACAGCCTCCGTAGGGCGCACTAGCAAAGTCTCCAAATCCCAAAGATAAGCACACGAGAACTTTCCAGCAGTGTTTCCAGAGACACATGTGTGAGTTGGATCTGAATCAAATCTCACAAATATAAATAAGAGCCAGATTAGTGTGCTTACATGGCCATCTGCACAAGTACACATGTGAGAGTCATCGTTTGTTCTGTTAGCGGTTACACAAGTTAATCTGAAATTGACATCTGCTATGAATACATCGATACAGTTTATACACAACACTGCTTCCAGAGATGCCAAGTCTGCAGTTTTTCCATGGATTTGGACTAAATTTACACTCTTTTAGCTCATGGTTTGATGGTTTGACAAAAAGCATTCTATTACTTATATTCATTGCATAATAAATAACAGTAAAAATATGCAATTTTTAATGTTTGATGGTTTGACAGTATACTACTATTATATTGTATATTATATAAATAACAGTATATAATATACAGTATATTATTTCAAACTATCAAACCTTGCAATACCGCATGTATGCATGTTTTACTGTTATTTACTTATATAATATACATACAAGTAAATAACAGTAAAAATATGCATACATAGTATGTTTTGTCAAATCTTGCAATTTGTATGCATATTTTCACTGTTATTTAATTATAATAAGCAATATAAGTAACACTGTGTGTTGTCAAACCTTGCAATATTACTTATATTGCATTTTATATAAGTAAATAACAGTAAAGAATATGCATACACGCAGTATTGCCAGGTTTGATGGTTTGACAAAGCATACTATTACTTGTATTGCATATTATATAAGTGGATAACAGTAAAAATATGCATACATAGTATTTTTTGTCAAACCTTGGAACATGTATGCATTTTTACTGCTATTTACTTATATAATATGCAATAAGTAATAGTATGTATTGCCAAACTTTGCAATACATGTTGCATATTATACAGTATAAATAAATAAAAGTAAAAATATGCATACATATTGCAAGGTTTAATGGTTTGACAAAGCATACTATTACTTGTATTGCATATTATATAAGTTAATAACAGTAAAAATATGCATTTAAATAGTATGTTTTGTCAAATTTTGCAATACGTGTGCATATTTTTACTGTTATTATATCCAATATAAGTAATAGTATGCTTTGTCAAACCTTGCAATATTACTCATGTTGCATATTATACAAGTAAATAACAGTAAAAATATGCATATAGTATGTTTTGTCAAACCTTGCAACATGTATGCATTTTTACTGCTATTTACTTATTTAATATGCAATAAGTAATAATATGTATTGTCAAAACTTGCAATACATGTTGCATATTATACAGTATAAGTAAATAAAAGTAAACAGTATATGCATGCATATTGCAAGGTTTGATGGTTTGACAAAGCATACTATTACTTGTATTGCATATTATATAAGTTAATAACAGTAAAAATATGCATGTTTTGTCAAATCTTGCAATATGTATGCATATTTTTACTGTTATTTTCTTATAATACACAATATAAGTAACAGTGTGCTTTGTCAAACCTTGCAATATTACTTATATTGCATATTATATAAGTAAATAACAGTAAAAAAAAAAAAAATGTACACATGCTGTACTGCCAGGTTTGATGGTTTGACAAAAGCATACTATTACTTATATTGCATATTATATAACTTAATAACAGTAAAAATATGCATACATAGTATTTTTTGTCAAACCTTGCAACATGTATGCATTTTTACTGCTATTTACTTATATAATATGTAATAAGTAATATGTATTGTCAAACCTTGCAATACATGTTGCATATTATACAGTATAAGTAACAGTAATATATGCATACATATTGCAAGGTTTGATGGTTTGACAAAGCATACTATTACTTGTATTGCATATTATATAAGTTAATAACAGTAAAAAAAAATTGTATTTTAATAGTAAGTTTTGTCAAACTTTGCAACAAATACTGCATATTATTATAAGTAAATAATGCATACAAGTAATAGTATGCTTTGTCAAACCTTGCAACATTACTTATGTTGCATAATATATAAGTAAATAACACACATGCACACATGCTGTACTGCCAGGTTTGATTGTTTGACAAAGCATACTATTACTTTGGTTATACTGCATATTATATAAGTTGATAACAGTAAAAAAATATGCATACATAGTATGTTTTGTCAAACCTTGCAATATGTGTGCATATTTTCACTGTTATTTACTTAATAATATGCAATGTAAGTAATAACATGCTGTCAAACCAAGCAATATTACTTAATCATATTGCAAAATATGCATACATGCTGTATTGCAAGGTTTGATAGTTTGACTTAAAGCATACTATTACTTTTATTTCATTCTATGCAAGTAAATGAAAGTAAAAAATATGCATATATTTTAGTATTTTTAAGTATTCATGGCAGGTATGCAGTTTTACATTATTTAATATATTTACACAATTATTTATCTATGTTTGTTTTAAATCATTACATTTGCATCGTTTCTTTTCTACGAGAAAGTGAATCAGCAGGAAAATTGTTTCAGTAGAAAATGGGTAAAATATGAAATAAAAGCAGCACAGCACTGAATGCATTTACATTATACCAGCAACCCTTAAAATATAACATACATACAATATTTGGGTTCTGGTTTCTCACTAGTTATGAGCTTGACGGTTTATAATCTTTGCACAATTTAATATTGCCATCTACATTAACTCTACAAATAAAAGCAAGCTGAAAATACATAATAAATACTAAAACCTGTGCTTTGTACAGTAAGTGGTATAGTTTGAGTTTGGGGCTGGTTTGCATTGGACATCTGGCTGTCTTTGTCATACAGACCTGGCAAACCTTGCTTTATCACATGACCACAGTTCATCTGAGAGATTAGCGGTAAAATCTTCTAGACAGATCAGAGGTTGAAGCCTAAATCATATCTGCACACCTCTGAGATACAAACACCACTGCCACTGAAGCACAATAATCATCACCATCATAAGAAGAAGAGAAATAACTGCTACGCCTTCTGCTTTAGCGCTGTTTCGTAATGAAGTAACACCTTTCTGCTCTCTTAATAACTGTACCTGCCTTTGACGCTCTCTGAGCAGATATCAATAGAATGATTTCAGTAACTGCCACTGTACTGGATGGAGCTCAAGAACAAATTTATAAGGAAATATCTCTATTGATTTCTGTTCTTACAGACACCTAATCTCTTTCACAGAGATTATCTGCCCGTTTTTGGGCAAAAATCTCATCAAAACCAAAAAGCAATGAGCCAGCATTTATTGATACCTCCGAAAATCCCTCCAATCTGATAAAGGTCCCGCAGTGCAACTGGCAAGACTCCATTTACCAATTAAGAAGAACATGCCCACCACAAATGGGCACCAGAAATAGGACAGAACGTGTTAAAACAAATAAAGCAAGCAAGCAGCAATCTCTAAATGCAGTTTCAAAGCTTTCGCTGAGAAAATCCTCTGAGAGGGCATCTCCGAACACCTCAAGAATAGTGCGAATGAAGCTACTCCACACTGTCACACATCATTATCTCCACAAAGAGGAATACAGCAAATGGGAACAATAGCACAAAAACTCATTCTGCCTTGAGATTACACTGTCACCTCAAATCTGCTATGATTTGTTCTATCAATTATGCAACATTGCATCCTGCATGGTTTTAGTGTTAGTTTTTTAATCACCAATACTGCAGCAACAATGAGATTTTTTCCCAGTTATTTTAAATGATATTTTAATAGCTCATTATTGTCTGTCCCTCTTTCTCCCACACCTCATTTACATTAAAACCTCTGCTATGAACTCACTTTGCACCTTATTTTAGTGCATAAATGGCAAAATATTCCAAAAACAACACCAAACATGACAAAGAAAAGTCTATATGTCTAAAAGTCTATCAATACTGTAAATCCGAGAGCTCAGAAATGTCAGGGATATTGTACAAATACAAAATGATCGGCTGATTTTAGATCTGCAAAGCACCATTTTAAAATGCATAAGATATGACAAAAAAGTCAACTCAGAAGATAATAAAACCTTAACGTAAATCACCTGTCAGTTGTACTTAGTGACTTTTTATGTGTAATAATGCAACTGAGTATTTCACCATATAACCTGAAATGTCAAAAATGTTTTCAAATGCATATGACAAAACGTGTCACTCAAAAGAAAATAAAAGCTTTACACAAAAACTCCAGTAATAGTTTCTCTCTTTTTACTAATATAATAGGAGCACCTAAATAAATATAATCTTTGCTATATAATTCATTAGCCACAACAAAAAATATACTTATGAAATGCCATTGTGTTGGATTTCCCTTCACCTCAGTCATCATAACAAAGTTAGTTAAGCAAGTAATCTAAACGCATTTCTATCACATTTCCCCTTGCATACACACTAGCCAAAAAGTAGCTGATCTTATGCCTCCCAACCAAGTGGCTGTTCTGATCTGTCAGCACATTAAGTTGAGTTGAGCTGGATCTGGTTGTCTTACCCATGTTGGTACCAGGAGGCTGGCGGGTCTCTCTAGCAGATCAGGCTGATGTTTGGCGGCTGCGTTCATCTCCCATGCAGCCTCTGGTTCGGTGCACTGAAGTCACACACACTTGGATCTGTCATTTATATCCAGTGATGGCCGGGCATCGTGCGGACGCGGCTCCGGGGTCCAGCATCCAAATGGACCTGCCGGAGATCAGCAGCTCTTTGCAAATCTAAATCAGTGCGACTGTGTGGAGACGCTCGGGGTTTAAAGAGACATCCACGCAGAGATGAAGTGATGTGGGTTATTCCTGTGAGTTGGAAAGAGACGCGTAATGCTGGAGGATCGGAGCGCAAATGTTGAGCGCGTTTCCTCCTGCTGCCTCAGATATGATGCGCCTTCAGCTCGAGCTCGTTTAACCCATCAGTGACTGAACTCTAAACACTCAACTACAGCTGGGCGATATATTCGCGGAATGTTTTATGATGCATAAAGCAACATCCTAAAGATATTGATGATGATTGCAATACTCTGTTTATTTGGTTAAGTTTACAAAACACTGGGATAGTTTCTTTCATGCAATTCTTCCCTGTCATAGCGTCTCTGTTTCAAACTTGAGTAGCAAAATGGCGTTTGACTTGGTAAGTTTAGTTGCGTCCCAAATGACGCACTATACACTATGTACTTATCCGTGTAGTGCGTGAATTGTATAAGGTTATTTTGTTATTTAACATCGGAGTCTGACAGCCCCTTCCCCTCCGCTACGTAATTAAAGCTGCGACAGTTGAGTGCATGAAGTGTCCAACACTTCACACTTCGTTTTTTCCCGTTAATTTAGTGCATCATCCGGGTATTTAAAGTTCACGTTTTCTTTTTGGAATTTTCAGTGTGAACACTACTTGCACTATTTTTAGGCCTACTTAAAAACGTCATAGAATAGTGCATAAGTACGCGAATTGGGACGCACCTAATTTCCGCGAATCTGTCCATTTCAATGAATCGGTTCGAAATTCACTCAAAAGATTCAACGTGTCGTTTTTGTCATCAGAGATCGTATTTCATTTGAATCAATAGCTGTGTCTCATTTAATTTAATTTCGAAGGCTGCATCCTCCAGAGGACAGGATGCGGTATATGGAGTGTCCTTAACCAGAAATAAAGGGTTAGTTCACCCAAAAATGAAAATAATGTTATTACTCACCCTCATGTCATTCTACACCCGTAAGACCTTCATTCATCTTCTGAACACAAATTAAGATTTTCTGATTAAATCCGATGGCTCAGTGAGGCCTGCATTCAAAGCAATGACATTTCCTCTCTCAAGATCCATAAAGTTACTAAAAACATATTTAAAACAGTTCATGTGACTACAGTGGTTCTACCTTAATATTATAAAGCGACAAGAATACTTTTTGTGCACCAAAAAAAAAAATAATAATAACGACTTTTCAACAATATAGTGATGGGCCGATTTCAAAACACTGCTTCAGAGCTTTACGAATCGAATCAGTGACTCGGAGCGCCAAAGTCACGTGATTTCAGCAGTTTAGCCGTTTGATAGGAAATCTGAATCACTGATTCGATTCGTAAAGCTCCGAAGTCGGAATCGAAATCGGCCCATCACTATATTGTTTAAAAGTCGTTATTTTGTTTTTTTGGCGCACAAAAAGTATTCTCGTCGCTTTATAATATTAAGGTTGAACCACTGAACTCACATGAACTGTTTTAAATATGTTTTTAGTACCTTTATGGACCTTTAGAGAGGAAATGTCATTGCTGTGAATGCAGGCCTCGCTGAGCCATCGGATTTAATCAAAATATCTTAATTTGTGATCCGAAGATGAATGAAGGCCTTACGGGTGTAGAACGACATGAGGGTGAGTAATAAATGACATTATTTTCATTTTTGGGTGAACTAACCCTTTAAATGAGACGTCCTTCGTAGGACACATGAAAGGACACAGGAAGTATCACGTTGCTGCGTTCACGGCAGCTCAATGCGCTCTCAGCAAATGAATGAAAATTATTTATAGATTTGTAAAGTAATTGGAAAAGAAAATGTATTTACTTGTTTTATTTTGGTTAATGCGTGAGGAGCTGGCGTATGAAATGATACAGCCTCAGCGACGTATGCAACCTTCGAATGAGACCTCCGGAGGACGCAGCCTTCGAAATGAGACACAGCTATGTTTTCGTAAGACATAAAATGCTGTTTATGACTAGCCTACTTATTGTGTTCATTTATTGAAAAACAGTTTGGTAAATTAGATTTTTGCTTTGCTTTACTTTTGTGCATGGTCTTTTTGTTTGAAATATTATTTCAGAGCAAATAGCCTACATGTCAGAATGGTGGACAGTAACTAAGTATTTTTATTTTTTTTACTTCATTACCGTACTTGAATAGCAAAATGGCGTTTGACTTGGTAAGTTTGATTCATTTCCGCGAATCTGTCCGTTTCAATGAATCGTTTGGCTCTTTTTTTTCGCTGTTTCTCTCGCTAAGATTTTTTTTTTTTTTTTTTAATGCAATTATGTACAAAAATAGTACAAACATATACATTTCACAACAAATATGAAAATGGGAAAAATATACAAAAATTTCAAGAAAAAACGTGCATAAAGGAAAGGCAGAATCACTTGGAAACTCACTCAAAAGATTCAAAAATCATCATCATCACTGAGGTCATATTTCATGTAAAATGTTTTTGTAACATAAAATGCTGTTTATGACTACTGATTGTATTCATTTAAGGATTTTGCTTTACTTTTGTACATTTACTTTTTGGTTGAAATATGGTTATTTGAGAGCATGTCAGAATATAGGCCCATTTGAATATCACCAAAAAACTGAAAACTATTTATTTAATATCATCAACGCAAATAGGCTACTACTAACATTGGGTTAGGGTTAGATATTTGTTTTACATATAAATAACCTAATTCTATGCATTTATTTTGCAAATGCAAATAAAACAGGCTACATAAACAAGAAAAACAAATCTTTCTTGTAATACTTTGTAATTTTAATAACAGTTGAATAACGATTTTTATATTTTTTTATGATTTGAATTAAAAAACAAAAAATTAAATGCATTTCAAAAGAAATTTGTGAACATATATGAAACAAGAAAAAAATGCAAAACTGTAGTCATGTAACATGCATCAATGTGTATTTAGAAGCGTTAACATTAACTCTCTCACTAAAGCCAATAACATTCCTCTTGTTTCTCTTAATAATATTCTTGATTTCTTGCATGCATTTATGAAATGCAAGGAGAACTAGACACACTGCCAGAGGACGTTTAATAGACTTCCCTTTCAATTTCGGTGTTCACTGGCCAAAATAATGTGCCATTGACCTAATTATTGTTTGCACTGTACTGTTAAAGTCAGCCCATACTAGAAATGAGTAATTAAATGCTGCAGTTTAATGCAGAGTGCCAATAAAAAGAAAATTAGCAGCACAGCTTTAAGGCTCAAATTATTAAAGCATCTTTAAGCTCGTCTAACACAAGATTAATTTGTGCAGCGTTAATTTGTGATTCCTTGATAAGAACGGACGACTCTTGCGGACAAAATGCTTTGCTCTTTTTATTGGCCTGGGGTGCATTTCCCAAAGCCAACTATGTTATGGTATAGCCAGGTTCTGTTGTTACCAACACAACTCAGTGGAACTTACGACCATATAGGCCTACGATGATTTTGGGAAACGCACCCCTGATCTGTAAAGGCTTTAAGACCCGTTCACACCAAGAACGATAACTATAAAGTATAATAACTATAACTATAATGATAACTATATTAGCGTCCACATCGACGCACCTTTTTTGTTTATTGAGCGTGCATTACACATTTTTGTCGTCTGCCGCTTTAAATGCACAAGCTCTTCAATCAGAATGGATTCTGATTGGCTGTCAATGTTTTTATCGTTCATCAGCTGGAAAAAAATCTTTCTGAAAGTGACTCTTTTACATTTAGAAAGATATTTTATCACTAGCCTATATATTTATGATTATCGTCCTTGGTTGATTAAAATTAAATTAAAGGATCTTTAAGGCCTATGGAAGCTTGTTTCCACCATGGAATAAAACAATTTAAAAGATAATTGTGACATTTTATTTCACAGTTCTGACTTTTTTCCTCAGAATTATAAGATATAAACTTGAAATTGCGAGTTATAAAGTCAGAATTGCGAGGAAAAAAAGTCAGAATTACGAGGAAAAAAGTCAGAATTACGAGAAATGAACTTGCAGTTGCGAGTTATAAAGTCAGAATTGTGAGGAAAAAAGTCAGAATTACAAGATATAAACTTGCAATTGTGAGTTATAAAGTCAGAATTGTGAGAAATAAAGTCAGAATTACAAGATATAAACTTGCAATTGTGAGTTATAAAGTCAGAATTGCGAGGAAATAAAGTCAGAATTGTGAGAAATAAAGTCAGAATTACGAGATATAAACTTGCAATTGTGAGTTATAAAGTCAGAATTATGAGTTATAAAGTCAGAACTGCGAGTTATAAAGTCAGAATTGCGAGAAATAAAGTCAGAATTGTGAGATATAGTCAGAATTGTGAGAAATAAAGTCAGAATTATGAGATATAAACTTGCAATTGTGAGTTATAAAGTCAGAATTGCGAGGAAAAAAAGTCAGAATTACGAGAAATAAACTTGCAGTTGTGAGTTATAAAGTCAGAATTGCGAGTTGTAAAGTCAAAATTACGAAAAATAAACTTGCAATTGCGAGTTATAAAGTTAGAATTGTGAGTTATAAAGTCAGAATTGCATGAAATAAAGTCAGAATTGTGAGATATAGTCAGAATTGTGAGTTATAAAGTCAGAATTGCGAGGAAAAAAGTCAATTACGAGATATAAACTTGCAATTGCCAGTTATAAAGTCAGAATTGCGAGGAAAAAAGTCAGAATTATGAGATATAAACTTGCAATTGCAAACTTATAAAGTCAATTGTGAGGGGAAAAATTCTGACTTTATATCTCGCAATTCTGACTTTAGGCTATAACTTGCAATTGTGACTTTTTATATCTCGCAATTCTAATTGCTAGAAAAAAAGGTGAGAAATGTGAAATAAAAAGTTACAATTTCCTCTTTTATGTTTTATTCAGTGGCGGAAACAAGCTTCCATAGGCCCGTTCACACCAAGGATTAAGATTTAGTTATAAAAAATCATTGAAAATGTAAAAGAATAGCAGAGTCCACACCACAACTATAATGATAATGATACAGAGGGACAATAATGATGGAATCACTTTTAGCATGATTTCTTTTCAGCAGATGAACGATAAAAACATTGACAGCCAATCAGAATCCATCCTGCTTTAAAGAGCATGCGCATTTAGCAGCAGACGACAGAAGTAAGCATGGGCTTATAATAAACAAAACATTATCCTGCACTGGTGTGGACGCTAATATAGTTATTGTTCCTGGTGTGAACGGGCCTTTACACTGTTTTCCCCATGCAATGGCAGTTCATAATGAGCAATATGTCAAGCTCCAAAAAAGACAAAAAGCACAGCAGTTTTTCTTTGAACAGAATCTTAAAAATGTTCTTTTTAATGGCAGACTTTAAGGACTACACGTAACCTAAAGCATAACAACCCACTCTCTGCAACAAAGCAATTTACTGTTTTTCATGACGCAAACATTTAATAATAGGCCATCACATGATGTCTGACCTGTCAGACTTTACTGCCCATTTCCAGGTACCCCGAGCAAGCAGCATTTCTTTATCAACCCTCAATAGCTGCTGCGTGCACTGCATGATGGGCTTTTAGTGTCTTGTTTTCGCCCTCCTAATGCGATCTCACATACAGGGTGATGCAGCGAGGGTGGTAAAGAGCGTCCGGGCACTGGGCCAAGCTCGCATCCAACAGTGCATCTCCTGTAGAAATCGCCGGTCACCATCGCTTAAATAGACTTACTGATAAACATTCATTTCACATGAGCAGCACCTTGGCAGAAGCGCTTCTAAAACACAACAGGGGCAGAGAAACAGAAGGAGGTCACGGGAAGGCAAATAAAACCCGCAACACCCTTGTTCAGATGCGCAGAGCAGAATGCAACATGACAAACCACTTATACCTAAGGAGGAGGGAGACACCTTTGCATGCACGTGCGAGGCAGCTTTGTTCAGCCACAGTTGATATTCCACGCGTGTCAGGTTGAGGTGCACTCTGGGGAACAAACTTCACATTTTCAGGGAAAGCTGCATCAACAATTTGGCATCAAAGCCTAATTACTCCCTTCACATTTCCCCCTCGCGCTCAACTAATTAGACCGCAATCACATGCACTATCAAATAACATTTTCAAGTGCTTGTGTCTTCAGCAATTTGCCGCAACTTTTTTTTTTTTTTTTGAAAACAATTCACCTAAAAATTTGATTCTGGCATTATTTAATAGAGCTGGCTATATATATATATATAGATAGATAGATAGATAGAGATAAACTCAATTCAAAGAGAAAACAAGAACTCCACTGGCAAATATTTGTTCTTGTTTTAAGCATAAACTCACTACAATGATACATTTTTCAGAAAGCAAGACTTAAAGAGATAGTTCACCCAAAAATGAAAATTATCCCATGATTTACTCACCCTTAAGCCATCCTAGGTGTATATTACTATCTTCTTTCAGATTAACACAGAGTTATATTCATATACTATAATCACTGGCTTCCGGCAACAGCTGTACGCAAGTCGAGGTCCAGCAGAAGAGTGACCTTTGACCCGACGTATGATGTAGTATGTACAAGTAGTGTAAGCTTAGGTGAGAGAATAGACACCTCTCGTGGTTCAAACAAATAGGGCTGAGCAACAAACTCAAGCTCCTCTTCTCTTATATCGAAATCCTCCAACATTTCTCTTTAAAAATTCTCATTTTAGACTTCTATTTGTTTTGCTCTATCCTCTGTGCTTCCATATTCGTCAATACGTCATGTGTCGGGTCAGAGGTCGACTCGCGTACGGCTGTTGCCAGAAGCTAGTTATTATAGTTTAAAGTTTTAAATATGGATATTTTTCTTACAAAAACCCATCGTTTCGCTTCAGAAGGCCTTTATTAACCCCCTGGAGTTGTATGGTTTACTTTTATGATGGATGCAGGGCCGGAGGAAGTGCTGGGACCACTTGCAAGACCACTAGAGGGCGCCGCACCATGATGAGCACGATCGACAATGTCTTCGCCAGGAGTTTGATTGACAGGCGATCTAACCAATCATAATGCCGAATCCGCCATTATGTCCGACAAAGCAGTCAGGGGAGTTAGCAGATTAACGTCGGTGGACTTGAACTTGAAAAATGGTGTGTACTGACGTCTTTCTGCAGTTGAAACAACATTCCTTCTGATGTTCATTCATGTTTATTTGATGTTATAAATTAACTAGTAGGAAGATGATCGGTGCACAAGCCGCTTGAACTGAGGTGCTACAGCGATCTGTCACGACACATTAAAGAGCCACAAAACGGTATTTATTGTTTAAATTTCTTTAAAAATAACAAAATTTGAAATTTGAGACTTTGTTTCATATCAAAAGTAACCTGCACTGTCTTGTCTGTCGACGTATTATCAGATTCCTCTTTGCTCCGCGATGTATTTTTCACTCTGTGAGAACATGATGTGTGGCGAGAGAGCGGCATGACTTGCCAGACATAGCAACAAGTAACTAAAGGGGCGGGTCTTTGTGAATGGTCAAACTGAGCACCAAATCTGTCGCAAATTGGATTACTCCAAGATATTTGAAGAGTTCACAGCAGCCAAAGCAAGAGGGGTCCTCTTTTAAATGGTGAGTCAACTGTATTAATTCATTACACCTGTCTTAAGTCAATAGTAGGAGTCAGTATGATAAGTTGGCATTTTTTTCTCTTAAAAATTTGAACGTAGGGGGCGGCATATTCCTATTTTGCCCAGAGCGCTGGACTGTCTTCCCCCGGGCCTGGATGGATGGATGCACTTTTTTGGGCTTCAAAATCTCGCCCCCCATTTACTACCATTATAAAGCTTGGAAGAGCCATGATATTTTTTTTATATAAATCTGGTTGTGTTCGTCTGAAAGAAGAAAGTCATATACACCTAGGATGGCTTGAGGGTAAGTAAATCATAGGATAATTTTAATTTTTAGTGAACTATCCCTTTAATATCAAGTCATTTTGCTTCTCAAGTAAAAGTATCTTGCTTTAAGAATGTTTAGATATTTGTACTGGAAAACAAGACAAAATATTAGGTAAGAAAAAAAAATTTTTTTTTGCATTGGGCCACCTTTACATTGTGAAATATACATTAAAAATTGGCCTACAATTAGATTAGACAAATCAGATTTTGATTTGTACACTTTCTAATCAATACCTAAACTTTTCAGATCCGCATCAAAACTGCATTCTCCAGCATCAAAAACACATGCATATATTAATATAAGTGGGTGTGAGTGAAGTAATTGCCCAGGGAAAAAAACATTAGCTATTGTAGGTGGTTCAAGATGGTGCGCAGGACGTGCCAGGAAAGCAATTTCACCTTAAGAACAGCACAAGTGAAAACCACTCAGAAGAAACTACTTTTTTAAGGAATGCAAATCCTGTTGACGACAGCTGGCACTTTCCATGTATATAGTACAAAACAGGACTTGAAACTCTCTCTCTCAAAAAAAGTAAGTTTTTTTTTTTCAGCAAATGGTTGAAAGGAGATGCTGAAACATCACAACATGTTGTTCATCCACATCAGGTCGTCAAATTAGACCCAGCTGAACACATTTAACCTAAAAGGGTTGCTGATTTATCTTAAAGGTACAGTAGACTGTTTAATTTTTGAACCATTTATGCATTTGGCAGATGTTCATATGTAACTGATTATATATAATCTGGATTACGTAATCAGATTCCAAAAATTATATACTTGTAATTAGATTATATTACATTTTTAAAATACTCATAATCAGACTACAGTTACGTTTTTTATTGATAACATGATTACTTTTCTATCTTTTAAATGGTCCTTTCTAAAACAGCTTATTGCTATTGTATGTTCAGCCTATAGTATGTTCAGAAAGTCAGAGATCACACAGCATAACAAAATATTTATTTTTGTTTTATTTTGATTGTTTTTATTTTAAAATGTTACATATTTTATAGCTTAATTAATTATTAGCTTTACGAACCCCCTGCAGTTCCTTCACAAACCCCAGTTTTGGGAACCCTGACGTAATGTAATGTTTAATGCACTTCATTTTGTTGATGACAAATTGTCAACATATATTTTTTTCTCTTTGTATTGTTATATCACTACAGTACTAGCTTATCCTACTCAAATCTACATGATAAACTAGTTAAGGCTAAAAGTAAGGTCAAAAGTAATCTAAAAGTAGTCAGATTACATTACATGTAATCTGTATTGAGTAATGGACTACAATTCGTAAATAATCTACCCAGCACTGTGCGTAATCTATGTGTAGACACTGATGATGATTATGATGTGATATCGAAAACCTTTTGTCTTTGCACTGAGCACTTTTGTATTTTTATTGCCTCTTCTCCAAGGCTTTTTTACTTCTTTTTTACTATCATTCACATTACTTTCCAGTTGAAACAAGCATAGTCCAGCAATCTGCCCACATGGGCTCAAGTAAACATCATATGTGATGCTTTTTTGGGAGATGACGGCAGTGAATCCTATACCCAGGTATCCAGCGATATGATCTAACACAGTAGTACTGCAATTTTCCAGTGATTTCCTGGAAAAATTTATCTGTTTTTAACCACGATGTCTCACGGCACGGAGGATAAACAAGTAGTTTCGCTACTTGAATATGGTCTAAATGATGTTTCCTCTTTCATTTGCTTGGTTATAGGACATATTTTTCCTCTCTCTCTATTTCTGGAGTAGCTCAACATGCAGTTTGCCACTTTCCCCCTGAGGTTAAGGCTGGTGAAATGCAGCACAGAAACTTATTACTGTTTTTTTCCCTCCACATTTTCTTCGGTCACTGAATTTTTCCTCTCCTCCAGCTGTACTGTTGTCTATTATGTATCAGGTCCGTTTTGGCTGGCAGCAGATTGAGACCTTCCCCTTGAATCCAGCAGCGGCGGCACGGACCTCGGCTTGTTCGAGCACTGTTATTTTCACCGTTTTGTTTGTGTTAGACCACCAATTTGATCGAGGATCACAATTTCATTGCATGGAGGGAGGCGAAAGAAGCTGCATGCATCTAATGTTGTGAAGTCTCAGTTTTGGATTCCCTGATGTGAAAATGAAAAACAGTCACATCTCACATATTATCTATGGAAAATGTGTCCTGTTTATCATCAAGAGAAGTGACCTCGAGCAATTTAGACAGCGTGTGACATCATCTCGGCATCGGTGCAATTATTAGAAATTATATATGGCACACAGTTCATCAAACGGCAGGGCATCATATCCATCATCCTCCATTAGAGTCGCACACAATAACATTACCTTTAATTAAAGAGCGTGAGGTCTTTCGTTGAGTGCAAGGCGAGACATAATATTGTCTTGGTGAACTAGTAATCTATGATAGAATTATTATGTAAGTCAGTGGTTCTCAACCGGTAGGTCGTGACCCAAAATTGACTGCTAACTAATCATGCATGTTATAGCAAAATAAGCAGGCTTATGGTTGATTAAATAGGAAGAAAATGCTTCATTTTTCCTGGATAAAATGTGAAGCAAAACCTTTTGAAAACCACAGATGTAAGTGACAGATATTATTGCGTGTTTCATACGGTATAAACCTGTTTCAAGTTGATTTATTTGCCGTTTGTCTCGTGCACGGGTTTCTCCTCCCTTTGATGAGCATTAAGTAGGTCTCTCTTTGAAACTAGAGAAGAAAATAAAGTATACATGTACATATTTTCAGGTCATTCCTGGGAAATTGTGCTACAGAAAATAGAAGATGAAAAATAAACACTTATGGCAAAATGATCATATACAATTAATATTTTGTGAAGGGACAGTGATTTTGTACCTTTTGCTTGTCCTTGAAGTGTTATGGTTAAAGAGAGATTTATTTGTTCACCATATGGAGTTTATTATTAATCAAAAATAATCAACTGGATGGATGGATGGATGATTGTGTGGAGGGATAGATGGAAGGATGGATGATTGTGTGGAGGGATGGATGGATGGATATATGATTGGGTGGAGGGATGGATGGATGGATATATGAGTGGATGGATGGATTTATGGATGGATGGATTTATGGATAAAGAGATGGAGGGATGTATGGGTGGGTGGATGGATGGATGGATGGATGGATGGATGGAGATATAATTGGATGGATGGATGGATGATTGGGTGGAGGGATGGATGGAGGAATGATGAATGAATGATTGGGTGGATGGATGGATGGATGGATGGATGGGTGGATGGGTGGGTGGATGGATGGATGGAGATATGATTTGATGGATGGATGGATGGATGGATGGATGGATGGATGGAGATATGATTGGATGGATGGATAGATGGATGAGAGATGGATGATTGGGTGGAGGGATGGATGGAGATATGATTGGATGGATGGATGGATTTATGGATAGAGATGAATGGATGATTGGGTGGAGGGATGGATGGAAGGATGATGGATGGATGATTGGAGGGATGAATGGATGATTGGATGATGGATGGATTTTATTACTAAAAATCTACAAAATTGCTAAAATAAATTGGGTGATTGGGTGGAGGGATGGATGGAGGAATGATGAATGAATGATTGGGTGGATGGATGGATGGATGGATGGATGGGTGGATGGATGGGTGGGTGGATGGATGGATGGAGATATGATTGATGGATGGAGGGATGTATGGGTGGATGGAGGGAGGGATGGATGGATGGATTTATGGATAGAGATGGAGGTATGTATGGGTGGATGGATGGATGGATGGATGGATGGATGAATAGGTGGAAGGATGGATGGAGATATGATTTGATGGATGGATGGATGGATGGATGGATGGATGGAGATATGATTGGATGGATGGATAGATGGATGAGAGATGGATGATTGGGTGGAGGGATGGATGGAGATATGATTGGATGGATGGATGGATTTATGGATAGAGATGAATGGATGATTGGGTGGAGGGATGGATGGAAGGATGATGGATGGATGATTGGAGGGATGAATGGATGATTGGATGATGGATGGATTTTATTACTAAAAATCTACAAAATTGCTAAAATAAAAGTGAAACTATAAAATATAAAAATAAAAACTAATTCAAAATATCAATAAAATTTATAGTAGCATCTCAATGATAATAAAACAACACTGATTTATAAAGATGTTTTACATTTAAGTATAAAATTACAGTTTCGCTGAAGTCAAGAAATTGTGAATGTGTAAAACATTCTTTAAAAGATCATATTTTGTGTTCCATAGAAGAAAGAAAGTCATACAGTTCTGGAACGACATGAAGGTGAATAAACAATGACAGAAATTTCATTTTGGAATGAATTATTCTTTCAAGTCTGGGTTTGTGTTTGTGGCTGGTGTGACAGTGTTCTGGGCAGCAGACGCCCTTGAGCGTGAGCAAATCAAGGTCCTCTATGATTTCTGAGGTTCGGGGATCATTACAGACTAAACAGAAACTACTGGCAACCTGTGCTGCCTTCCAAAGCCCCAGTGCCTGCTGGGATTAAAGGAACAGAGGCAAAAGTTCAGTTAGTTGCGCAGAACAGAGAACATGTTCAGTTTGTTTCTTGACACCTCCTGACAACACCAGCTTTACTGCCAGATACAGCTCTTCTTTCATAAAAATGGCAGAAAACAAAAGGTTGATGTTCTGCCATGAGCTGCCTTTACTGCAACATTACTGCTGAACTCCAATTCAGGTCATGAATTTGCAAACAGGATGTAAAATGGTATTTTGTCATGCAGCTCGGATGGATGGATGGATGAATAGACGGATGGATGGATGGATGGATGGACGGCCAGACGAATGGAGAGAGGGATGGAGAGATGTATGGATGATTAGACGGACGGATGGATGGATGGACGGATGCATGCATTGAGGGAGGGATGGAGAAATGTATAGATGAGTAGAGAGATGGATGGATGGATGGATGGATGGATGGACGAATGGAGAGGGATGGAGAGAAGTATAGATGATTAGACGGATGGATGGATGGATGGATGGATGGATGGATGAGTGGATGGATGGATGAATGGACAGATGGATTGATGGATGCATGAATGGACAGATGGAGGGATGGATGGATGGATGAACAGATGGATGGATGGACAGATGGTGGGATGGATGGATGATGGAGAGATGAATGGGTGGATGGAGAGATGAATGGAGGGATGGATGGATGGATGAATGGAGGGATGGATGATGGACAGATGGAGGGATGGATGATGGACAGATGGAGGGATGGATGGAGAGATGAATGGATGGATGGATGGACAGATGGAGGGATGGATGGATGACAGATGGAGGGATGGACAGATGGAGGGATGGAGGGATGGATGGATGGATGACGGATGGATGGACAGATGGAGGGAGGGATGGATGGATGGACAGATGGAGGGAGGGATGGATGGATGAGGGATGGATGGATGACAGATGGAGGGATGGATGGACAGATGAAGGGATGGATAGATGGAGGGATGGATGGATGACAGATGGAGGGATGGATGGATGACAGATGGAGGGATGGATGGACGGACAGATGGATGGATGGATGGATGACAGATGGAGGGATGGATGGATGACAGATGGATGGATGGATGACGGATGGATGGACAGATGGAGGGAGGGATGGATGGATGGATGGACAGATGGAGGGAGGGATGGATGGACGACAGATGAGGGATGGATGGACAGATGGAGGGATGGATAGATGGACAGATGGAGGGAGGGATGGATGGATGGACAGATGGAGGGATGGATGGATGGATGACGAATGGATGGACAGATGGAGGGAGGGAGGGATGGATGGATGGACAGATGGAGGGAGGGATGGATGGATGAGGGATGGATGGATGACAGATGGAGGGATGGATGGACAGATGGAGGGATGGATGGACGGACAGATGGAGGGATGGATGACAGATGGAGGGATGGATGGATGGACAGATGGAGGGATGGATGGATGGATGGATGATGGAGGGATGGATGGACAAATGGAGGGATGGATGGATGACAGATGGAGGGATGGATGGATGGACAGATGGAGGGAGGGATGGATGGATGACAGATGGATGGATGGATGGATGGATGGACAGATGGAGGGATGGATGGATGGACAGATGGAGGGATGGATGGATGACGGATGGATGGACAGATGGAGGGATGGATGGATGGACAGATGGAGGGATGGCTGGATGGATGACGATGGACGGATGGATGACGATGGATGGATGATGGATGGACAGATGGAGGGATGGATGGATGACAGAAGGAGATATTATCTCAATGATACTAAAATAACATTGATAGGCTATATATATTATTTTATAATATTATAAAATACTACTGATTACTGTTGACTAATTATGAATAAGTGTTGACATTATGTAAAGTAAAATTAAAATCTGTTTTGATAGCTGTTAATTGTTTTGACACTATTGAGTAGTTTAGATAAATATATCTAACCAGAAAAAAAAGAAAAAAAAAAAATCAGGGAATGAATATGCATAATTAGTCACAATAAATAATGTAATTATGTTCTTTTCTTGTTTCACTGATTTTCTGTCATTCAAATTCCAGTTCAACATCCTGCGAGACTAATTTAATAAACTCATAAATTGAAAGAGAGCCAAAAAAACTTACATGATGAATTTTGCTCACCCCTGCTTTCATACACAAATATGTATTTGTCCATCCAGTATGCTACGCCTTCGAATTGATTTAGGAACCGTAAAGAGAACAGGCCGTGCATTCATATATTTGTTCAGAACGAATGAGGACTGTGCGTTTCCTAAAGGTCTCCATTTAAAATTGCAGCTCCAAAAAATGGGCCGTTTATCACAGATAAATGCATCAGATGGCCGCAAGCGAAACACAGGCGCATCTCACAGAATTTAAAGAAGTCATATTTCATTTTTTCCCCAAGAGGTCCACTTATAATGTTAGTGTTTAGCATCACAAACAGTCAGAATTTAGCTTGACACATTTGTGTCTGTGTTTGCGTATACATGCATATGATATAATGTTATTTTAGTATCATTAACAATTTTATTTTTTGTATTTTCCATTTTAATTTTAGGTAAAGTTTTAGTTATTTTATCATATGTTTTTATAGATGTGTCTCTCTTATTTACTGTGTTTTGAAAACATCTGAAATTGCCAATGAAAATTCTGCACTTTAATCCACACACACTTTCTGTGAAAATCAATTTCTCCTCCAGTTTAGCAGAAGGTGGTCTGGTCTTATCTTTTGTGCCACAATGTTTCTCAAACAAATGTTTTTCTAATGTACAGCATCTACTGTATCACACATCTCCATTCGGTTTCCATCCTACTCATTGTGTTTATATGAATCTTAATGTTATATCCTCCCTTCTCAACGCACACAAACAGAACAGAACATGCTGCCAGTTTTATGAAGCGGAGGTTTCAAACTAGATGTCTTTAATGTGTGACTGCTTTGAAGAAGACATTGTTTCATTCCCTTCAGGAGTGTTGGAGGTAAACACACTGCTGATATGTTATGCAAATTCATTTGAGCATACTGTATGAAAGTGGCTGTCGCTTCATTTGCTGTGGTTACCTAACTAACTATACACAACAGACACCTTATTTTCAATTAACATAGGTTGGAATTAGGAGACTCTAACTGTAAATTTTCCCGCCTCCAAATGAGTTAAACTTTATGTAGCATCTGCACTCTTTAAAAATTGGCATCGATGGTTCCATAAAGAACCTTCGACATCCATGGAACCTTTCAAATGAAGAAAAGGTTCTTTATAGTGGAAAAAGGTTCTTTAGATTTTTAAAATCTTCTTCTTCTTCAAAAAAGTAATGTTTCCGTAAACATTTCTTTACAGAATCAAAAATGGTTCTTTTTGAAAACTTTGGAAACTTAATTTTTAGGAAGTGTGTGACACAGGTGATTAAAGGAGCTATATGTAAGAATTTTCACGAAATAATCGCTTTTTTATTGCTAATATGTGAACAGCTCGTAACAAAATTTAAAGGGGTGGTTGATTATGATTTCGCTTTTTTAACTTTAGTTAGTGTGTAATGTTGCTGTTTGAGCATAAACAACATCTGCAAAGTTACGACGCTCAAAGTTCAATGCAAAGGGAGATATTTCCTTTTACAGAAATCGCTTTTTAAGGACTACAACAAACGACTGGTAGGGACTACAACGAGCTTCTTCCTGGGTTAGTGACATCACTAACCCAAACATTTACATAAACCCCACCCCCGAGAACATGCAACAAAGGGGGTGAGGCCATGTTGGGCTGCTTTAGAGAAGAGGAAGAGTTGTTGTAGTAGAGTGTTGTTGACGCCGTAATTTTACGCCGGACTGCTTCACAAACGAGGGTCAATTCAATGCTGGATTTGCACAAAAGATTAACATGACGGCACATGCTAGTCGATGAGTTGAATCAACTCCACAGCAACTACATAAATTTATCCACTAACCATTCAGAAACATCCAGTTTCAATCTAAAAGTTGTAACTTCTTCCTGAGTCTCTCCATCAGTGTCGACTCCGGTTTGAACAATGTAAGGCTGAACACCGTTACTGACAATCCTCATTTTGGCTGCGTGAGATTCTCCAGCTTTGTTGTTGTTGAGCAACCGAAGCGCAAGCTGTTAAAGCTCCGCCCTCTTCTGGAAATGGGGCCGGGAGCAGCAGCTCATTTGCATTTAAAGGGGCACGGCGTGTTTTTGCTCACACCCAAATAGGGGCAAATTTGACAAGCTATAATAAATGATCTGTGGGGTATTTTGAGCTGAAACTTCACAGACACATTCTGGGGACACCAGAGACTTATATTACATCTTGTGAAAAGGGGCATAATAGGTCCCCTTCAAAAAAAATGAGACCTTCCCTGACTTCCTAGGTTGTCTATGAAAGCATGTTGACTAATTTTTATGTGAAGGGCTCGGGCCGGTTTCGCCGGGAAAATCAAAAGGATGTGATGGTTACACGGGCTCCAGAGAGCTTCTTTTTAATGACCTCATGACCTCATCTGTCGACAGTGATCCACATTACTATGATCAGATGTTTTCTGAACTGCTGTTTTCTCACTGCTGTCATTTTTGTGTGTTTATTTTGTTATTGCGAGGAAAGCACGCAGCACTCATTTACATATTCATCTAAACGTCGCTCTCAGCAGCGTGGACGTCGTTGGTATGTTCGTTAAAAGTAAATCGCTGCAAAAGTATTTCCAACTTCTTTTTACTTCTAAGCGAAGAAGAGCAAAAAAGAGCATGAGCAATAAGTTGCTGCTGCAGTTCACTTAACGGGCACCGGTGTCGCTAATAACAAGGGTTTCTGAATTCTACATAGAGCCCCTTTAACAGAGAAAGTCCTTTTATCAGTCATTTTGCTACATGCTGAAAGTGTCCCATAATATTTTGGTTATTTTGCATCTTTTCATAGCAGATTTAGGCCACTTGGGAATCCTGGATCAGACGCACATCCGATTGACCCCAGTGTGAACCGTCATATTAACATTCACGCATTTCTCCAACATCACAAGTTACTTCATCGTTCACAGCCGGAGCACCTACACTGAGAAAAACGTCAAAGAAAACAGATGAAAGCAGCAGCAAAGGAAGTCAGCTGGAGACCTGAGACTTCATTGAGATTGAAGCAAAACTCAAGGGAACCGTTTTAGCAAATTAGTTGTGCAATCTGTGGTTACCTCAACTTGTTTTTGCAGAAATGCACAGAGTTTTGGAAGATGAGCAGGTCATTTCAGGGCAGGTGGGATCATGCTGACCTAAAAGAAAAAGATCTGAGCAAAAAAAAAAAAATCGAAGCGGAGCATTAGGGCCTGTAATGTGAACACAGAGAGATGGCAGAACTTCAGACAAACTGCATCTGACTGGACCTCCTGCAAGAGGATGTTATGGTTACACACACATTCTTATTATATATTTTATTAAATTGAAAAGTCAAAACTTGCAACATACCAGACTGAATATATCTTTGTCAAGAGTATTGTCTCATTTAATCACTCTCATATCATTTAAAACCTTGTAACATTAATGCAACATGACCATTTTTGAACATGAAACATTTTTACATCAAACTCCTGTCAATGTAAAAATGGGTTATTCAATGATATTTTTATGTTTTGAAGTTGTTCTTTTGCCCTCACTTTTTTTCTGGTTGAAATCAGTTTCTAGAGGGTGAAATATCCTGACATTTCCATGAGTTTTGGATCATTGGATTCAAGTGGAAAGACTGAGGTTTATGATTTTTCTCCTCAGGCTACAAGTAGATCTGATGTGAAACAACTTCATAAATGCATTCTGTATTAATCTCGTCACATTTTCATTTCTTTTTATGGTTTTGCAATAGTTTAGGTCCTAAATCAGAGTTTTTTTTTTTCTTTTCCAGTGTTTGTGTGAAGACATTACGTATTTGGACATTAAGCCGCATTTAATGTCTGAATGTCACTGCATGAGATGACAAAATGACACTTGTTTTGATATTTTGATATTTTCTAAAGCAATGACATTCAGACATTTTTAGGCAAAGTGAACATGAAATGAAAATCTCCATTTACTTTAATATCAATGCACATTATTTCAAAAGAAAAAAAACATTGTCTTTATAATATCATCATAATGTAATAACTCGCTCCACCTCTGAAACAACTTCAGTTTTCAGCTGACATAATCAATCCGGGCACTTTATTGCATGTTAGATGCAATTAAGTTAAAATGTATTAGTTTAAATTTATTTTAAATGCAGTTATTTGAACTTAAAAGTGTGTTTTTTGACCCACTTTAGGTATTAATTACATCTTTATTATGTAATTTCATAATTCTATTGTCTTTGAAACATGGTTCAAGTTTACTGCTGAATGTACTTACAAACATTTATGGTAATCTACAGTAGTCAACATTTGAAGTGGATCAAAACCTTTTATCAAAGTTGTCCTAAAACCTTCTTCTTAGGACAACTTAGTTCTTAGGACAACTTTGATGAACTTTTTTGATCCACTTCAAATGTTGACTACTGTAGTAATTACATATGAAGTTGCAATTTAAAGATCTGAAGTGCACTACAAGTACACATTCAATATGACTAAGTGCTCTTCTTTTTCCAGAGGCCATTGTAGACTGAAAGCACAGCTAAAATGTATTAATACAGACAGTAAATTTGACTTTTGTTTCTAATAATTCAATGTTCTTCTCAACACAGATCTCTTTCAAAGTGTTTGTTTTGGACACCAGAGGATCTCCACCATTAGCAAACGTCAAACAAGGAAAGATACATGATGTGCTTCTCAACGACCCCGTCACAAACATCAGCCGCCATCACAACCTGTTCGTAACGTCTCTGCACAATTGGACTCATTTGACACTTTCCAGTCTTAGATCTCCAGCCACAGTAACACATCAAAGTCTGGTTTCTCTTTGATATAAAATGTTCAGTCAAGCAGCGAGGGGATGAATATCAATTTCCAGTGTAGTTGGCATTGTGTTGACTGTGGGTGGCGAAACCAAGAGTGTTACGGCGTAAAGGAGCAGACGTTAAACAAAAGCCATGGGTCAACAGAAAAAAAGCATAGTCAATGTAAAATTTAACCACTTATACGTTAATTTTAACCTTAATAATAAAAGTTGAAAATCTTGTCACTAACTGAAAATACACTCTTAAAAATAATGTGTTGGCTCAACAAAAAAAACTAATGCAACAGTTAGCATCAATTTTTTTGAGTTATGACAACTTTGAGTGAATTTTTACGTTCAACCAACAAGCTACATTGAGTTAGAGGAACTTAATAATTTGAAGCATAAACACAAATTTAAGTTGATTACTCAAAAAAATTAAGTCGCTCCAACTGAGTTGTAGCCCTGGAACCAATTAATCTATTTCAGTTCAAATCAACAGCTATCATAGCACATGCTAACATAACTTATTTAACATGTATATTTAATGAACAAGTAAGATATTACTTGTCACTGGCATTAGCGCAGTCATTGCTTATGGAGTCAATAGTGTTTACCTTCATGTATCTACTCTTCAGCATAATGATAACCACAAAAAAACATTACAGAAACTCTTTTTAATGTCAAACATAACAGCATTAAACACTAACAGGTATTTCCCTTCACTAAAAACAAATAAATTAACACTTAATTTCAACATTCATTCTCCTTATCCAGTCCTATGCAACGCATGCTGCGAACTAGAAATCCACTGCCTAATTTCTGAAGTTATCATTTCATTTCATTACTACAGCCTAATTTTTTAAAGAAGACAATTAACACAGAAATTTGAGTTTAAATTACAGGCAATGTTAAGTTGATGTAATGATCAACATTATTATGTCAACAGAACTCTACAAAATAATGTTTGCAACTTAAAAGGTTCAATTAAAACTTTTTAAAATTAAAAAAAATTAAAAAATTAAAATTTTTTAACTTGAAACCATGCATTTATTTAAGTTGTGGTAACAGGTCCCCTGAATTACTTTTAGTCAAGAAGTTGCTGAAACAATATAATTAATATATTATATAATATTAAGAAATTAAGACTTTTATTCAACAAGGATGCTGCAAATGTATCAAAAGTGACAGCAAAGACATTTATAATGTCACAAAACTTTCTATTTCAAATAAATGCTGTTCTTTTGAACTTTCTATTCATCAAAGAATTCTGAAAACAGATGCTGTATCACAGTTTCCACACAAATATGAAGCAGCAAAACTGTTTTCAACATTGATAATAATCAGAAATGTTTCTTGAGCAGCAAATCAGCATATTAGAATGATTTCTGAAGGATCATGTGACACTGAAGACTGGAGTAATGATGCTGAAAATTCAGCTTTGATCAGTTAGTTTGATCAGTTTAAACAGTTAGTTTAAATTGCAATAATATTTCACATTTTTATAATGTTTTACTGTATTTTTTATTTAATAAATTTAAAAAATCTTACCACCCCAAACTTATCTACAAAGCAAGAAATAGCCATTTTGTGCAAATGCTGTTGGTGTGAACTCTTTAATTAGCATTATTCTGTGATAATAGGGGATTTTTTCCTCTAATGAAGCATGTTGACGACACCTTGCATGTGTGTATCATCTAAGTGTAGTGTGTAGGGGACACAGAAAAGCCTTTTAAAACGCCGGAGCTCCGATTCTAGTGTGATCCATTATGTATGAAGACGACCACGCAAGCCGAAACAGAACAGCCTTGGGAAATCATTGTGCACTAGACTGCCATTTCCTCCCTCTGTATCCTCACTACATGAAATTTCAGTTTTTTAAATAGCTAAATGTACTCAAATTCAAGCTAGACATAATTAATACTAATTACTTGACCTAAAAACACTTCAAAAGTAAGTCCGACTGAGAAAAACACTTTAAAAAGTTTGTATTTGTATTATGTGCCCTTTCTTTCAATCTGTAAATCCTTTTTGTGGCACAGTGCATGTGCATTATTACTCCAGGGGTCTTCACTGAAAGTGTCCTGTCTTCACTTTGCTTTTTTATTTCATATTTTTGCTTCTATTGGCTTTTCAGGACCTTAAGGTGAGGGGGAAAAAGATGCACTTATGGTGCCGTACAGACTGAAACACCTCAAAATGACTAAAAATAGAGGAGTTTCAGACAGGGCTGTTTTTTTCTCCTCTGTGCCATGTTTTTGTCCTAAACAGGATGGGCTGGAGATTACCTACACCTGAGTCCGTGTGCTCATTTAGATTTAATGATTCTCATTCGAACAGCAAAACCACATCAGGTGCACAGCTGCATTTATATGAAAGGAAACAAACTTTGGAGTGTGAAACACTAATCTCACTAGTTTTTTGTTATTAAAATGTATGACAACCATGATAATATGTCATCAATATGGATTTCATAGCTTTTATATCAAACATGCAATTAATTAATGACTTTCTTGATTTACATTCCTGGTCTTACTGTGAATGATTTATGTTATTATATAAAAAATGCCTTCTTACCTTAAATCTTTCATCAAAATGAATTAACTCGTTCCACTTCTGAAATGACTTTCTATTTCAGCTGACATCATCAATCTGGTAGTCAAAAAGTCACTTTTCAGCCTCAATCAATTCCTGATGGACATCCTGCCCCACATCTTGATGAATAGAAGTAAAACTAAGATGGGAACGCTGCTTTAATACTGTGGTACTGTAAGATACTATATTTATAAATACTACTGTTTAAAGGTTTGAGGTCAGTATTTTTAAAAGTAGGCTACACTATGTACATTTTGGCCATCTAACGGTTAAAAAACTAAACTGCATGAATTCTGCGTAAGAATATTGTTTTAGTTGTGCTTCGGCTCCGCGTGACTGTGCGGATGAATATGATCTTTCGCAATAGATAATGCTTTACAATGAACTCTGTTAGAGAGCTGCAATTTATCTGTTCAATAAAACACTGTACTCACCAGTTGAGTAATAAAAACGGCATCTCCGCGTTGCTTTTACAACATTTCAAATCCCTCAGTTCTTGCCATCTCCGAAAAGCCAAACCGACTTTGATTCTTGCTGTATTACGAGCTCTGCCGCCTTCTCTTTTGGTCAGCAGACTCTCCTCTGTTCAGCGTTTGTTTAAAACGGATGATTTCCTGGAGGTTCGACATTTAACGAGCTCCAAATCAACCTTTCGCGCTCGTTGTTACAACTAACCTATGGATATGACGAGACCTGTATGGACGAGTGACGTATGAACGCAATTTCCCGCGAAAACCATCCCGACAGGTCTAAAATATAAACACTTATAATAGGCTTACCATAGTGAATCAGGGTAAGACAACAACACGTTTTGGAAGAAGGATTGATGCTGTATTGACGCATTATTTAAATTTTGTTCATTTTGAACAAAAAAAGTTACATGGCCTTTAAAGAAATTAACACTTTTATTCAGCAAGAATGCATTAAACTGATCAAAAGTGACAGTAAAGACAATTATAATGTTACAAAATATTACTATTTCACATAAATGCTGTTCTTTTGAACTTTTTATTCATCAAAGAATGTAAAAATGTAGCACGGTTTTCACAAAAATAAGAGCAAAACATTTATTACTTGAAATAAAATAAACATTAACAGAAATAAAATAAAATATAAACATATCTTAAACTTAGGCCTATTTTATTTTAGCTGGTTGCCAAAGCAACATTTCTCATTTTTGTTTAGTTTAAGTACTAAAATAACTAAAACTAACTAGAACTAAAAACTAAAACTTAATTAAAAAAACAAAAACAAAACAGAGACAAATAAAAACAAATAAAAATGACAACATTGAACTAGAATTAAAATAAAAACAGAAAATGTAAAAATAAAATCTATTAATAAATATCTTTTAAAAATATTAACAAAAACTATAATAACATCAGCGATACAAAAACAACTTTTTCAACATTAATAATAATAATCAGAAATGTTTCTTGAGCAGCAAATCATATCAGAATGATTTCTGAAGGATCATGTGACACTGAAGACTGGAGTAATGATGCTCAAATTCAGCTTTGATCACAGGAATAAATTACATTTTACAGTATATTCTCATAGAAAACAGCTATTTTAAATTGCAATAATATTTCACAATTTTTACTGTTTTTTTGATCAAATAAATGCAGCCTTGGAGAGCAGAAAAGACTTCTTTCAATAACATTAAAAACAAAACAAAACTGACCCCAAACTTTTGAGCATGAACTTCATAACAGAATACTATCATGTATTATCAAATGATACTTTTTGGTAAGTGATTCTGTAAGTGACCTGAACAGCAGTTTTCTTCATTCAAGCTTCATCTCAGCAGCTTCACAGGTGTGTTTGTTCATTCACTAGAAATTATATGTTCTGTTTTTGTGCCATTGCACATGACTGCCCTGTTGAAATGCTCATATAGCATCTGACGGCTCTAGAGAACAGTGGCAAACATGAGCGTTAACATGCTGTTCACACTAGTAGCATAAAGCCCAGAGCGACACAGACACCTTCTGAGTGAACATTACAGTCTGTACATGACCTCCAGATGTACATTAGAGACGAATCAAGCTGATTAAACAACAGGATATTTGGTCATTTTGCTTTCACAGCCAATTTTACTTCTAATATCACTTGAAATAAAATAAAATATAAAAACCCCTAAACTTATTTTATTATAGCTTATTTAATTTCCTAACTAAAACTTAATAGAAACTACATAAAACTAATAAATGACAAAAACACAACAATATTACCAAAACTTCAACTAAAATTAAAATGAAAACAGAACATTTCTGTCTCATAATTGATGCAAATTGCATCAGTGACTCAGTTATTTTCCTGTTTATCACTGTGAAGCTGCTTTGAAACCATCTGTATTGTATAAAGTGCTATAGAAATAAAGCTGACTTGGCTTAAGGCCACTTGTCAAGATGTTAATAAAAACATACTGTATTTCTAAAGAACTGAATGAAGCCTGTCAATGAAGGACCAAAAAAACAGAGCCGGAGCGTTTAAAGGCAATAAGAGACGAGCCTCCAGAGACGCTCGACTGCTCTTCTTATTGTCAGTGAAGTCAGGTAGCTGTGAGATCAAACCGTGCCTCCCGCTGTGGCCTATATAAAGTTGAGATTAGTCTTGTTCCTTTGCAATTAGCCCACATTTCACTTTCCCTGTGCACAGCAATCTAATAAAACTATGTGCTGGAGCTCAAGCCATCTCTGCAGCCCGAGTTACCTCTGATCTGCATGCATGAGTGACGCCGGCACACGCTCATGACATCAGAGAGAGAGAGAGAGATTGCATCCAGAATACATCTTCATTTTCAGGCCATTCAAGCATTAGGATTCTGGAAATGTACTTGAGTGAGTGTGTGTGTGAAATATTCTTCATTCTCAGTCTGACAGCACAGTTTAAAGGCTTAAATACTATATACTATACATATATGCTAACTTCACTTAAAAAAAAATCTAGATTTTACATTTAGGGAAAGTGTATATTTTAAGTGCTGCATGCTTAAGTTTATTTTTTACCATTTTTCAACCACTTTTTACAGTCAAAATGAAACAATATTCAAAAATCAATTTACTTCCATAACATGAAATAAATCTGAGTAACAACAGGATATTCAAGAGGTAAAATGCAACTTTATCCACAAGTATCTTAAAAACATCAAGATTTAAAATTTACATGAATTTGTATATTTTAGTTGCTTATTTTTACCATTTTCAACCACCATTTTGCATCTACATGTAGAAACAATATACATGAAACCATTTTACTTACATAACGTGACTTACATCTGAGTAATAACAAGATATTCAAGAAATAGACGATGATGTCAGCTAAAGTTGTTTTTAGAGGTGGAGAAAGTTTAAGATTATGAAGACAAACATGTTTTTCTTTATAATAATGTGCACTGATCAATCATTCACAATACGAACGGGAACATTAATTAAATAGTCAAGTTTGATTCCATTTTTTAAAAAAAATATTAAAATATATTCACTTTATGAGTTATACTACCATTCAAAAGTTTTTTTTAAGAAATTGATACTTTTATTAAATAAAAAAAGACAGTACACTGTAAAAAATTATTTTTATGATTTGTTATAACATTTTTTCTTTTGTCAAATCAACTTTCAGATAACAATATTTCGAGTTTCTGTTGATTAAACCAATCACCTTTGTTGTATTAACTCAAATTTTTAATTTCAGTAAACTCAAAATTTTAAGGCAACCAGGTAACTTACTTTAAGTTAAACCAACAATTCTTTTTTTTACAGTGTAAAGACAATTATAATGTTACAAAAGATTCTATTTCAAAATATTTCTGTTCTTTTGAACTTTGTTCAAAAAATTTTGATCACAGGAATAAATTACATTTTACTATATACTCGCATAGAAAACAGTTCCTTTAATTTGTAATAATATTTCACAATAATACTGATTTTGCTGTAGTTTTGATGCAGCCTTGGTGAGCAGAAGAGACCAAAAATAATGATTCAAACTTTTGAATGGTAGTGCATATTGACAAGACCCTAAAACTTCTTTAAGACTGAATGCATCAGACGACATAGTTGGATTTTGAAAATCTGTTGTTTTGCACATTCCTCAAAAGGGAGAATTTTACAGTGCTTAAAAATATGAGCTTCGCATTTCTGCTATTAAAGGGTTAGTTCACCCAAAAATGAAAATTCTGTCATTAATTACTCACCCTCATGTCGTTCCACATCCTGTGCATCTTCGGAAAACAAATTAAGATATTTCTGATAAAATCCGTGAGGCCTGCATTGCCAGCAAGATAATTAACACTTTCAGATGCCCAGAAAGCTACTAAAGACATATTTAAAACAGTTCATGTGACTACAGCGGTTCAACCTTAATGTTATGAAGTGACGAGAATCACGTTCAGTCTCTTGTAATATCTTAATTTGTGTTCCGAAGATGAATGAAGGTCTTACGAGTGTGGAACGACATGAGGGCGAGTAATTAATGACAGAATTTTCATTTCTGGGTGAACTAACCCTTTAAACCCTCCAGCCTAGCCTTCTATAATTATACACTTGCCTCCTGTTCCTTCATACAAATGAGAGAAAGTCAAAATGAACATCTTGACAGCAAGTTACAGATGCTTCTCATAGACATCAAGTTGAAAGTAACTATGAATATTCCTTTAAATGAGAAGTAGAACAGCTGTAATATGAAAAATCCAACAACATGACTCACTCTCAAGTGCAATCTGAGAAGTCAGCAAGCTTGGAGAGGAGTAATCGCTTTCTCTCAGCTCCTCAGGCTTTTAATCACAGCTCTTTGTGTGCCATGTTTGCATATACTGCTGTCTTAATTGTTCCAGGAGTCAAACTTCACTTTGACCTGATTTATAAGTGTTTATACCCAGAAAAATATGAATACTGGTCTGTTAGCTGAAGGCTGAGGTTCTCATGTGATGATCTTCTTACATTCTTCTCCAGGGACGAACTACTAGTCTTGGAATACTGTACTTCAAACTTCATGATGTTCTTCCAATGATGTGTTTGATCTTTTTAAAAAGCAGGTAGTCCTTTCTGGAAAAAAGTAAAGAGCTTGACTCTTCTGTAGTTACATTGTGTACTTTTCATTTTCCGTCGGTCTTAGTACACGATGTAACTACAGAAGAGTCAAGTTTTAAATAGGAAAAATATCGAAACTGTTTGGTCATTTTTGAGCGAGATGCTAACGGTCTAATCAGATTCAATGAACTATGCTAAGCTATGCTAAAAGTGGTACCACCAGACCCGGAAATCGGCTGAATGGATTCGAAAACGGTAAAACTCAACTGTTTAACTCTAGGGGAGTTGGAAAATGAGCCTATTTTCAAAAAAAGTGGAGTGTTCCTTTAAAGGGGCTCTATGTAGAATTCAGAAACCCTGGTTATTAGCGACACCTGTGGCCGTTAAATGAACTGCAGCCAGCAACTTACTGCTCGTGATCGTGATCGCGCTCGTGCACACGTATCGTACAAGAGACTGAACGTGATTCAAAGCCTCGATATACTCACGGCGAATTTCTTTTTCGTTTTTCGGTTATAAGTAAAGAAGTTGGAAATACCTTTGCAGCGATATACTGTTGTTAACGAACATCCAGACGCCGTCCACGCTGCTGAGTGTGACGTTTAGATGATTATGTAAATATGTGCTGCGCGTGAGCAGTGAGAAAGCAAAGTTAAGGAAGCATCTGATCATAGCGATATGTTTTCAGCAGGTCAGCAATTCACCGGCATCATGTCGACAGATGAGGTAATTAAAATAACACTGTTATGATAGTTTGATTATTAAGTATAGCCTATTTGAGATTATATAGATTATAGATCTGACTATGTGAGACTACAGTTTAAATTAATAGCCTACCTTTACTTTGCATGACACATTGACATTACAGTACAGAATGTAACGGAAGAGAGGCTCTCGGGAGCGCGCGTAACCGTCACATCCTTTTGATTTTCCCGGCAGAAACGTCCCGACTCCTTAGCATAAAAATCAGTCTACAGGCTTTCATAGACAACTTAGAAAGTTATGTAAGGTCTCGTTTTTTAAGTTTCATTATAAGCTGTTCACACATTGGCAATAAAAATGATTAATACATGAAAATTCTTAAATATGGCCCCTTTAAAGCACACTTGTGTTGTTCCGAATATTTTTACTCTTTTGTGTAACTCAGAATAAGTTAAGTCAGCTTTATTTACACAGCGCTTTATTCAATACAGATGGTTTCTAAGCAGCTTCACAGAAATAAACAGGAAAATAATGATGCAAACTTCATCAGTTATGAGACAAATTTAAATTCTGCCGTAAAGCTGCTCTAAAAAGACACTAGTGTCATTATTCAGCTCAATTCAGTTTAGTTCAATAAGTGTAAAGTTCATCAATCATGAAGAGTTCAGTTCAGCTCTACAGAAGACAGCGTCATTATTCAGCTCAAAGACAAAACTTGTGGGAAAAAAAACAGCATAAAACGATTTGTATAACATATTACATAGGCATGATGCATTATAAGCATGCATGACAGATTTTAACCATACTAAAGAAAGGAAGCATCATAAATTCTTGAGTTTGCATGGAGCAATTGCTTTGAACCTTTGAGTCAATTTACACTGATCATAAAGCATTGAGAGTTGAAGTCCAATGTCAAGCTCCTGCCGAAGTGGACTGACCGTTTGAAGTCGAGACGGTTTTCACAGCTCGACAGGGAGTTCTTCTTTCACAGCGTAAAGTCTGACAGCACAAATGAACTTCAGCAAAGCCAAAAAAGGATGAAAAAGAATATCCTGCCAAATGGAACACCTATTAAAATGTGTTGAAGCGGATCCCCACCTAGTTCGCTTCCTTTTATCAAAGCTTCGCTTTAATCCTGATTATCATTACATAAATGTTTCATTTGAGCAAAGCCTTTCCACTTCCATCAGGAGTGAGACTAAGTGAAATGGCGTTCCATTAGAAATATTCGCCCGCATAAATCACGCCTCAAGGACAGTGTGCATGGTTTACAGGCCACACATTATTATTTAAAACAAAAACAGTGGGTTATTTTCTCCAATAAATGAGATGATGTGGCTGGCTGCAGGAGAGAGCTGATTAACATTAATAGCACGTCACCTCCTTCATTCCCAAGCAATGAGGAGGCTGTGGGGGAAAACCAGCGGCTATGTGAAGCAAATCACCTTCAATTTAGCGGTGGGAAGCTACTTTTGAGATTGTAGCCTGTCAAGTTACAAGCTACTCAATTTAAAGTAGTTAAACTGCAGTCGAGCTGCTCATTTAAAAAAGTAGACGGCTGCACTAGAAGCTACTAATAAAGACACTAACTACATTGAAGCTACTTAAAGACCCCTAATCAAAATGGGAGTTTTTTAGGCTTGTGTCTTTTAACTTTGAACTCATCTATATGCACCCAAAACTTAAGATTGCCATCATTTACTCACACTCGTGTCGTTCCATATGCCTTTGATATGTCCTGCCCCATCTTCCTGTTTCATTAGGAAATACATCAACAAGTCAAATCAGTAATTTAAGTATCTCATCATACAAAATATAAGTTAATAGCCAGTGTTTTGGGGGAACAATAAATTAATAATGAATGAATAATAATAATACATAAATTACAAAAGTAAAAATAAATATAGCTGCAAGCATCCATTAAGGGGCCAAGCACAAAGAAGATGATAAGCCATGCCAACATGGCTGGGAGCATCAGACCAACTGCAACAATGAGCAATTAAAGACCTATTAAGATCATTTTAGGCAAAATAGCTAAAAAATCATAAATACAGTCAATAATAATGATTTAATGTTTAACACTTTCGACTAATAGGTAGCGGCCTTTTTTTGCCACTTACTATCAAAATTTTGACATTTGGACATTAGCGTTTAGCCAGCGATCTATGTTTCCGAATTTCCTACGGTGGTTTCGTCTCGATCGGACTAACGGTTTCGAAGATGTTCACAAAAGTTTTTTAAGCGCTAAGTCACCATGTTGCACAAACCATAAGGCAAAACCTAGTATGTTTGGTATCGTTGGATTTGGCAAGGATTCAGGAGTCTAAGGAGATGACTCCTGTAAAAATAAGTAGGGATGCACCGATACCATTTTTTAAGGACCGAGTACGAGTACCGATACTTTTTTTCTAGTACTCGCCGATACCGATGCCTATACATTTCTTAATTTCTCTCTCTCTCTCTCTCTCTCTGTGTGTCTGTTGCATGCTGGGAGTGGGTTGAGAGTGGTGGTGGTTGAGACCTGAGCTGTGTGAATTCACCTAGTCTTAATTACGGTTTTCTTTCCCCCCCCCCTTTTTTTTGTTGCATGGTTTAAGATTGATTTAGATTTAGTTTGTTTTTTGTTGTGGATATTGCGCGAGGAGAGATGGCGTCTCATGAGGAGACGCCTTCTCTGTCCTTGCGCAATGGCTTTAGGTGTGTGCCAGAGGACGGCGTCACAGTCGAAGATGTGCTCGTTTCAGCTGGCGGGGAAGTAGGACATGATAATATTGTGTCCGCTTCTCGTATGAACAAAGCCGTAGTAGTGTTCTTGAAAGAACAAAATTTCGTTAATCGCTTGATCGAGAATGGTCTCGTTATAAACGATAACTTTGTTCAGGTTACTCCATTATATGCTCCGACAGCGAAAATCACCATATCAAATGTTCCACCTTTCATTCCGGATGATGCGTTGGAACGGGAATTAGTACGGTTTGGCAAATTTGCCAGTGGTTTCAAAACAATTACACTAGGCTGTAAACACCCATCTCTGAAACACGTTAAGTCTTTTTAGAAGTAAGGTGTTTATGTTTCTAGACTCCCCCGAAAACATGCTGGATGTTTCATTCCGAGTACGACACGAAGGGAGAACGTACATGGTGTATGCATCAACTGGTAGTTTAAAGTGCTTCGAGTGCGGCGATTTAGGTCATAAAAAGTTCGCATGCCCACATAGAGAGCGTGCACCAGAGGATAGGCCTACTGTCTCAGGAGAGGGAGATGTGGTGGAGCATACTGCTCAAGAGGAACAAATGGGTTCATCAGAGGTAAGCGATTCTGGTGCGGCGCCGTCCGCTATAGAAGTACATGAGCATGTTGTTACTAATACGGATATAAATGTGAATGAACGTCAGCAAAATGAAAATACTGCAAATGTTGTACAAAATATCAGTGCAGATGGGCAACAAGATAGCATTGTGGTAATGGCAGGGCCCAGTTCAAGTAGATATGAGGAACCTATCGGTTTGGGTACAAGAAAGAGAGAGTTGTGTCAAAGCAATGTTGGTAGTGTAATGGATGATGTTGTATCTGGCGAAAATGGTTCTCTTCTTGATTATGAATGTGATTCCCAAGGAGGTTCTGTATGTGGACTTGAAGTTGATTCACAAGATCTGTCCATTAAAGATCCTTCTTTGTATACATTAGAGGAAATTAATGGCTTTCTTGATGAGACGTTTGGAAAGCAAGTTAACATCAAAGATTTTTTTCCTGATGTTGAAAAATTTGAGAGGTCAGTGGTGTTTCTCCAAAAAACTGTGAGTCTTGATCAGTTGAGTGAAAAGAAACGGTTTCGTTTGAAAAAGCATGTTACAGTCATTAGAAAATGTAGAAAGGTGGATAAAAAAAAAGAGGCTAAAAGCATTCTTATAAGTGCCATGTATCACGTGGTGTTCTTGTCTTTTTTTCTATTGGTCTCTTCTGCTGTTGTTTTTTCTCTCCCCTTCCTAAACTTAAATATGGATCCTTTGAGGGTAGGTTCATTAAATATTAATGGATGGAGGGATAGACATAAAAGAGCCTTGGTGTCTGAAATAATGCAGAATAAAAAGTTACACGTTATTTTATTGCAAGAAACCCATAGTGATATTGATAATGAAGTAGAGTGGGGGATGTGGTGGAAAGGTCAACATATACTTAGTCATGGTACAAATCTGAGCGCTGGAATTGCTCTCCTTTTTTCTCCAGATAGAATAGTTAGTATTGAAAAAATAGATGAATTTGTAAAAGGTCGTCTTGTTATTGTTAAAACTATTATTGAAGGGACGATAATTTATTTTATAAATGTTTATGCACCAAATGTAGGACATGAACGAATACAGTTTTTCAGTATACTAACTAATGTTTTAAAACAAGATTTTAGTGATGGAAACATCATTATTGGTGGAGATTGGAAATGTACAGAATGTTTTAATGTTGACCGTAACAATGAAGAGCCTCATATGCTTTCTTCCAACTACTTGTCAAGATTGGTGAAAGAGGCTGAACTTTTAGACATGTGGAGAATTAAGCATCCAGTAGATAAACAATATACATGGGTTAAAATTTCTGACAATAGAGTAAGTGCTGCTCGATTAGACAGAATCTATGTTTCAAAATTTTTTAATAACAGGGTTATTGATTGTTGTATTTCTCCTATTGGGTTTTCTGATCACCATCTGGTTTTTATTTCAGTAAATATGGCAGAGTTTCCAAGAAAATCCTCTTATTGGCATTTTAATGCTAAACTGTTGCAGGATGCTTTATTTTCTGAACATTTTGTGGCGTTTTGGAATTATTGGAAGGAAAAAAAAACTGAAAACAATGGTGGGAGGTTGGTAAAACCCAAATAAAACTATACTGTCAACAGTATACTGAATATTGTACAAATAATCAAAGAGAAACTATTCAAGCCCTGGAAAGAGATATAGAATCTATAGAGACAGAAATGATAAGAAGAAATGACCCAGTCTCTATCAATAATTTACAACAGAAAAAGAAACAGTTAAGTTTCTATTTGAATGAGAGGGTGAAGGCAGCATTGGTGAGGTCCCGATTGACATCAGCCACTGATACGGATGTCCCAAGTGCCTATTTTTTTTTAACTTAGAACGGTCAGTGGCACAATATAAGCAGATGACATGTTTACGTCTTCCAGATGGGAAGATTACAAATGACATTATAGAAATGCGTCGTCATGCTGTTGATTTTTATTCCTGTCTCTACAAAGCTGATTACTGCAGCACAACTTTTGCATGAACTTCCTCAAATAGACTCTAAGACTGCTTTGGACACGCAAATTACCTTTCAAGAACTTACTATTCCTGTTGGACAGTTAAAACCTGGTCGCTCTCCTGGCATTGATGGGTTGACATCTGAATTTTATAAACATTTTTGGAAACATATTGGAATGGACCTTTATGAAGTTTTCTGTGAAAGTTATAAAGATGGAATTCTACCTGCTACATGTCAACATGCTGTGTTGTCCCTATTACCAAAAAAGGGAGATCTAACTTTGTTAAAGAACTGGAGACCTGTTGCTTTATTAACGACAGATTATAAAATCTTATCCAAATGTCTTTCTAATAGACTCAAGAAGTTTTTGCATTTGATAATTCATCAAGACCAAACCTATTGCATTCCAAAGAGATCTATAATGGATAACCTTTTTTTGGTGAGAGATACCTTGGATATCTGCGAAATGTTTGATGCAGAGGTTGGATTGATTGCTTTAGACCAAGAAAAGGCATTTGATCGGGTTGATCATAAGTATCTTTTTAATCTACTTGTTGCGTTTGGGTTTGGTCAGGATTTTATCAAATGGATACGTTTGTTATACACTGGAGCTTCTTGTATGGTCAAGGTGGGGAGTGGCCTAAGTCGGCCTATTTTGGTTTCAAGGGGCATTAGACAGGGATGCCCCTTATCAGGGCAATTGTACAGTATTGCTATTGAGCCATTACTTTTTAATATAAGGAAAACTTTAACGGGTTTATTAATACCCACAATGCCTTAGCATTTAAGAACTATTATTACTGCTTATGCTGATGACGTAACAGTGTTTGTCAATAACAGTGATGATATAAAAGCCCTGTCTAGAGTACTTGATATGTATGAACGGGCATCATCAGCAAAAGTAAATTGGGATAAGTCTGAGGCTTTTTGGTCAGGTCAAAGAAATTTGGAAAATCTCCCACAATTACCTGGTAATTTAAACTGGAATAGAGAAGGGTTAAAAATACTAGGTGTGTTTTTGGGATCTGCCGAGTTTCAAAAGAAAAATTGGGAGGGAGTTTTGGAGAGAGTGTGCACCCGATTGTCTAGATGGAATTGGTTGCTACCCCAGTTATCCTACAGGGGGAGAGTTTTAATTGCCAACAACTTGGTCGCTTCTGCTCTGTGGCATAAATTTATTGTGTTACAACCCCCTGCTGGACTAGCTCAAGACATTCAAAGGTTGCTGGTGAATTTTTTCTGGTCAGGGCAGCATTGGGTCCGATCAGCTGTCCTTTTTTTGCCAGTGCAAGAAGGGGGGCGAGGTCTTGTGGACATTAGATCTAGGCTTATGGCTTTTCGTCTGCAAGCTGCTCAGAGACTGCTGTATAATGGTGATATTGCATGGTCTAATACTGCTGTCGCACTCTTGAGGAAAGCAGGCAGTATGAGGCTTGATTAACACCTCTTTTTATTGAACCTGAATGAAACAACTTTAACAGACTTGACTTCCTGGAAAGTTTTTTCTGTCTCAAGACCTGCTGGAAAACATGCAGGCTATTGGCTGATGGAAGAGCCATTATTCCAGAACTCTTTTTTACCTTCTAGACATTTATGCTCTGCCAATTTGTCATCAAGGCTGATAGCTGCTGGATGTGTAAAACTTGGACATATTTTAAGCATCAGTTTGAATACCCTGGGTGAGAGAACTGGGATAAAATCGGTTTCGATTCTTGAAACAGATCACTGAAGAAGTGCTTGGAGAGTTGAATTATGATCAATATATTTTTATCAACAACTCTAACCATATTAAAGAATGGATGGCCAGTTGTGACTATGATTTTCCATCCTTGATGATAACTGCCAGTGTAAGGGAATGGCATGAGGAGGAAAATCTTATATTGTCTTTTAAAACCCCTCAGCTGGATAGCTTTGAGTCTGCTGGTAAAAAGCTCTGTATGTGATATGTGTGAAAGTGACCAATGCACATCTTCTACTTGGAGTAACATCATCTAGATGGACTGATTTTTTTGGAGTGGACATCTCCCCCAAAGGTAGCTGGCGGTCACTGTATAAACGCCCCATTGATAAACGGACTGGTGACTTACAGTGGAGGATTGTACATGGTGCAATAGCTACGAACAGACGTGGTGCACCTCAATCCAAATGTAGGGGTGGGTTGTCCTTTTTGTTCTGAAAATAAAACCATCTTTCATCTTTTTGTACAATGTGTACGTCTGTGTAATTTGTTTTCTTTTTTATTTCAGTGGGTATCATCTTTAGCTGAAGATTTATCTCATCAATTGTTCATTTTTGGGCCAAAATATAATGTTTTGGTTCTATTAAATTTTGTGTTTGGAACTGCCAAACTTGCTATTTGGAAAACAAGGAAAAATAAGATGCTTGGTAAAGATACATTAGATCCTCTGTTGATGTTCAAGGGTTTGGTAGCATCAAGGCTCAGGATAGAACATGCATATTACAAACTGGTTGGGTGTTTACCAATGTTTGTGAATATTTGGGCCATAAATGGAGTGTTATGTACAGTTAATGAAAATGATGATATATTGTTGACTTAAGTCATATTGATGTCTTTTTATTTATTTATTTATTTTTTAAATTTTTTTTGTAATTGAGATGTGGAATGCAGATTTTCAGTGATGGTTTTACCTATATGTTGTAAATAAAGGTGATTCAATCTCTCTCTCTCTCTCTCTTTTTTTTTTTTTTTTTTTTGGTGATGTTGCAGTTTTCCAAGCACAACACAGTGAGACTAATGAATGTAGGACAGCTTCTTTATTATTACTCTAATGAAAAAAGTAATAAAAATTTTGATGTGCTTGTCACAAACTTAAAGAACAAAAATTTCACAGTGTCCAATAACCTTCAAAGGGCATAATTACCAATATATATAATTGTTGTTATATAAAAAGAAATTTACAAACAAATTACAAACAATACAACAAATACTATAGAGATACAAATTAAATAAACTTGTTTTTCAGACACAGTAGGTTTATTTACGATGTATACATTTATTTAACATATTTTGTTGTTTTATTAACATTAATGACAAATATAGGCTACGGTCCCTTTAAGACCGAATCCATGGATAATGACACATATCCTGTTTTCACCCAAATGTTTACGTCCACTTAAGCCATAACCGACTGTATTTACATGAGATACTCCACACGATTGACATTTTGACAACTATGTGTGCATTTGACCATTCAGGCGCAAGGAGAACTGATCGCGCGCTGTGTCAGAGAACTGGGATCGCGCGCAAGAAAGAGAGAGAGAGAGAGTGCGCGAGAGAGAGCGCTTCTGGTCTGTGTCATTCAGCACGATTCCGCCTGTCCCGCCTTCACTAATCGATAACGAATTGTGATTGAAAGCATGCAGTTCGCAATATGTGTGTTGTCATCATTAATCTGAAGTATTTCCACTCCCTTGAGGACATTGTTTCTGCTGCTGCTGCCGGTGTCTTTGTGCACGGAAAATTCTGTCAGTTACGTCACGTGAGGTATCGGTCTTTGGTATCGGGGGTATTTTTACGTGTACGAGTACAAGTACATGAGCTTGGTATCGGGCCCGATACCGATACTGGTATCGGTGCATCCCTAAAAATAAGTCAACCACATTTGAAGTTATAAGCATATAAATATTTTTTTCTACACTAGGTGGCGCAGGTCCAAAACTTCTCAGGCTTATTCAGGGCATCGTGCTGATGACCCATACCGAGTTTTGTTACGATACGCTAATGCGTTCATAAAATATAGCATTTTTCTACAAAATTCAAAATGGCCGATATGGGAAATTTGGATATCATTCAACTCGGCATGATGCCCCAAATCTAACGAGACCACATTTATGATTTCTGCACAAACCGTTCAGAAGTTATAAGCAAAAATATTTTTCACATCTCCGGACCAGTAGGTGGCGCTGCCCCAAAACGCAGCATGTAACCTCAGGTCATGCTTGTGATGACATGGACCAAGTTTGGTCTGAATAAGATAAAGTGTTGAGAGACCTTATGCGCCAAATAAAATTCGTTTGCGCGTTTTTTGAAAACGGTTTGACAAATCGACTTGAATTCCTTAACTTTTTATCAGAATGGTTCGAAGATGATCTGATTCAATTTTCATGAAAATCGGAGCAACGGCCTAGGAGGAATTCGAAAAAGTAGGCTTTTCGGAAAATTCAAAATAGTGAGAAAATTTTCATGACAGAAAAGGATGTCATATGGTGCAGTCGAATCATCTTGAGCCAAGGAATCAAAGAATTTAGTTTCTAGCCCTTACGGTTCAAACGTTATTAGCATAAACATGAGTGAAAATTTGCATTAAATGTATCAAAAATGACAGTAAAGACATAAAAGATTCTGTTTAAACTTTCTATTCATCAAAGAATCCTGAAAAAATATATCACAGTTTCGACAAAAATATGAAGTGGCACAACTATATTCAACATATAAATAGTCAGAAATGTTTCTTGATCATCATATTAGAATGATTTCTGAAGGATCATGTGACACTGAAGACTGAAGTAATGAAGCTGAAAATTCAGCTTTGATCACAGGAATAAATTATATTTTACAATATATTCACATGGGAAAGAGTTATTTTAAATTGTAATAATATTTCACTGTTTTTACTGTGTTTTTGATGCAATAAATGCAGCCTTGGTGAGCAGAAGAGACTTGAAATGAGCTTTCTTTGAAACCCAAACACACTGATTCACAAGAATGAATCTAACTTTCTAATGTTACATACGAGAAAGACAGTTTAGGAGAGCATGTTTGATTATTGACTTGTGTGCACAATACAGCATCTAGATCTACACCGCTGTTAGCTGGAAAAAGTCAGTTATGCTAGATTTATTGTAAAATGCAGTTAGGTTAGTAGTCACTACTTATTGTTAGTTACTCCCATGCAACCCTGCTTCTCTGTCCCGGCTCCTATCATGGCCAAACATGCCGGGAAGATTTGGGAGTCGTTGCCTGTGTGGCGTTCACAGAAGCTTTTGGCCGCCAGAATACAGACTGCTTGGGCCAAAGGCTAGAGAGCCCATATGCCATGCAGCACACATGGACAGGGCTTCAGAGCGCTCTCAGGCTAATGCAAATCCTCAGCGCTTATCAACAGAAGAGTGGGACTATTAGCAGTGATTGGGGTTTGTATGCTGTGAGAGTGGCTGTGTGTGTTTTATCAGTACAGGCAGCCCAACATGTCCCGTTCCACTTCAGCTTCTGCCGAAGCACTTCACTGGCTTCCTCCTTCTTCACGCTCACTGTCCATTTGCAGCTTTGCGTTCGGCTCTCGCAGGCCCAATTTTTTGCCCCGGTGGAGCTTTGCTCTGAAAAACTAGCAGTTACGTGACCTGACCGAGTCATGCGCTCTGCTGGGGAAATGGATGGCGTTTCTATCAATTTCACTGAAGTGTTTGCTTTAAAGTGTGTCATTTTAGCTTGTCTGCCATTTGTTGGATACAGGGTTATTATAATTAACTAAAACTAAAACCATAATTTTTTTTATTTTTTTTTTATTTATTTTTTTTACATGAAGTATAACGTTAACTAAAATAAAATTAGGCTAGTTAAAAAACCTTTATTTTATTTCAGCTAGTTCTCACTGATACTAAAACAATAAAATTAGTTAAACCAGTGTTGCGGTTTTGGGATGCTTACACAAATAGATTAATGTCACAATGTTACACTTTTCTAGGAAGTAATGACTTCTATTGGTTGAAATTAAAATTGTTACATATTAAAGTCGGCATGAAATGGAAATTGCGCTTGTCTTTTCCTCCTTATTGTGATGTATATCCGAGTGAAATGGCTTCTGGAACTAGAACAAATGTAGGGCGGGGCTTGATTTTGTCCATGGGGAATTCATTGGTTGTGGTTTGCTATTGGTGGATCTCATGTGAATGACAGGTTGCCCCGCCCTCGTCATCAGAGAAGAGAAGTTGCTGAGGGAGGGGAAGTTATTCTGATTCAAGATTACGAGGCACATGATTTTAAAAAAATAATGATGTGCACGGATAAATCATTTATAATAAACACTGCATTATTCTATTAAAAAAAAGCAGCAAGAATTGCCCATTTTGATTTCATGCCGACTTTAAGCTTGGAAACAAGAAAGGCCTGTTTATTTTAATATTTAAAAAAAAAAAAAATGACACCTTTAAGCACAATTTAAAGGGGACCTATAATGCCCCTTTCACGAGATGTAAGTCTCTGGTGTCCCCAGAATGTGTCTATGAAGTTTCAGCTCAAAATACCCCACAGATCATTTATTATAGCTTGTCAAATTTGCCCCTATTTGGGTGTGAGCAAAAACACGCCGTTTTTGTGTGTGTCCCTTTAAATGCAAATGAGCTGCTGCTCCAAAAGAGGGCGGAGCATTAACAGCTCACGCTTCGGTTGCTCAACAACAACAAAGCTGGAGAATCTCACGCAGCCAAAATGAGGATTGTCAGTAACGGTGTTCAGCCTTACATTGTTCAAACCGGAGTCGGACACTGATGGAGAGACTCAGGAAGAAGTTACAACTTTTAGAATGAAACTGGACGTTTCTGAATGGTTAGTGGATAAATTTATGTAGTTGCTGTGGAGTTGATTCAACTCATCGACTAGCATGTGCCGTCATGTTAATCTTTTGTGCAAATCCAGCGTTGAATTGACCCTCGTTTGTGAAGCAGTCCGGCGTAAAATGACGGCATGACAACAACACTCTACTACAACAACTCTTCCTCTTCTCTAAAGCAGCCCAACATGGCCTCACCCCCTTTGTTGTGTGTTCTCGGGGGCGGGGTTTATGTAAATTTTAGGGTTAGGGATGTCACTAACCCAGGAAGAAGCTCGTTGTAGTCCATACCAGCCGTTTGTTGTTGTTTTTTTCACAGCAATGCAATAGAAGAACCATTTTTTGTTCCCCAAAGAACCTTTCAGTGAAAGTTCTTAAAAGAACCATTTTTTTCTTAGTGTGAGGGACATTTTTTTTTTCCACTATAAAAACCTTTTATGGAATAAAAAGATTCCGTGGATGTTCTTCATGGAACCATCAATGCCAATAAAGAACCTTTATTTTAAGAGTGAAGTATACTGTAAATATAGAATTATATTATTATTATAACCGGCGGCCCCAGATTATTGTTGTTCAACATTCACTGCACATTAAAACATCACTCTTACTTGATCTGGACAAACTGAGTATCATTAGAAAGATTTAAGACTTCAACTTCAACATTTGACCACTGTTTATGATAAAAATCAGTTGCAGTGACATTAATTTCTTAATTTATATCAGGAGTGAAAAATAATTAATCTGTCTTTTTTAATATTTTGAATAGAATAACAACACACATTCATATTCAGTCACGTCTGCTCCAGTTTATTTGTGTTCATATGCCTTCACTGAACAGCGTTCATTTAGTTTAAAAGTGCTCATATCTGGAAATATTGATATATTTACACATTTACCTCTTTTTTTTTATTTTTTATTTCTATTAATTTTCCACTGATTTACACAATCTGATGAGCATTAGTGGCTTCCAGTGGTCAGTTCCATACACAAGAATCCCAGAGAAATGTTTCTACATGTGAAATATGAAGCTAATAAACACACGATTAAGACAGTAAATGATTTTATGCAATTTTTATGCCATTTGGCTTATTTTCATAACAATAAAGGATTACATGCGAAATTCAGTGCAGCGATTCTTATAAAAGGCTATAAATTACATATTTCATCAACATTATATGAACAAAACCCACATTAGATCGCAATTGCAAGTTATTGCAAAAGCTCACTGGTGCAAGATCCTTTTTATTCCTGTTTCTATAAAAGTATGAAGATGTATCGTACAGCGAAGATGATTTTGTCCTCCATTGTTGTTTCGGATTTCTGCCGCCTCTCGTTACGTCGTAATCACGTCACTACTAGAGCAAGCTCCTGATTGGTTAACGCGGTGCGAATTTTCGCCAAAGTTCAGATTTTTCAACTCGCGCGATTCGCGCCGCCTCATTCGCGCGAATCGCGCCGCAGGATGTCTATTCGCGTCTTTGCATTGACTTAACATATAAATCACTCGCGCTTAACGCTTCATTCGCGTCTGGTGTGAACGCACCATAAGAAAATGTTTCATAAAATTCATATTTTTAGAGATAACATCCTCAGATTTGAAATGAAGCATGACCACACTTGTGGCTTCAGCTTCATTGTGTTTCTAAGTTTCTACACTACAGCCACATCATTATTTATACTTTTAAAATATATATTGTTAATATTTTTATTTTATGTTTGAGATTATATATATCCATATTAATAACAGTCGGAGTAATTCTTGAACTGTAAACTCTCAAGTGTTGGCTTTCTAAATACATGTTGGTTATGTGTCTATTCAGAATGACTTTTTTTGGGGGTATGTCATTTATGTTCCCTTGTCAAAATGTGGGAGAAACAAAGATTCACATTACGAAAAGCTGAAAATGTTCATCTTCGTTACAGGCATCACCAAAGAGTCTCAAAGTTTAGGGAAAATTTATAGCATCTCCCAAAACTGCGAAGAGCCCTGTTTCCATGGGAACTGCAAAGCAATCGAGATGAGGTTCCCAACCTGACATTAGTGAGATCCCACGGCACCATCGCAGTCTGTAGGCAGGAACTTTAAACCTCATGACTCCTAAAACAAAGACTTACAAACACACAACACATCAGATCAAACAGAACCACTGCAGTGGGACTAGTAAACCATTACTGATGCAACACTCAGAGTGATGCAATTCATCATTTTGGCCACAAATGCTGTGCTAATGATCGCATGATGAATTTTTGTTATATTGCACATATTTTTTTTTTTTGTTGACAAATCCCCAACTGTAATATGTACCAATCCATTTCAATTCTGACCTAATTCAATACAGGCAAACCTTCTCTCCTCTTCTGACATCAGTGTTTTCTCAGGGAATTCAGTGTGGAACAAGTGAGCCGTGAAAATCCACCGCTGTGAATCTATTACTATTGTTACATTCACTGCAGTGTTATTGATTAACTGCCTTCTATAACAATTAAAACCTTGAATAGAGTAAACATAGCCTTTTCTCATTGGGTGAATCGCACAAAAGCACTTCCAGGTTGCATCTCAGCCCAAAATCTGTGATTTTTCAGAGACATCCTTCATTCTCCTCATGCAGGGTACCTAATTTGCCATGAGTCTAATTTCACAGTCACTGTTGCATGGCAGGGAAGTTTTCACCTGACGTTGAGATTATTATCTTGGGTGTCAGACGAGGCATTTCAAAAGAAAACTTCAATAGTATTCTTGGCACAGAGTCACTGTCAATAAAAAAACCCCTCAAAACATTATTTAATTTGTATGTTAATGCATGAATTTAATTTGAATAATGTGGAGGGGCTTGAATGGGTTTGTATTATGATAAAAAAAAAATATATATATATACAGTAAAACATTTGAGGATTACTGGAGACAGATACTGCACATCTTACAGTGTGAGCTAGAAAAGCCATAAATTATTTTATATGCATGCGGTATTGCACCTGCTACTCAATGTTGGAAAATGCCTTTGACAAATAGAGGATAATGAATCTCACAAGAGAACATATCCGGGTATTATTTCGCCTGAAAATCAAAGGGAAAAAATGAGAAATTATATTTTGCTTAAATAAAATATCCTATTTTGGACCATAAAGATTATGATAATTAAGCCCACCAATAATAATCATTACTGTAATGAAAAAAATAAACCACATTAGTAGTATTTGTTGTCTTTATGCTGTTTTTTTAATGCATTGCAGTAATTGTAATTTTTTATTCTGATTTTAGGGTCAAATGTGACATATTTGTCATGAGATTCACCCATATATTGACTTGTAGATACTGACACAGGGCCTAAAACTAACTTTTTGCCACAGCTGCCAATGGCTGGTGACTTAAAAGGATAGAAAAATGAAACTTCTGTCATTATTCACTCACCCTCAAGTTGCTCTAAACCTGTATTAATTTCTTTCTTGTGTTGAACACAAAAGAATATATTTTGAAGAATGTTGGTGACCAAACAGTTTCTGGTCCCCATTGACTTCCATAGTATTTTTTTTCCCTAAACAATGGGGACCAGCAACTGTTTAGTTACCGACATTCTTCAAAATATCTTCCTTTATGTTCAACAAAAGAAAGAACTTCATGCGGGTTTAGAACAACTTGAGGGTGAGTAAATGACAGAATTTTCATTTTTGGGTGAACTATCCCTTTAAGAAAATTTACCAGCCATAAATATTTTTTACCGGTTATGACAATGACAATTCTCTATTCCAATTTTGATACCACAGCTAAAACTACTAGGCTAACTAACATATTTAAAACATTATTAAAGACAAGTAACACTAGTTTTCTGATAGAGACATTGAAAAAAGTAATCAAATGTAAAATAACACTACAGTCTGTATAACTTAAACATAGATTAATGCTTATTAAAGTTACAAAAGTTATTCAGTCAAGAGCAGTGAGTAATTTTTTTCTTTGTCTTTTGTTGTTTAACATTAAAAACAGACAGCAGCAGAAATAATAGGCTGCTGTCACTTTAAGAAATAATGCACGGATCCAATATACTGATACACATCTTTCTCTACTGTTTACGTTCACTATAACCACCTATGTTTACTAGGATACTTGTTGAGATGGGCATTTTTTGACAATTTTATTTTTTTTTGTGAATTTGTCCATTTAGGAAAAAAAGCTCATTTCAGTATTTGCGTGCTGTCTGAGACGCAGCTTTCTGTGCACGCACTTTGGACGTTTGAGCACAGAAAACTTCCCACACAGCGTGTGAGTAACGAACTGAGTTCCCTTTCGCGTCTTGCGCCTGAATATTTAAATTCCCAAGGCTTAAACTCTTGTGACGATGCAGTACTTGCCTCAAGCATCGTTCACGTTCATGTTCTCACAACATTGCATTGTTAGAATTCATAGAAATATTACCGGCCAACTGGCGATTGACACGTTTCATACTCGCCAACGGCGATTTTTACTCGCATTTGGCGCTTGGCGAGTGATAACTTTAGGCCCTGCGCTGACATGTTCCAGTTAAAGAAAACATCCGCTGGTAAAACAGAAGAATTTCATTGCATCAACTCCATAGTGTTGAGCCAAAAATACAGCCTGAAGCCCAGAAAACAAGCAGTCAAAACCATGTCAGAGAGCTAATTAAAGGTCTGAAGTGTGAGGCGGCTGTAATCCTGCTCACTTGTGTGCATCAGCGCCAAACACTGCAAGGGTCAGTTGTGCCCAAACTGCATCCTACATGCACACTCTTTAAAAAAGTAAAGGTTCCAAAAAAACCCAATGTATCGTTCAGTGATCAGTTCTTAAAAGAGCCATGTTTTTATAGTGTTCAGAACATTTTAATAATCTAAAGAACCTTTATTTACTATAAAGAATCTTTCTTGGAATGGAAATGTTCCATGGATGTTAAAGGTTCCTCATGGAACCATCGATGCCAATAAAGAACCGTTATTTTAAAAGAGTGCATTTGCAATGCATATTTATAGTCAAACAGCACAGGTCTTTGTTAATATGTCATAGTTATATTCCAAAAAACTGCAGCATTTTTAGCTCCCACAAATAAAATATTAGTTTAAAATGTCTCCTAATTGAGGTAATTTTCTGCAAAAACATTTGATTGATAAATTACACATCATGTCACACATAAATATTACTTTAAACCAGATTTCAGAGTTGTATTTTGATGCATGTTCCCATTGTGACAAAATTACAGGCAACTTTACTGTAGCTTTAATTAAAAAATTAAGACAGTGCCACACAGAGCCACTTAAAGGCTCATTAATGTGCAATTATGATAAAGTAAGTAAAGAATCTAATTTAGTTGAAACCTCAAAATCCTTCAGTACTAGGCAGAAATCAAGCTGCTTTGATTCTCACATCATCTCAGGCTCTTTCCTGTGGATTTCCTGCAGATATCTTCTCTCTGATTCTAACGAACTGCGTTTGTTTGTCACACTGTCGCAGAGATTCACAAGCCACAGAACATCAGATGCCACTTTCATGTATAACCAGTGTTAAACAAAACCTCCCTGTAAACATGCTTATTTGGCCTGTTCGAGTTTCTTCTTCTTGCATGCTTTTTGTGAAGTTCAGTCTTTAGATACTCATAAAAACAACACGATTATAACCCAGCTGTGAAAACGTGACACCTGAGGATATTAGAGTTTAAAGGAGTGAAATACATATACCTTTAATCTAACAAACCACATAATATTTGTGATGTCATAATAAATTTAGAAAGAGTCCATCACATGAAGCTGCCAGCGATAAGCATTTATTATGCTAAAAATGTTTTTTTCATGTCAAAATATTTTGCACACGGAAAAGTCAAGTTAATTTTATGTCAAAGCAAGTTTATCCAGGTTTAACAATATATAAATGGACATATTGGTGAACTTTATGACACCATGCCAATTACTATCTATGAAATAATAATAAATAAAACACTCTACCCAAAACAGCTGCTGTTTGTTGTAAAATGTCAATCGGATATCTATCTATCTATCTATCTATCTATCTATGAGATACTGCAAAACAAATAATAATAAGACACATCTTCAATTAATTATGTCATTATAAATAAAGCTGTATCTACAACCAAGAGATTATAGGCAACAAAATGTGCAGACGTTGACATTGAGAAAAAAGGAAAGACTATAGCGCTATCTGGTGGACATTTGGTAAATTGCATATAGCTGTTGGATGTTGAATTACAAATAGCTGTACACTGTAAAAAAGAATTGTTGGTTTAACTTAAAAAAGTAAGTTACTTGGTTGCCTTAAAATTTTGAGTTCAATGAAATTAAAAATTTGAGTTAATACAATGAAGGCGATTGCTTCAATCAACAGAAACTCCAAATATTATGTTATGTGAACCACATTAATTATTGAAGTTGATTTGACAAAAGAAAAAAAAAATATGTTGTGATGATAAATCATAAAAAATTTTTTTTACAGTGTAAGAATTACCAGCTGGTAACCTTTAAATAACCAATTTACAGTGCATGCACCTCATATTTATGCATATTTAAAGGCACTTTAAGTATGCACACTTTAAGTTAGGACAACTGTAAACCATTGAATATTCTAACAACTGATCATCGATGATAAACTAATATCTATTCAGTGTCAGTATACTAGTCAATAAACTACTACTGAAGGAATAGTTGAGCCAGAAATTAAAATACTGTCATTTACTCACCCTAAAGTTGTTCCAAACCTGTACGTCTTTCTATTTTTCTGTGAAGCATAAAATATGATGTTAGGTTGAATGACAACCCTATCTTTTTTTCATTTGACTTTATATTTTCCATGTCCTGCTGCTTCAGCGTGTCACTGTCCACGGTGCTGAATCTGAAATGAATCAGATAGACAGCTGTCAATCATTTTACATTCACAGACATCGCATGCAAAATATACATTTTATCACAATTACCACCAACACAATTATTGTAATCATGAAAAAATTATATATCAGTTGTAATGTAACACTTACAATAAATGGCAGTAGCTAATAAATCACCATGATTTTACTGTAAAAAAATAAATTATATTCATTCAACTTCTTACAATAATTTATTCATCAATAAATAAATGCAAATTTTGGTGAAAGTGCAAAAAAAAAAAAAAAAAAAATGGTGACAGTCTAAAATAACTTGCATTCATTTTTAAATGTTATTTTAGATATTAGATTTATTTGATAGCATGTGTGAATCTCACCAGAAGCGTGTGAATATCACTGCGCTCAGTTGTCGACATCTGCTGTCAGGAGCTTCACGAGCACCACCACCATCATCATCATCATCATCCTCCCCACCCCTCAACCTCTCCCTGCGGGAACGGCAATATCCAGCTCTTAACATTCCCAATTTGGAATTGCAAATCATCGCCAAAAGGAGCCCATTTGAGCGGCATAAACCACATTCTTTCTTAAATGGCGTCAGAAACGCGTCTCACACGCGCGTTATCGTACAGGAGGTATGGCGGCTAATCAGACGCTCTGTGAATCTGTATCAGTCAGGTTTTCAATGCATGTGCTTAATGTTATTGTACTACGATCATTTAAGCATATCTAAACATACTGCTGATCTTTATTTGTCATTCGAAAGATGCACACGCGCGCATAAATTGCCTAATCAAATCGCAGGTGTTGCCAATGGGAGTAAGCGATGAAATTCAATTTCAAAATGCATGACGGAATGGACAGGCTGATTTGAAAGCGCTGGTTGCATTGGTGTGCGTTTGTAATTACTGGATGCTGAACAGTCTGGGGAGAGTTTGAGGTGGTCCACACCCCGTCATTGTTCCAGCCATGTCCCCTCCAGCATCCGCTGCGACAGCCAGTGAGAGCAGCACCACCACCACTGTGTTCGAGGACGACACGGACGGAACTAGAGAGGAGGTACTCGATTACTGACGCTGTTTTCATTTTGCAGTCATGACGATGCGTGAATAGCGCGTGATAACTCAAACAAAAACTAAAGATCCCGCTATGTAAACACGAGCGTCGGTGTGCACAACATGGAAGGAAGCATGCAAGTGTGTGTAGACATCACTGCAGTGAGAATGCGTGAGCAGAGATTGGCTTTATCAAACAACAAACAGCCGAACAGTCTTTATTTTAAGCAATAGAGGTAAAATCCACTAATGCATGATATTATATAACAAATGGCCCCCAGTTTGACACCTAAAGTCATGTCAGACAAACAATACTGTATTTATTGATCACATATTCAACCATTGATAGTGATAAGCCAATATTTGGCCATGGTCACTTGGTGGATTACTGTAGTAGTACAGCAAACCAGCCTAAAATGGTTTGCTGGTTGGTAAGATGGTCTCCCAGTCTGAACAGATGAAAAGTGTGCAAAAAACAAACAAACAAACAAACAAACTAACAGCTAACACCAGGCTGGGAAATCAGCAAATCAGCTTGGGCTTTTTTCAACAAGGTTACATCAAGTTCAAAATCTCCATAAGTGTTTGTTTAATTTCACCAAACTAATTTAGATTGATAAAATATGGAGGCCAACTGTCCAAGATCCAAATTATTTTGAATTTCTTTTAGGGATTTTTGTATTATTTTAGTACAGTAAATATTGTTTAAAATAATTGTTTGTTTAATAAAAAAATAAATCAAAAAACATCCAATGAGATACCAAAGAGATATCAAATGTACTTAGATGACAAAAAGTATAGAAACACACACACACAAAATGCACCCAAAAAAGTGAAAGTGCATTTAGTCCATTACAGGCTATCTTCAATGTTTGATCATCTGGAATGCATCACATTGCATGCATTTGCTATGATGTCAACATTATCTCTGCCATCTCTTTATAATTAAAGGATTAGTTCACTTCAGAATTAAAATTTCCTGATAATTTACTCACCCCCTTGTCATCTAAGATGTTCATGTCTGTCTTTCATCAGTCAAAAAGAAATGAAGGTTTTTGAGGAAAACATTCCAGGATTTTTCTCCATAGAGTGGACTTCACTGGGGTTCAACGTGTTGAAGGTCCAAATGTCAGTTTCAGTGCAGCTTCAAAGAGCTCTACATGATCCCAGATGAGGAATAAGGGTCTTATCTAGTGAAACAATTGGTCATTTTCTAAAAAAAAAATAATTATATACTTTTTAACCACAAATGCTCGTCTTGCACTTCTCTGCAATGCGCCACACATTAAGTAATCATGTTGGAAAGGTCACGCATGACGTAGGTGGAAGTACCGCGGTAGGGCGAAAAACTCCATCTCATTTTCTCCTCCAACTTTAAAATCGTCCGACATTGTTGTTTTACCTTTTTTTGTAAAGGCCGTTTGACTGTCTTTGCATGTTCACTTTGTAGATCGGTACTTCCGCCTACATCACGCGTGACCTTTCCAACGTTATTACGTAATGCGGGACGCATCACAGAGCTAGTGCAAGACGAGCATTTGTGGTTAAAAAGTATACAATTTGTATTTATTTTTTTAGAAAATGACTGATTGTTTCACTAAATAAGACCCTTATTCCTCGTCTGGGTTTGTGTAGAGCTCTTTGAAGCTGCATAGAAACTGAAATTTGGACCTTCAACACGTTGAACCCCAGTGAAGTCCACTATATGGAGAAAAATCCTGGAATGTTTTCCTCAGAAACCTTAATTTCTTTTCGAATGAAGAAAGAAAGACATAAACATCTTGGATGACATGGGGGTGAGTAAATTATCAGGAAATTTTAATTCTGACGTGAACTAATCCTTTAAACAAACATATTGTTCAAGAACTGCTAGCTGTTAGAAATGTATGAATTTGTTAGTGCTTCTCTTGGTAAGATAATAATGTGATATCGCATGAATATTAACCAGTAAATGAATACATTAGCGCGTATATTCACATCTTGCTTTCAAACAGCAACAACATACATGACATGTCATTTGCATAGTTCACGGTACTCACCGTTTCCAGGGCCTTTTTAACTCATCTCCATTGTTCTCTTTTGTGGTTGACGAGCAGCAGAGGCCCGTGAAACAGTCACTGAGCAAGTCCATGTGCAGAGAGGTGTTCTGGAAATGCCTGCTGCTGTCCATGCTCATGTACGGCTGCATGGGAGCCATGGTGTGGTGTCACGTCACCAAGGTCACCCGGTTGACCTTTGACAGTGCCTACAAAGGGAAGTCCATGATGTATCATGACAGTCCCTGCTCAGACGGCTACATCTACATCCCACTGGCTTTCCTCATCATGCTTTATGTCGTTTACCTGGTGGAGTGCTGGCACTGCCATGCCAGAAATGAGCTTCAGTACAAGGTGCATGTGGAGGGAATTTACGAAAGGGTCCAGAGGATGCAGCAGGCCAAGCCTTGCATCTGGTGGAAGGCCATCAGCTACCACTACGTGCGGCGGACGCGGCAAGTCACGCGGTACCGCAACGGAGATGCGTACACCACCACGCAGGTGTATCATGAGAGGGTGAACACCCATGTAGCCGAGGCAGAGTTCGACTACGGCCACTGTGGAGTTAAGGACATCTCCAAGCAGCTAGTAGGTTTGGAAAAGTCAGCCATCACCAAACTGAGGTTCACTAAGTGCTTTAGCTTCGCCAACGTGGAGTCTGAAAACTCCTATTTGACCCAACGGGCAAGGTTCTTCACCGACAACGAAGGACTGGATGATTACATGGAGGCCCGGGAGGGGATGCACCTGAAAAACGTAGACTTCAAAGAGTACATGATTGCCTTCTCAAACCCAGACCACCATCCCTGGTACGTCTCCAACTACGTCTTCTGGACAGCGGCCTTTCTTACCTTATCCTGGCCGTTACGGGTGCTGACGGAGTACCGCACGGCTTACGTCCATTACCGTGTGGAAAAGCTCTTTGGTGCAGACTACATACCTGTGACGCCCTGTGACGAGAGACCTTACTGTAGACGCATCCCGAGAGTCAACACCATCGACAGCACCGAACTGGAGTGGCACATTCGCTCCAACCAGCAGCTGGTGCCCAGCTACTCCGAAGCGGGTTTGATGGACCTGGCACAACGCTCAGGAGGCGTCAGGCAGAACTGCGAACGCTGCCACCGCGCCATCAGCAGCTCCTCCGTATTCTCCCGCAGTGCCCTCAGCATCTGCAATGGGAGTCCTCGCATCCCCTTCAGCGGGAGTCGCTTCTCCTTGGGAAGACTGTACGGTTCTCGCCGAAGCTGCTTCTGGAGAAGCGGGAGCGGCAGTCTGGACGAACCCGAGAGCCCCAGCGAGAACACGCGATGCCTGTCCGGACGGATCAACGCTGATGAGGAAGACCCACCGCCCTACCAGGATGCGCTGTACTTCCCGGTGCTTATCGTCCACTGTAGTGAGAGCTGCCCCAATCACCGCTCCTTCCATAGGAATGGCTCATGCGTGGAAACGTCATTATGATGGACCTCTTTACCTACCTGACCACTGAAAGAAGTGGAAGAACATAAAAACGTGAGACTTGAGAGCCTTTTGAACAATCCTCAATATTCGACATGTCCTGTTGCTCAGGAATCATTTATTGGAATATTTATTGGCCCACAACACTGTATGCTTACAACGACGGACGGAGCAATTCCTATACAACTCCAATAATACATATTTATAGCAATAATGAAAACAAAGAATGGGAGTTCTTGGTGCAAGTAATAATTTTAATCAACTTGCTATCTAGGAGAGGAAAAACAGGCTGTTTTTGTTTGTATGTTCTTGACTGCTATAAAGAACAATTGCCACATCTACAAAGCAAAAACCTGGTCCTTTTTCTACAAGTACGACCAACTTTTCACCTTTATGGACCTTCTTAAATGTTGCACTTGAAGTTACATCAGTTAATTCATCTGTAAAAGAATGTTAATTTGTTTCTCTCACATAGTGGATTCCACTGGACCATGAAATGAATGGTTTACATTCGTATATGAACACTCCTTATGTATACGAGAAAAATGTCATGGGTTATTTGTACTTCTATTGTGATTTAACTGCATTAGGCGGGACAATATACAGTAAGGTTATGAACTATTATGGCGATGTTCGCAACACTGCGTATCTCAAAACCACTTAGGAAACCATGAGACACATTTCAGGCTATGCAACTATTAACCTCTGGTATGTTATGCCTTTAAAACGTATATACAATTTACAATGGAATGTATGACTGTTGAAGCTTTTCTTTACATCGCTTGTATGTAGTGTACAAACTATCCAACAAGGACTGAATTATTTAGTGAAGGCAGATATGAACAGGCTTGACTATTAGTGAATGTTTTAGGGGTTTAATAGCTGGCAACTGCTCTTTTACTTGGCCGGAAATTGCAGTGGATCAGAGCAAATGCAACAGATCAAGTAAACATACAGTCTAAGAGAGGGAAAATACATTTCCTTATGCAGCTGTACATTTATTTATTGGTTAACAGCCATTTGATAATCAATACTGTGTATAATATTATCTCAACTCTTTTGCATTATCCATAACAAAGGTGCAGCTTCATGAAAGCTCCATTCATCAACAACAAAGTATTGATCCTCAAAAAAGGCCTAGAGCTTTCCAAAGACATTTTTTTTTTTTTATCTCTTTCATGCAGTCGATCCATATACAGCCTGTATATCTCTTATCTGTTACCTGTTGTGTCTAAAGGTTGCAAAAGCATTTGTCAGTATTGCATCCTATCACTTTTATACTGCCTATAGATAATGTATTCCATCATATCACGAAAAACTAAAATGCTGCCTTCATGTAGCACTCATTAAACATGAACATTGTTACGTTAAATGGACATAAACTCACTGAATAAACTGCTTGTTTATACACATAAATGAGTAAACACTGTGTGTAAATGTGACTTGCCAGAAAAGAAGAACCAAAGTTCAAATACAAAAAATACGGAGCCCCACATATGACATGATTCGTTTCCTCGATTTACTAAATCAAGCGCACGGTTTACTAATTCGTTCCCTCGATTTAGCTTACTATTTTTTCCTGTATGTCATGTGTGGGTTCTGTAAAAAATACAAAACAAAAATAACTTTATCTATAGGCCTACACTTAGGTCTTACTTTGATCAGGATCAATGTTTTAAAGAAACAAACCAACCAACACCACAGAACATCCCAGAATTCATTATAATACTTATCAATTGATAAAATTTACTAATGTTTGTTGTTGATTTCACACCAAACGGCAGTTTGCAGGTTATTGTCCAGTGTGAAGTTATGAGAACACGCCTCTAGATGGCAGTGAAGAATGTCACATAAAATATTATCATGAATAATGCTACTGTATAAACATGACTTATCTTCATGTTCTCTAAATGCAGAAATAGTAGAATAGTAATACATAATAATAACCAGTTGTTTCAGATGGCTCGACTCACAGATGACAGAAGATTAGAGCTTCTGTTTGAACAGTAGATGTGTTTGCCAAGTTAATGTGTGGCTCTTTTCCTGTTTAATTCGGAGAAAATTTAAACAGCAAAAATAACTCTACAAGGAAAGACTGGAGAAAAGCAAAATTAGAGGTGCTGAAATTTCTGTTTGGACAGATGGTTCAGTCATAGTGATCTCAAATGGCCTTGTTAACTATTGATCAACAATGACAAAGTAAAGTCTAATGCTTTTATATCAAGTATGTCCCACCCTGAGTACATACACAGAGACAAGGGAGAGTCTGCTACTGTCAAACAAAATGCAGATATCATTTACAGAGTCTGTCAGGATGAAGGAAGTGAACGAATCCAAAGGTTCATTTACCTCTTTTTCTGACCTTAATGCATTTGCTTTCAAAAACATTGCATCCATAATGAAACAACTCACAAATGTCCAAAAATTACACTAATTTCATGTCAATTACAAATATTCCCCCCACTGGATTGTCATAACCCTAAACCGTTGTGTATTTTTTTAACTTGCTAGGTATTTTGTACATCAACACACATAAAAGCAAAAGTAAAACAGGGTTTATTACTAGAATTATGACACTGGACATGAAATTTATGAGATTGACTCAGAAAGAGAAAATATGACAACACATTTATGATGTATTTCATATGAATGTATGAGCTGGTAACCGAAAGCTTCAATTTCTGCTCAAATGAGTCATTCATGAATTTAGTAAAACGCTATGGAGAAAGTCAAACTTGATCTAAAAACATCCACTAAAAAGGCTGATGAAAAGAGGGGAAAACATAATGATGATCCTGCAAGCTTTTTAAACTTCTCATGACCACCTTTACTAGAATTTATCACATTCTGTTGTATTTATTGTGTTACATTTCAACTAACTTGTTGAAGAATGTATAATATATAATCTATTAAGGGAATAGATTTAAAAAAGAGAGAGAAAAAAAGTTAACATTGCCCTAAGCATGCAATGAGGAGTCATCAAAGGTCTTGCTGTAATTATATCCTTATTATAACAAATGCTATGGTTAAACAATTACAAGAACTACTTTTTCATTGGCCAAGTACAAGTTAGAATCAAGAACTTAAAAGTATGGACCTTCTTGAATTACTGACTAAATATTGGTTTTCCCCATGTGTAAAATGTGTTTGCTAATATGACAGATATGCCCATTAGGAAAAACCTGTCTGTATTCCAAGAATTAACATGTTCAGTATAAGAATATTTGACTTCCCATGGCACTTTGTAAACAAGTAATTGTTAACCATAGTCTGTTACTTTATTGCAGTTGTGTTATCAACCAACTTTGCATGTGTGGACCATTTTGCAAAAATAAAGCAACAAACAAATAAATAAACCTCACGAGGGAGGAAACCCAAACTCCTCGCAACCGAGGGAGACAACCAGTCCCCCCATCCCAAATGGAAGTTAACAAAATATAGTAAAACACCTTTTGAAAGTAACTTGATACTTCAAGTCAAGTCACCTTTATTTATATAGCGCTTTTTACAATGCACATTGTGTCAAAGCAGCTTTACAGTGATAACAGGTAAATAATTTTGGCTGCACAGCAGCTCTTAAAGAAAATGGCGTTATTGTCCGGCTTAAGTAAATTCAGTATTGATTCATTCCGTTGTAAAAATCAATAGTTATTAATGTAGTTCGCATACACTGGTGTCAATGCAGGCAGATCAAAAACATTGTTGAATATCAAGTGTCCCCAACTAAGCAAGCCAGAGGCGACAGCAGCAAGGAACCCAAACTCCAACAGGTGACATCCGGTGACAAACAGGTGACAAGCAAAATCTTCCCATCTAGAGTCCCCCCAGTGAATCTCAGCCATTTCCAGCCCTGGGTACAACCACAGGCTCACATAGATGCCCTGTAATGAGAACATTGTAAACTAAACCTTCAGTGGAAAGTTAGTTAACTGGTCAAGTCATCTACTTTAAAGTACTAAGCCTTTAGTTTGAATTTACTCAGTTTGACTTCTGCTCACCACAGGATCGGTTCAGAAAAGTTACACTTCTATAAGCATATTTCTAATATATATATATATGAGTCATTCGACAAAACGGGTGCCATTTCCACTTTGCATTTTTCAAAATTTTCATTAAGAACAAACTTTTTTTTAATCAAACCTACAACTTGAAAGATGTTAATCCTCCAAAAAACATATTTTCCCACCTCAGGCACAAAATCTTTATTAATATTGTCCTTTTTATTTAGGCGAGGAAGCCATTCTTGTACCACCCCGTCACGGACAATATGTATGCCATTGGAGTAGTAAAACAAGAAATGGATTTTTAAAATCTAATGTTTTCCTAATAGTAAAATGTCCCTTTTTTGGGAACCATCAATAGAAAGTCTGTAATTTAATATATTTTTTTTATTCTTAGATTTTTAATCTTGAAATATGAATTTGACATTTCAATGGCCTCATTGTTTGTACTGAAAAAATGAATTCACTTAAAAAATACAAATAAAGTTACATTTATCTGATTAGTCCACACAACAAGAACATCATTCAACAATAATTTATGTAATATTTAATTTTCTTTCCATAAACTTTTAACAAAATGACCCTGTGACGGGGTGGTAACTGATGTGACGGGGTGGTTCACTGTGACAGGGTGTGTTTCTCTATATGATCTGCTGGTTTTAAACTTTAAAAACTGGGGGAGGGGAGACATTCAAATTGAGTAAAAAGTGCGTGAGTGATATAGTGAGTGAGTGAGTGAATGAGTGAATTAATGAACCAAACAGTGTTGCCAAGTCTGCGATTTTCCCGCGGAATTGGGCTACTTTTACACTGTTGCCGCAGGTTGTTTTTCATGTCCGCAGGTTGAAGCGAGCCCAAATAACATGATATTTAGCCCTTGGAATGCACATTTTACCAAGGGAACCCTGCAAAAAAAAAAAACGTTTTACTACCCAGAACGTGACTTTTATCGGGGGGTAAAACGAGGGGTATGAAATTTACCACCCCGTCACATAACACCCCGTCACAATAAAATGTGACGGGGTGGTATGTGACGGGGTGGTAAATTTCATCCCAAAATGTCCGCAAATCTCCCATGTGGTCAAGTTTCTCACCTAGCATACATGCATTCAATCTGAAATATAATTTTCTTTGTATTAATAATTTAAAAATTGAATAAAAAAATTTCACTATCTATTTTGCGTGACGGGGTGGTAGGTTTGAGCTTGATGGGCCCTGCCTAACATGAAAAAGCAACAAATAAACAATGTAAAAAAAAAATGTACATAGTTGCCTGCTTTTGTTCTTGGTGGCTATAAGGCTCAAATGATGTCACTTCGGCTTTGTGCATTATTTATAGATAAAACATGTTAGTGTGACGGGGTGGTAAGTCAAACTGAGGGACGCGCACAAATCATAAAATATTTACAAAAAAATAAGGTTTATTGTGAATAAATATATCTTATGTAAACAGGGACACACATATAATCCTGAAAATAGTATATGTTTGAAAAAAAATATATAACTTATTTGGTGATATTTTAGATGCAAATGTCATGTTGGTTAACACGAACATGTGAAATTGGCTATGTAATAATGAAAAATGATTAAAAATAGTATGCTAATCTTCAAAAAAAAAAAAGCATTTTATCATACATCATGTTAAAAAGAACACTTGAATTAATAACTTTAAGCTTTGGAAACACACTTTGGGACATTTTTTGTGCCTTATGCATCTGATCAAACGTTGCGGACCCAAATGGCACCCGTTTCGTAGAATGACTCATATATATACAGGTGCTGGTCATATAATTAGAATATCATCAAAAAGTTGATTTATTTCACTAATTCCATTCAAAAAGTGAAACTTGTATGTTATATTCATTCATTACACACAGACTGATATATTTCAAATGTTTATTTCTTTTAATTTTGATGATTATAACTGACAACTAAGGAAAATCCCAAATTCAGTATCTCAGAAAATTAGAATATTGTGAAAAGGTTCAATATTGAAGACACCTGGTGTCACACTCTAATCAGCTAATTAACTCAAAACACCTGCAAAGGCCTTTAAATGGTCTCTCAGTCTAGTTCTGTAGGCTACACAATCATGGGGAAGACTGCTGACTTGACAGTTGTCCAAAAGACGACCATTGACACCTTGCACAAGGAGGGCAAGACACAAAAGGTCATTGCAAAAGAGGCTGGCTGTTCACAGAGCTCTGTGTCCAAGCACATTAATAGAGAGGCGAAGGGAAGGAAAAGATGTGGTAGAAAAAAGTGTACAAGCAATAGGGATAACCGCACCCTGGAGAGGATTGTGAAACAAAACCCATTCAAAAATGTGGGGGAGATTCACAAAGAGTGGACTGCAGCTGGAGTCAGTGCGTCAAGAACCACTACGCACAGACGTATGCAAGACGTGGGTTTCAGCTGTCGCATTCCTTGTGTCAAGCCACTCTTGAACAACAGACAGCGTCAGAAGCGTCTCGCCTGGGCTAAAGACAAAAAGGACTGGACTGCTGCTGAGTGGTCCAAAGTTATGTTCTCTGATGAAAGTAAATTTTGCATTTCCTTTGGAAATCAGGGTCCCAGAGTCTGGAGGAAGAGAGGAGAGGCACACAATCCACGTTGCTTGAGGTCCAGTGTAAAGTTTCCACAGTCAGTGATGGTTTGGGGTGCCATGTCATCTGCTGGTGTTGGTCCACTGTGTTTTCTGAGGTCCAAGGTCAACGCAGCCGTATACCAGGAAGTTTTAGAGCACTTCATGCTTCCTGCTGCTGACCAACTTTATGGAGATGCAGATTTCATTTTCCAACAGGACTTGGCACCTGCACACAGTGCCAAAGCTACCAGTACCTGGTTTAAGGACCATGGTATCCCTGTTCTTAATTGGCCAGCAAACTCGCCTGACCTTAACCCCATAGAAAATCTATGGGGTATTATGAAGAGGAAGATGCGATATGCCAGACCCAACAATGCAGAAGAGCTGAAGGCCACTATCAGAGCAACCTGGGCTCTTATAACACCTGAGCAGTGCCACAGACTGATCGACTCCATGCCACGCCGCATTGCTGCAGTAATTCAGGCAAAAGGAGCCCCAACTAAGTATTGAGTGCTGTACATGCTCATACTTTTCATGTTCATACTTTTCAGTTGGCCAAGATTTCTAAAAATCCTTTCTTTGTATTGGTCTTAAGTAATATTCTAATTTTCTGAGATACTGAATTTGGGATTTTCCTTAGTTGTCAGTTATAATCATCAAAATTAAAAGAAATAAACATTTGAAATATATCAGTCTGTGTGTAATGAATGAATATAATATACAAGTTTCACTTTTTGAATGGAATTAGTGAAATAAATCAACTTTTTGATGATATTCTAATTATATGACCAGCATATATCTGTATGTATATATATATATATATATATATATATAGTGAATCTGAAAGTTTAGTCTTGCTGAATAGTTGACTTGTTACCCACCTTTCTGGCCTCGTGTGCCACTGCCAACTACTTGTTTATCCCCTTGACGGTGACTCGTGAACGAAATTAACTTATTCCACTATGGCGAAGGTCGAGCTAATGAATTTTACTTAGATCGTACTGACGTTCTTTGGTATGTTTTGTTGAGAGAACGGTCACGTTTCCTAATTAATATTAATAAGTCAAGCCTTCATCGTAGTCGGATTTGTTCATTGGCCAGCAGTCTAGCGCGCGCTTACTAACATCTGACACTCAGCAAATCAGCGAGCGAGGCCTATTGATTGTCACGGTATGTAATTAGCATTCATAAAATGAAGTCTTTACCGTAGTAAGATTCATTAATTGGAGCCCAAATTTCATTGATTTCGGCGTTAGACTGCATTTTACTGTTAATTGTAAAGTAGCACAAACATACAAGTACGACAAAACGGTGAATTGTGAGGCATAATTTATTGGTTGTAAAACGTATGTAGGATTCAGATCTTCAGGTTTGCAAACAGTGTAAGGTTTGTTTATCTTGTCAAAGGTGCTATTGAAGCAAAAACTAGATTAGTGTCATCTGACTGAAAACTTGAAACAACTTCAACTCTCCACACAATTAATTCTGTATATAAAATGCACAATCCAATCAATCACAATATGCACAATCAAATCAATTATAGTTAACAAGCCTCATTATGCAAAATGTATCAAGTATGAAAATAAAGTTGCAGAATTTAAGTCTCAGATTTGTGTATAGCTGTATGGGTCTCAGAAGTCCAGGATCCATGTTCTCAGTCTCATCTGGCTCATGAGTACATGGTGAGATGCATCCACTACAAGAGCAGAGTTATGCATTATGATTTTTTTATTAATCTTACTATGAATTCTGGTGAATGAAATATTTGTATAAAAACATTACTTCATTTTCTCCCAGCATCATGTTTGGCCCCCCAGCAGCGAGTCTCTTGAATGTTTCTGGAGATAATAATATTATGAGATTAACATCAATAATCCAGACAACAATATCATGCACTACAGAGGTTAGGCGTGGATGTTGTGCTGTGATTGCATTATCTTTATGAAACATGCATCACAAATTATTTATGAAGTTAAATCCTAACTTATCTATCTTATGCGTAATATCTCAAGTGTTATTTTTAGGATTTATATGGTACACAATAACTGAGATCTGTACTGACTATCTAGTACAAAACAATAGGCTAAAGTTTCAGACTCACTGGCCATGCAATCCATCCGCAGGACAAGAACAACAAAGTTTTCTAGTGTAATTTCACCTCTGGAGTCACCGTATCTGAGCGCCATGAGATTCAGCATACTGTCGCTCAATATAAACCCTTGAGAAATCAAAAATATGAGCAGATTCATTCTATTGTTTTGTACATTAGGTGATTAAATGTTGTTAAGAACATATAAGTTGAGGTTAGTCTTTTAATAAAGTTACCTGCAACCTTAAGTGCATTTCTGAGTTCATTCAGAGACAGACTTCCAGTGTGCGACAAATCCATGCCATAGAAAATATCCTGAGAAACAGACCAGAAGAGCAAATGCGACCCATTTTACTTTAGAAAAAAAATAAAGACTACTGCATACTGAGTCACTATTAGCAAAAATGTGTTGCATTTCCGATAGTTCTTTACCTTTAGAAAAACAGCTCTTTTCCACAAACGGAGGCATTCAAATTCACTGAGCCTTCCAGTGACACTGAGCTGTACTGTTGTGTTAAAGAGCATCATAAAACAACTGGTAAAATGTAATCAATTAGATTTTTGTTCCAGAATTTACAAATGGCAAACTCAGACATTTGACAGTGTCTGAAAGCCTTTTCTCCACCCTTCATAGTAGAGGATACATCCATCAGCGCCACCATGCTCCTACACAAATCCAAGCTGAATCCTTTCGTTTTCTGTGAATGTCCTGAGAGATCAGACATAAAACATACGCAGAATCACAGATAAATGGAAGCAAAACAGGAATATGTGCTTTAAAAATATGAGCTGATATTGTGAATTTTCTCTGGAAGGTTGAAACATCACCTGCATAAAGATTCTCATTCAGAAGTTTTTGAAGCCGCTCAGCATCCACCTCTCCGTACTTACAGAAACAGACAATTATCAGAAAACAGATTAAAAAAAAAACTTCCTGTTCGATTTAAATATCTGGGGTCTTTCTAATCATTCACATTCCCTTATAATCCAGAACTGTTGGAGAGTCACATGTACCTTATCTGCATATTGTAGAAAGAGTTGGAAGGAATCATCATTATCCCTGGGAATCAACTGAGAGAAATTGAGATACTTTCAGAACACGTATATGTGCAACATAAAAAAAACAAAAAAAACATAAAAAAACAGCCCAAGCTGTGATATACCTTTGTTCTTGTTATGTCATATCCAGAAGAGTCTCTGAAGACACAAAATCAAAATCTTTGTAGCTTAATATACAGAGACATCTTAAACATGTTTGTTTGAGCATAATCTCAGTCATCGCATCACTTCAGCTCTAATGTTAATAATGCGAAGGCTTACTCAATGACGGTTTCTGTCTTTGAATAGACTGTCAGAAGGAAGGATGAAGCTTCATTTGGCTGGAAAGTTGAGGGAACGATGAGGTAGTTGCCTGCTTTGAATCTGAAAAACTTCATGATTTCCCGAGCATTGATGAAAAATTCATTTTTTCCAACAAGGCAGGCGTTTCTGAAGAATGAGGCAGGGAATTTTTCCCTTTGGTCCTTTAACTGGGGAATAAGGAAAAAATATTGATTATTATATCTCTGCAGAACCCCAAATTCAACCAAATGTATCAGGAACATGTTCAATACGTACATGAGCTGGCACCTGCAAGAGTTACAGAAAACAAATATAAATGTTCAAATACTCAATATCGTATTCAAGTGAAGAAGGTCTTTTGCAAACTTAGACATTACAAGTTTTCAAAATGCTTTTTTTTTTTTTTACAAACCTCATAAATGTTGAAGCCAATATGGAAATTGGTTGCCAAGTGCCTGTTTCTCTTGTGAGATTTCTGAATGAGAGACACGAGGAGATTTGGAGAGCTTTCATCTCTGGGGTCTTCGACAGTCTCTTTAAGAGTCACACGAAACTGGGGATTTTTTGAAAAACTCTCTATGAATGCAAAAGACAAAAAATAGAGAGAGTGTTGTAATATTTAGGCCTATTAAAGAAGCATTCTAACTCAGACTCCTATACTATCTGTTTAGTATGGTGACTTCACTTAAGAAATCTTTTAAGTAAGGACGTTTCTGTAATACTGTCAAGCTGCCATCAATCATGTAACCAATAACGCAATATCTTGCTTAAACGTGACATACAAGTACCTACTTGAAAAAAATTCTGTCAACCAAATCTGACCTACCTCTCCGGTTAACCTACCCACACTTTATTATATCTGTTTGGGGCTATAGAGTGTATGGAAACAGTTACATGAGAGAAAAAAAATGCATTTCAATGCTTAGGCTTTCGCTCGCAAAACTTTTGCGTTCTCCAGAGAAAGCTTATCGAGCAAAAAAAGTGTGAAAAAGTTTGCAAGTGAATTAACGCAAAACCATTTCCCTGCCATCTCTTATTTTTTCCGTCCCATCAGCTTTTGCTTTCCGCCAATAAACTTGGCCTAGGCAATTCTGGTGTTCACAGTACTGGTGTTGTGCTGAATTTTAACTCCGTGATAAGATAAAAAGCAGACAAATTAATGTCTTTCTATTGAGTTGTTCATTCGAGCTGAACGCAATAACATACTGTAAAGCAATAGACCTCTTTTGAGCCAGTTCTTCTAACGAAATGTTCAGAATAACTAATCCAAATCGGTTTGAATCAGTCTGACAAAGTCCTTTACTGAATGAACTCATACTAAATCCATCCGAGCTGTTTTTGAATGTGAATCTGACTCACTCTGCTGAATTAAGTTCTGTAATGGATATGACAATGTTGATATGGTTACTCTTGGCGGTATGAGTTAGTTTACCTAGGTTCTTTGGACAACCGCCAGCTGTTGTTCCAAACACCCACTGGCCTTTGTGCGCTTCAATTTTCCAGGACGAAGAATGAGATCCAGCAAGAACGTTCACGTCCAAGCAACAAATATCCAAATCTGAAAAATTCTTGCAGAAATCCTCCATTGACATCCTGCAGAGACAGAAAACTGGCTATAAAATAGTGATATGGAACTGCGGTTGTGGAATATACTAAATAAAATTAAGAGATAAACATTTGGCCCTTTGTATACTGTACATAGTCCTGCTCACCAGAATTCTCCATTGTCGAGCACAACTTTGTATTTTTGGTCCTCAGGACGTACAAGTTCCCACAAAGGGGATCTAAAGAGACCAGATTAACAAGATGAATAATTGATGTAGAGATATGGAGGAATTTTATAGAAATGTGGGTCACCTGTCGCTCCAGTCCCTGTTCCACTCTCCTTCACCCCAAGGGTTAAAGATCCTCACCAGCTTCACTGAACGACCTCTACATACAACCTGTGAGTGAACATCTCATAAGATCACAGCGAAAAACTCTCGAAAAAAGTACTGTTCTTGTCAACTTACTGATACTAAATGCTTCAAAACTTGTTGTCTAATAAATCTGGCATGGTACAGTATATTATGAATATTGTTTGCTTTTTGAGGAATTGCTTTTGCTCCTCTTTTGTAAGTCGCTTTGGATGAAGGCGTCTGCTAAATGCAAAATTAATGTAAAACTGTAAACCACATTTGAATTAGTCTGTCTTATAAAAGAAGTTCTCACCTCTGCTACTCCTGTGACCGTGTACGCATGCATTTCCACAAGGCCGTTGGGTAACACTTTATTTTGCAGCAGACCTGTTTGCTAAAAAGAAACAAAGTGATTTTAGGACTTCATGTGATCATGACTGTATTGTTTGTTGCAGGTAGGTCGCTGGTCTGTTCTCAATGCAGGACATCAAAAGCTATGACGTTTCTGGTTATTACATTCAAGCGTATTTTTGAGACAAATATAATAACTGGTTACTTAATTCGCTTCTGTGATTATCATACATCAATTGTGTTGACTTTGATATTGTTGATAGTATTTTTAAGGATACCGTTGACACGTTCAGCTTCTGTCTTTTGAAAATCTAAGGTTATATAAACATTTAGCGATGTAGAAGTTGCCCTCATCCCTCAGAATATATGGATGAAACTATTTAAAGTCGCAAAAATATGTCCCAGACTACAGTAAATAATTGTTTACTTGCAGCGAGCATAATAATAATAATGTATTTTTTTGTATTTTTAATTGCTTTACAATAGGATAATATTAAAGGCTCAATCTTTACCCCTCCAGGAGTGCCACATCCCATCAGGGTTTCTGATTGGCTGGCTCGTCTCATGGTGTCCCACAGCTTGTCTGATGCTTCACTCAGTTTAATGGTCATGTGTGGTCCACCGGTGAAGTCCATGATAGCTTCTGATATGTTTCCTGCGTCCATATCCGCATAAGAGCCGCACACTCTGGAAAAGTTAAAGACAATGATCAGGGCACCATTTCCAGAAGTATTTTTTCCCATTCATTATTTCTGTGCATTTAAAATCAGACTTCTGATCCATGAACCAAACTAACCAGATCTGATGGACATATTACAATATTCGAAGCAGAAAGTATATGAAGTATATGAAAAAAAGTATATGAAGATTGTTTATTTAAATTATTTATGAGTGAAGAACTGCTCAACCCATGAAGCAATAAATTATAGTACAATATAACAGAGTATTTTATTAAAATTGAAACATACTTAGCATAAGCTTTCTCTAACAAAGCAGGCCAGAATTCATTTGGTGTTTTAGACTGAACAAAGACGAGTTGGCCGTCAATAGTTGGTAGTTTGTCATCGATAACCACCTCCACCCATGATCCAAATCTCCAGAACTAAAAACAAAAGATGATTAGGTTTAGGTTTAGGTTAGCTATTATTAAACATATATAAAAGCTTCAATTCTTAAAGGAATTGTTCAGCCAAAAATGGTTTCAACATTTACCTTAAAGTGAAATATTCCTGCATAATCCACAGAGAAATTTTGTTCATCCTGGATAACTTGCTTCATAATCCGTTTTTGAAATGTAAGAGCTCCAACCGATGCCAGAAACCAGCAGTTACCTACACACACACATGATTGTTTCACTTTATTAGTGAGGACATTGCATAGACTTCCATTGATTTTATATCAGGTTAAAGCCACAATACGTACATTTTCGACGCTAGAGGTCGCTTATTCAAAACAAAGGTGTAGCTTGATGACGCCTTGATTTTGCGGAATCATGGGAGGTGTTGTCTTCATGTCTACAGCCGGTGGAGAAGAAATGGGGACGGGACTCGGGCAGAAATCATGATCATGGATGAGATTATTAACATTACTGTAGTATGAAGCAGGGTGGGGCCGAGAGCCTTTGGAGCGGAACGAGGCCGCTAGAGCGATTGCTAATGAGAGACGAGCGCGACACACGGCTCGAGAGCAGCAGAACTTTTATTATGCCGCAGCTGACCGATTCTGCTTCTTCTGGTCAAGAGTATGTGAGGTAACACAGCACTGTTTATCATATTAGATACATTTGTGTGTTGAAAGTTGTTATAATGCTACTCTGTGCGTTCGCTCGGCGGCTGCTATGAGACACTTGTAGCACACTGCAGTAAGCTAGATCAATATTAGTTATGGTAAAACATGGTACTCGCGGTAAATCAAGATTTAAACAATAAGACTTACTGTGTTGAGCTTTATAACATGAGTAGTTTTCTGTCGATGAATGTATCCTAACAGTTGCTCACCTGTCTAATAAAACACATAATATATTAAAGCGTCTTTGGTGTTTTCATGGTTTCTACAAAATAAAACCGGAAAGCGAGAGTAACGCGGATATGATGTCATTGATGGGCGACACACGGACACGGTCCATGTCCTGGTTAAAATTGCTTATTTCTCTGGTTTTAAACATTCTTGGAAACATTTTGGATAATGTAAGTACACAAGTCTACAAAATATATAACATTGTTCTAGTGGTTTTTGGATAATTTAATCGAAAAATCTTACATATTGTGCCTTTAATGATATTTCTACAACCTAACCCAACCCCTACCTCTAAACCTACCCATCACAGAAACATGCAAAACACTCAATTTAAATATATTTTTTTTTAATTGCTTTGGTACAATTTTCACAAGCAATTGGTACATTTTCAAAACTCTTACAGTTTTTTTTATTTGCTTCGGTACTATTTTCATATCTAAGGTGTACATTTTCAAAACTAGTACAGTTTTTTTTATTTGCTTCGGTACTATTTTCATATCTAAGGTGTACATTTTCAAAACTCTTACAGTTTTTTTTATTTGCTTCGGTACTATTTTCACATCTAAGGTGTACATTTTCAAAACTCTTAGTACAAAAATCCAAACTGATCACACTTGTTACACAGCTAGTCATTCTTTCAAAACTTGATCTCATGCTTTCATTCTAGTTGTACACATTTTCATTCTACATAATCACTGTTTCAAAACACAAGATTATTGTGATATGTAATGAGAACATTTGGTTTAATCACCGAAACACAACAGTATGTTCTTCTTTCAGTTTAGTACTTTTAACATTCAGTTCATTTAATAGCAAACAATACAAGATACATGTCATCTGTCATCTCCTATGAAATCCACTAAAACTCCATAAAGTGGAAAAAAAGCTGCATATTCTTAATTTGTTTTCATTGCTTTTTATCTCTCTACTTCAAGTAACTTGACCTAATGACTCATTTAGTTTGAAGTTTAACTTATATTCTCTTCAAAATGTTTATTGACAGTTTATATTCAATATATACACACTGCATTCATCTAATATATAGTATCGTACACACCTGTTTGATTTATTGCTCTATTGCACAGCCACTTTATCTATTAACTGGTTTAGACCTGCAACCTTTGAAATTTTCACCATCTCTAAATGATAATATGTTTTGGTTTTACTTTAGCTCATTACATTGATGTGTTCATGATTTTTCTAATGCACATTTTTTGATTAGCTTCAAGGATGTACTGTAAGCTTGGTGTGGACATTGGTGGGATTTGTTCATTTATATTAAATGGCACATGATTGTGTATGACCCTCAGCAAATCTACACTTGTAGATTTTAATCGCACAATATGTATTTTGTACAGAACAGCAGACTTACCTAATCTACCCTGAATGAAGTCAAACCTTGAAGCTCCTTGAACAATGTAAACAGGGTTCGGCACCAGTTCCTGAAGGAAACAGATGAATTATTTCACATTATACAGCAGATCACACACAATCACAAGGGTGCAAATCACTATCAAGTAACAGCAGCAGACCGACCTAATCAAGCTATTAGAATAAACTACAGTAAACAGTAAAGCATGCATGACTCTGCAGTTCCTTTGTTGTGGACAGTACACTTTACTACCACACACGCCTTAAAGTCAACATGAACTAGGCATCACACCGGTCAACGACAACCTTCATAATTTGCATTAGCATTCACATCATGATCAGCAGGTTCATTTCTGAGAGTTTCTTAATCTGCTGAATGAATTGTGTTTGTGTCTGCAGATGCTCACGTACATGTGGTCGTTTCCACACTACTCTCCAGAGGTCTTCACGCTTCAGAGGACCAAAACCAATTGATTTCATCTCTGGAGGGAACAAGTTGTCTATAAACCTCAGTCTTTCCTTTAGGCAGAACTGCTTGAGCCGGTGGAAGTCCTGATCCAGGAACCTTTCCGGTTTGTCGGGAGATCCCTGTCCATCTTTGACATTACGCTCCGACAAAATGTTTAAACACACACCAGGTGCTGGCATTTTGGATCAGATCTGTTGAACAGAAAGCAGCACACCGCAAAAATTTCCAATAGTTCTGTTTACTTAGGTTTTACTCTTCAATTGACTAGATTTAGATTAGATCAACCTTTACTGAACCTTTGACGTAACTAAAACAAATTCATTTGTATGTCAGTTTCTTTCTCATGCATGAATATTTCACGTAAAAACTGAAATGATAACAACATGATATGATAAAAAACATACCTTTTGTCTCTTACTGTGGCTGGAAGATTATTCTGTCCTTTCCTAAGCAAAGAGCAAGAGGAAAACTGAGGAGAAAACTTTTAAAGTCTGACTCCGCCTGTTCTTCCAGGTGTTATGCAACTTTATGGCTCTCAGGTCAATATTTAAATATGCAAATGTCATGGTATGTAATGTAAGTCTTTTACTGTGGTAGGATTTAGTCCAAAACTCACTGATTCAAGTTATTTTTGATGTTAGACTGCAGTTTACTGTAATTGTTAAAGGGATAGTTCACCTTTTATCAGTGAACTATCCCTTTAAATGTCCAAAACATACTTTATAAGCATAATGACACTGTAAATGTCAAACAATGTGAGGTTTATTCATCTTGTCAAAAGGTGATTCAAGCTAAAAAGCCAAACTAGATTAGTGTCATCTGAATGAAAGCATTATTTAAAGTCACGATGAAATCAAAATGGAATTAGTTTATGAAATATTGCAGTTTATTATAAATGACTTATCTGTGCACATTTTAAATTCATGTTCCTCATAATCTTGAATCAGAATAACTTCTCCTCACTCTTGTGGCGACATCGCTTCTCTTCTCTGATGACGAGGGCGGGGCAACCTGTCACTCACATGAGATCCACCAATAGCAAACCACAACCATCCAATCAACTCCCCACGGACAAAATCAAGCCCCGCCCTAAATGTGTTCTTGTTCCAGAAGCCGTTTCACTCGGATATACAGATATACATCATAATAGAGAAGAAAAGACTAGCGCAACTTCTGTTTCATGCCGACTTTAAAGGGGGCCTATTATGCAAAATTCACTTTTGCCTGCTGTTTGGCTATAAATGTTTGTTGGCAGTGTGTGTACACAACCACCCTATAGAGCTCCGGTAGTCACGTGACCCATTCTGTTTACACCACCATGCTGGCAGGCAGGGACAGCCGAGAGCGAATATGAAATGAATGGCGCCAGCATCAGTTTCAAGGCAACAGAGTTCACTGCGCACTTTAATTCAAAAAACATAGACATGTACATAGCAAAACATAATAGATTAAACATAACAGATGCCCCCGGGGTGCTTTTAACGTGCTTTTCTGACCTGCAGTATCCTGAAATGTGCAACTACCTCATCAACTTTCCCTCGTCCTACTACGGAGACGCTTTAAAAGCCTACAAAAACCTGGAGGGGTACAAATGGACACAATCTAATTTTGTGATGAATATTCAACTTTGGAGTCTGTCGGCTGAAACCTGCTTCGTCGTCATTGGAAGGATAAGTCAGCTGTGTTGTTAGGTAATGTAATCGGCCCTAGCTGTCCTTGTTTGAAGGTAGCCAGCATAGCTATATCACCGTGAGTACAGTAGACATCATAAATGTCATGAAATCTTAACCCGTTTAATCCCAAATTTTTCCCAAACATGAAAATATCCAAATCATTAGTTGCCCCTTGAAATAATCAATAATTATTTTTTGAAATTTTTATGGAAATGTGTGTGAACAATTGTGTTTTATGTTCGGCCACAGTTGTGACCGGTGGAATAATGTTTAACGTTACATTATACTGAAAATTCTTATATAGCCTATCAGCCCAGTTATTAAACACATTTTAAACTCTTTCATATCATTTTAGGGTTACTATTAAACATAACCCTTATACAACACTTATAGGAATAGATCAAGGTTAGCTATAACTGAGGGTTAGCTGAGATAAAAGACAAAAAAATAAAAAAATACAAATACAACCATCCGTTGTTTTGTTGTGTTGGTTAGCACGTTTTATTGCAGTGAACCATTTCAGTCGCCTATCGGGATCCTAAGGAATACAATAAAATGATTTCCCCTGTTCTGGCATCCTAGCGCACACAGCAGCTGTCCACCATGTTGAAATAGTAAGGTTTGTAAGGTCTAAACATGTCTGGTTTTAAATTATTGTTCGACCACTATCGATACCAATGCTACAGCCGCTCTAGCGCTCTCCTGATGGCCTGCCAAAATGGCGGAGTTTAGATTGCGTGACGTCAACCTCTGGAGCTCTATAATGATAAAAATCCAACCCCTCCTTTTTTTTTTTTTAATCCCCATAAATCATAAGCAGCGTCTCAGAACAAGCCGTTTCCAGATCCCTGGCAGTGTGACGTCACATTAGCCACAGGCCCCGCCCATGAATGTTGACAGACACTGCCGTTTTAACATAGAACCGCCCTGAGCGAGTTCACAGCGAGTTTACACGGTCCGCCATTGCTGCACTGACGGGAATGTCTCCCAAGCGTTTTAGGTGTTCTGTAGCTGGATGGATTAATCCACATAGCTCTCTCTATTTACTCCCTAAATCTGAGCCGCTGAAGACGAGGTGGATTAATTTTGTTTTCGAAGAAAATGCTCCCTCAACTCTACCGAAATTCGTCTATGTCTGCGCGAATCATTTCACACTGGACTACTTTGTGAACGAATGTCAATACAAAACAGAGGTTGTGCTAAAAAGTTGTTACTCAAAGATAGATCAGTAAACTGTTCATGATCCAGCTTACAGTCTCCAGAGTGATACTGAATACGGCAGTAATGAAGGTGAGAGCACTTTATTACAATTCATCGGAGTTGATTTACGGATATAAGGTTTACCAGTTTATTAAGCACCACCTGAAAAGGCATAAGGTCTTTATATATTTGTTTACTGTTAGTCGTTTCTGTGTACTTCACTGTGTATGTTGATGATAATGCAAGGGAGAGAGAGAGAGTTTATGGACAATATTTTAATGCAAACTTGCACTGTTTTATTAAGCTCTTACAGTGATTTTCTAGAGTGAAAACGGACGCTTCATCTTTTGTGTGAAGTACAATAAACATCATAAAACTCATCGGTAAAGTCAAACGGGGTCCAGTACAACAGGCTTGTACTAATATAGTGGATAAAAACAAGAAGACAATATAAGTTATAACCGTAATTTAACTAAACTATACCTGTTCTATCCCCATGCAGCATATATTCACATTTTCTGACATTATAGTGCGTCCTGATTGAATCCTGACAGGGGAGAAGGAGCTCTTGAAGCTCCGCCCTTTTAGGCCGAGCGCAGCAGCTCATTTGCATTTAAAGGGCACACACTGAAACAACGCGTTTTTGCTCAACCCCAAAAAGTGGCAATTTTAACATGCTATAAAAAATTATCTGTGGGGTATTTTGAGCTAAAACTTCACATACACACTCTGGGGACATCAGAGACTTATTTTACATCTTGTAAAATGGGGCATAAAAGGTCCCCTTTAAACTATCTCAACTCTCCACACAATTAATTCTATATTTAAAGGTGCAATGTGTAAATTTTGGGAGGATCTATTGACAGAAATGCAATATAATATACATAACTATGTTTTCAGTGGTCTATAAAGACCTCACATAATAACCGTTATGTTTTTATTACCTTAGAATGAGCCATTTCTATCACATACACCGCGGGTCCCCTTCCATGTTAAGTCGCCATTTTGCGCCGGCATGTTTCTACAGTAGCCCTAAACAGACAAACTGCTCTACAGAGCGCATTTGCTTGACTGGCTACTCTCTGCTGTTTCAGACGACGTCATCTTTGTCCTGTATTGGCCACCGTAGCTTCTCTATATTGCAATTCGCAACCTCACCGCTAGATGCCGCTAAAATTTACATACTCAATCAATCACTATATGCACAATCAAATAAATTATAGTTAACAAACCTCCATTATGCAAAATGTATCAAGTATGAAAATAAAGTTGCAGAATTTAAGTCTTAGATTTGTGTATTTTACAGCTGTATGGGTCTCAGAAGTCCAGGATCCATGTTCTCAGTCTCATCTGGCTCATGAGTACATGGTGAGATGCATCCACTACAAGAACAGAGTTATGGATTATGATTTTTATTAATCTTACTATAAATTCTGATGAATGAAATATCTGTATAAAAACATTACTTCATTTTCTCCCAGCATCATGTTAGGCCCCCCAGCAGCGAGTTTCTTGAATGTTTCTGGTGATAATAATATTATGAGTTTACATACAGTGAGTGACAGCAATGATTAACATCAATCATATGTGATATAAGGGTGAGAATCTTTAGGCACCTTGTTGTGTTCAATCCAATTCCAAACCGATTCTTTATCTACATTTTTTTCTTATTAGTTTAACTACATAAAATTGTATATAAAAAAAAATAAATAAAAAAAAAACCTATTACCAAGATTTAACCTTTAACCTTTATACCTTTAACCCAAAAAGTCTGTCCTCATTTATTCACCCTCAAGTTGTTTTAAACCTTTCTTTCTTTTGTTGGGCACAAAATAAGATATTTTGGAGAACAGTATTTGGTATTTGGAAGCCAATGGGGATCAGAAACTCTTAGTTACCCACATTCTGCAAAATATCTTCTTTTGTGCCCAACAGAAGAAAGAAACTCATACAGGTTTAGGACAACTTGAAGGTGAGTAAATGATGACATAATTTTTATTTTTGGGTGAACTATCCCTTTAAGGGAACATTCCATTTTTGCAAACATTATGGAAATGTTACTTTTGAATGTTCCCTGAAACAAGTAGCAACATTTAAAAAACATTAAACAAATGTCCAACTAAAACACTAAAACACAACAGGCTAAAGTTTCAGACTCACTGGCCATGCTGTCCATGCGCAGGACGAGGACAACAAAGTTTTCTAGTGTAATTTCACCGCTGGAGTCACCGTATCGGAGAGCCATGAGATTCAGCATACTGTCGCTCAATATAAACCCTTGAGAAATCAAAAATATTAGCAAGTTCATTCTGATGGTTTGTATGATAGGTAAATATATGGTGCTGGAACATCATTACATTATATGTCTTAAGAGAAAATAAAGTTACCTGTAAACATAAGAGCATTTTGGAGTTCATTCAGGGAAAGACTTCCAGTGTGAGAAACATCCATGTCATAGAAAATATTCTGAGAAACAGACCAGAGAACAGAGCAATTGCAACCAATAATGTAGAAAATTTAATGAGAAAAAAAATGTAGAAATTTGTGGATCATTACCTTTAGAAAAATAGCTCGTTTCCACAAACGGAGGCATTCAAATTCACTGAGCGTTCCTGTGACACTGAGCTGTACTGTTGTGTTAAAGATCATCATGAAACAGTAAAATGTGATAAATTAGATTTTTGTTCCAGAATTCACAAATGGCAAACGACAAGCACAAGTGTCTGAAAGCCTTTTCTCCCTCTGATCCTTCATAGTAGAGGATACATCCATCAGCGCCACCATGCTCTTACACAAATCCAAGCTGAATCCTGCCGTTTTCTGTGAATGCCCTGAGAGATCAGACATAAAACATACGCAGAATCACAGATAAATGGAAGCAAAACAGGAATATGTGCCTTAAAATATGAGCTGATATTGTGACTTTTCTCTGGAAGGTTGAAACATCACCTGCATAAAGATTCTCATTCAGAAGTCTCTGAAGCCGCTCAGCATCCACCTCTCCGTACTTACAGAAACAGACAATTATCAGATAACAGATAAAAAGCTTCCTCCTCGATTTAAATATCTGGGGTCTTTTTGTTACTTTCAGTTGCATTTTCAGTAAATATCTGATTATAATCATTTACATTCCCTCATAATCCAGAACTGTTGTACCTTATCTGCATATTGTAGAAAGAGCTGGAACGAATCATCATTATCCCTGGGAATCATCTGAGAGAAATTGAAAAATTTGAAAATATATATACTTTCAAAACATATATATGTGCAACATAAAAAAAGCTGATATACCTTTGTTCTTATCATGCCATATCCAGAAGAGTCTCTGAAGACACAAAATCAAAATCTTTGTAGTCCAAAATTGCATTATATTAGACTACTAAAAACTTTAAAACTGCTGTGTGTGATTTTATGTTCAAATAGTTTCTCATATCCCAGTTTAATAAGCAGAGACATCATAAACAATTTGCTTGAGCACCTCGACCAGCCCATCACTTAATGTTAATAATGCGAAGGCTTACTCAATGACGGTTTCTGTCTTTGAATAGACTGTCAGAAGGAAGGATGAAGCTTCATTTGGCTGGAAAGTTGAAGGAACGATGAGGTAGTCGCCTGCTTTGAATCTGAAAAACTCCATGGTTTCCCGAGCATTGATGAAGGATTTGGTTTTTCCAACAGGATTGGTTTTGAAGAATGAGGCAGGGAATTTTTCTCTCCGGTCCTTTAACTGGTGAATAAGCAAAAACATTTATTATTATGTCCTTACAAAACAAACCCAAAATTCAACCAAATGTATCAGGAACATGTTCAATACATACATGAGCTGGCACCTGCAAGAGTTACAAATAACAAATATAAATGTTCAAATACTCAATATTGTATTCAAATGAAGGTCTTTTGCAAACTTAAAATAGACATTACAAGTTTTCAAAATGCTTTTTTACAAACCTTATAAATGTTAAAGCCAATATGGAAATTGGTTGCCAAGTGCCTGTTTCTCTTGTGAGATTTCTGAATGAGAGACACGAGGAGATTTGGAGAGCTTTCATCTCTGGGGTCTTCAACAGTCTCCTTAAGAGTCACACGAAACTGGGGATTTTTTGAAAAACTCTCTATAAATGCAAAAAAAGGAGACACTTCTGAATCTGTTCACCAGGCTAAGATATTTCAACAATGACAAAGCTGTAATATAAACATTATTTAATATTCAGTAAGTGCAAGTGCTGTTTGTAAAATGCTTAAACAGTATCAGTAAAAATAGTTGTAGTACGTATAATCTAATAATATAGCTGCGAGCAGCAATTATCCAGGGGTTCATTTGCTTTAAGGCCTTTAAACACATGTAAAAAAGTATTATGATTCATTCAACAAGCCTGTGACCACCTAGATCAAAGATGGAAATGACCATTTACAGCCAATACAGGCAGTTTACTAAGGAGGAAATATGTTTTTTTTTAAAGCTTTTTAACTGTTATAGCGCCACCCATCATCCTACCTCCATAAAAGTCTGCATGCTTGTTTAGAGTCATATGTCACATGTGCTCACCTAGTTTCGTGAGTTTTCGTTTAGGAATTATGGGCTTATTTGTACATTTGACCACGCCCATTTTCTAAATGACCCTGTTATAGCTACCAAAAGGGTAAAGTTCAACATTTTCTTTTTTATAATTATTGATCTAGAGAGTCCAGTACTGCATTGGTTTTATTGAGGTTGAGTGAAAAACTTAAGTACGTTTTTTTACATAACCGCAAATATTTAATGAACAATTTGATTGACAGCAGTGGTTCTTGAGGCAAAGTTGTTCAGTATGAGGAGATCTATTAAATGATATGAATATTGTGTTTATGTGTGAAACTCGTGTAAATGCGTAAAACTCATCGGCGCCACCTAGTGGCCGATTTCTTTCAAAATTCTCACAGGCCTCTAGGGCCTTGAGTCAAACAGGCCAAGCGGGTTTCATTCCGATCGGCCTCCGTTAACCTTGTCTGATAGCTGCTCTAACTTCATTGGCCGATGGCGGACGCATTTTTCGAGATACACGAACGTCCTCAAAGGCAGTCTTGGCACCTTGGACAAAGACACTGCATGCCAATTTTCAAGTCAATCAGACATAGGGTTTGCATAGTTTTAGCCATTTTTAAAAATTTTTCCCTGTTATAGCACCAACAAGTGGCCAATCGCCACAATTTTTTTCACGTGACCAAAGATTGGGCCCATACACACATGTTCCAAGTTTGGTGAAAATATCTTATTCCATTCAAGAGTTATAGCCATTTTAGTAAAAGTGGCTCCGCCCACTTCGAACGTTTTGGCAGCCCTTAGAGACCGTGAATCAAAACTTTTTTTTGATAATTATTGACAATCAGACTCCAGAGAATCTTGCTGTACTGGTTTGATTCCGATCGGGCCAAAAACCGTTCGCAAAAGTACGTTTTTCAAAAAATCCAAAATACCCCAAAATTTTGAATCCAAGGCATGCATTTTGTCCGTCTTGAACCAAGGATTCCAACGATATAGCCTACAGTACGCTTAACGGTTCAGGACAGTGGTCTCAAACTCAATTCCTGGAGGGCCACAGCTCTGCACATTTTTGCTCCAACCCTAATCAAACACACCTGATCCAGCTAATCAAGGTCTTCAGGATTACTAGAAACTTCCAAGCAGGTGTGAGTTGGAGCTGGTTGGAGCTAAACTGTGCAGAGCTGTGGCCCTCCAGGAATTGAGTTTGAGACCACTGGTTTAGGAGATATGAGCGATTTCGTACTTTTCACTGCTGTAGCGCCCCCCTCAGGCCGATCGGGGCGAGCCTTGGTGACGTTGCAGACGGTGTGAGTACTACCAGCCCTTAAAATTTCAAGTCTCTACGACAGGGGTGTCCAAACTTTTTTAAAAGGGGGCCAGATTCGATGTTGTGGACACATCTGGGGGCCGGTTCCTTTTCTATTTTATATATATATATATATATATATATATATATATATTGTTTTGTTTCTTGAAAACAAGTAGCTTGAGATACTTACCTCGTTTTAACAACCTCGTTTTTAAAGGGTGAAATCTAAATATTATTACTGAGTTAGAACTCTATTCTTATTTAAATTAAAAAGTACTCTAATTAGATCACTGCAGGTAAAACCACACATGGCACCTCAATACATGGTACAAAGTAAAAATATCGTTTCTATATCTAGAATGGCTTTATGGTATTTAGTCTATAAACACATTTAATTTAAATACGAATACACAAAACTGTAAGTTTATGACAAAAATAGTCTGTAATTTGGCCTTTATTACTCATTTAATACATATCTACATTAAAAATTAAATAATATGAGATATTAACCTACATTTCTGACAAAATACCACGGTTAGTTTGTGTTACCACAGTAAATCCATGATAAATGTTGTTGAATTGTTGGTTTAAAGTATTCTAACTGGATCGGCTCAATGTTTCTCCTGATTTGCACATGAGTGTTGTTGATTAAGTCAGCGCTGTTTCAACTGACTTTAAACTGAATTAAATCACAGAGAGATTTGCAGCTTGTACCTGAGACCTCTACGCCAAACTCGAACACTTCTCACTGGCTGTTTAGTGGTCGTGTGATCGAGATACTCAGCAAGTAAACATGTGTGAGCTCATGAGTGGCACCCTGTGCGGTGCGCACAAGTAGCGCTGTTTCGTTCCGCTTTTGGCGCGTTAATGTTTCCCTGGCCTAAATTCTAATACTGCCACCTTGTGTTGACATTCTGAAACTGCACGATTTGTAAATTATGCATGGCGGGCCACGTATAATAGATTTTAATAGACAGGCTGCGGGCCGTTTGAAATTCATCCCCGGGCCGCATTTGGCCCGTGGGCCGTAGTTTGGATACCCCTGCTCTACGACTTACAGTTTGGTGCACCCAATCACTTTTAGGGGAGAATGCTGATCCTTGGAAAAATATAACAATTACAACAGGGTTTCAGTGCTATGCGCTTGAACCCCTAATGAGTTAGTTTACCTAGGTCATCTGAACAACCGCCAGCTGTTGTTCCAATCACCCACTGGCCTTTGTGCACTTCAGTTTTCCAGGATGAAGAATGAGATCCAGCAAGAAAGTTCACATCCGAACAACATATATCCAAATCTGAAAAGTTCCTGCAGAAATCCTCCATTGACATCCTGCAGAGACAGAAAACTGGCTATAAAATAATGTGCAACTATATAGAGTACATACATAAAAAGCAAAAAAGCAAGAGATATAAAACAATGATATTAAAGACAAACATTTAACCCTTTGGATTCTTAGTTCTGCTCACCAGAATTCTCCATTGTCGAGCACAACGTTGTATTTTTGGTCCTCAGGACGTACAAGTTCCCACAAAGGGGATCTAAAGAGACCAGATTAACAAGATATCAGACGCCTAATTGATGTAGAGATATGGAGGAATTATATAGAAATGTGGGTCACCTGTCGCTCCAGTCCCTGTTCCACTCTCCCTGACCCCAAGGGTTAAAGATCCTCACCAGCTTCACTGGACGACCTCTACATACAACCTGTGATACTGTATTTATCAGCTTACTGATACTAAACACTTTGAAACTGCAAGATGCAACAGAATGTTTGATGTCTTAGATGAGAAGTTCTCACCTCTGCTACTCCTGTGACCGTGTACGCATGCATTTCCACAAGGCCATTGGGTAACACTTTATTTTGCAGCAGACCTGCTTGCTAAAAGGAACAAAGTGATTTTAGGACTTCTGTAGGCCTATAAATTGTACATTATATATTGTATGACTGCTTCTTTACAGGTAGGTCACTGGTCTGTTCTGAATGCAGAAAAAACTATGCTAAATGCAAATAATAAAAAATACAAATATTTAATAGTTGGAACAGCAAAAGGCTTAACCACTTTTGAACGGCAGGATAAAAATCTTGTGGTGCAAACTGGTCCAAGTTCATCTGTCAGTAAAAGCAAGTATTGCGTTTCTGGTTATTAAATGTTACTTTCAAATGTATGCATTTGAGTCAAAGCGGCGTTACATCACGAAAGTGCGGATTCATAGGAAGACCGCGAGTATTTAGGGTGCCATTTGGGACAGGGCCTAACATGCATCCTTCCATTTGAGAAGCACCCTTGAAGCTTTGACGTGTTCACCTTCCATTTAATGAAAGTCTAAGGTTAGAGTGACACTTAGTGGTTAAAAGTAGCAATTACTTTTGCTACGGCTGTGAAAGTACAGATATACCCTGTCAAGTAAACAAAAATACCAAAAAGACTACATTAAATACAGGTTCAGGATCACAGTCTTTACCCCTCCAGGAGTGCCGCATCCCATCAGGGATTCTGATTGGCTGGCTCGTCTCATGGTGTCCCACAGCTTGTCTGATGCTTCACTCAGTTTAATGGTCATGTGTGGTCCACCGGTGAAGTCCATGAGAGCTTCTGATATGCTTCCTACATCCATATCCGCATAAGAGCCGCACACTCTGGAAAAGATAAAGACAATGATCAAGACACCATTTCCAGAATATAAAACAAGTCTTTTATTAAACTGAAACATACTTAGCATAAGCTTTCTCTAACAAAGCAGGCCAGAATTCATTTGGTCTTTTAGACCGAACAAAGACGAGTTGGCCGTCAATAGTTGGTAGTTTGTCATCGATAACCACATCCACCCATGATCCAAATTTCCAGAACTGAAAACAAAACATGTTAGAGGTTAGCTATTATTAAACATACAGAAGCTTCAATTCTTAAATGAATTGTTCAGCCAAAAATGGTTTCAACATTTACCTTAAAGTGAAATATTCCTGCATAATCCACAGAGAAATTTTGTTCATCCTGGATAACCTGCTTCATAATTCGTTTTTGAGATGTAAGAGCTCCAACCGATGCCAGAAACCAGCAGTTACCTACACACACACACACACACACACACACACACACACACACACACATATATTTAAGCAGAAACATGGGTTTGACTGATTTATTGCTTTATTGCAGTGGCTTACTGTGGACACATAATGATACATGCAAGAGAGTAGAAAGTATTTAGTTCGAGACTCACCAAATCTACACATGCAGCTCATCAATTTCAAAGTTTATTTTGTGTTTATGATATACAGCACAGCAGACCTACCCAACACACCCTGGATGATGTCAAACCTCGAGGTTCCTTGAACAACGTAAACAGGGTTCGGCACCAGTTCCTGAAGGAAACAGATGATTTATTTCACACTATACAGCAGATCACACTCTCATCTTTAGGGTACAAATGGCTATCAAGCAGAAATACGTACATGTGGTCGTCTCCACACCACTCTCTGGAGGTCTTCACGTGTCAAGGAGCCCAGACCGAGAGATTTCATTTCTGGAGGGAACAAGTTGTCTATAAACCTCAGTCTTTCCTTTAGGCAGAACTGCCTTAGCCAGTAGAAGTCCTGATCCAGGAACCTTTCCGGATTGTCGGGAGATCCCTGTCCATCTTTGACATTACGCTCCGACAAAATGTTTAAACACACACCAGGTGCTGGCATTGTGGATCAGATCTGTTGGAAATTCTTTATTAGAATTACATTGTGAAAAGCAAAAGTACAGAGCAAATGAAATTGACAATGCAGTACATTATTATTTAAACATAAACTTAAGGTTTGTTTACAGTACATAGACGTGCAGAATTTTTTTTTTTAACTAAAACTAATTTTTTTAGAATACATATTCATGCATTGTATCATATGCATGAATATTCCATGCAAAACTGAAATGATAACATGATAAATCATACCTTCTCTCTCTCTCTCTTATTGTATTTGGTAGATTATTTAGTCTTTCTGACGGAAAAAAACATGCAGGACGAAGTCTCAGAAGAACCCTTTTAATATCTGACTCCGCCCACTCATCCAGGTGTGATGTAACTGTTAGGTCAATATTTGAATGGAGAACATACAGATCAACGAGCAGCACAGCGGCATGCTGAAAAACCTCTTCACATGATGTATCATCATCATATATGTCTGAACCTCATATAATGACCTCATAATAACTAAGATAAAGTGAAATCCGGCAAACTAGGAAGGTGTTACTCATAAACACAGGTTGAATTTCAATGCAAAGAAGAGGTTTCAAAGAATCTGAAACAACAGATCAGGGTCATAAATTAATAAAAGAAGGAGGAAAAGGCAGGTGGAACTTACGCAATTATGTTTTTGGCAGCACAAGCAATCAAAAAGCCTACAGTAGCAGTTTGTCTTTCACTGCACCTTGATTACAGTCATCACAATAAAACAACCAGTAAGTAATTTTGTCTTTGTTGAGTTCTGAACCCCAACAGATGAAATACTCTTTAATGTGTACTATGTTTACCAATATTTACTATATTCCAGATTGGAAGGACAGATCCATTGTTCATGCATGCATTCATATTTTATTCAATAGTTATTACAGTTAACGACTAAACCCATAAAAAACATTTTACTTTAAATAAAATAAACATTATAAATATAAAATGTTTAAAAAAGTAAAATTATTTCAGCATTTCTCATTTTCTTGATGTACTAAAATAACTGCATGTAAACTTAAATAAAAATAAAAACTATTTAGACATTAAAAAAAACAATAAAAATGACACAACAAAATTACTATAAAATGGAAAATATAAAAATAAAAACTAATTCAAAATGCAAAAAAATAACACTTTCAAAAATTACATTTAGTGGTTTAATGGTAAATGGTCAGTAGGTGGCGCTGTGCACAAAGTTATAAAAGAGCCCACTGAACAAAGTCAAGAAACTTTCCTTCCAATCTAGAACAATAATATAATTAATATTTTAATAATTATTAATAATAATTAATATAGTAATATGCCGTATGGGTATTAATAGCTATTTGAATTTAATCCTCTCTTCTTTTTCCCTTTATTTGTTTAAAATAGTTTTGCACAGAAAACAACACTCATATTTTCCTCAGAATATGTGAAACCCTTGGTATGATTGTTGTTGTGAATATAAAATCACTCACGCAGACACACACACCTGTGTGTAAAGAGAAAACATGTACCTTGACCTCATTACAGACCTCACTAAAGTTCCTCTGAAGTTGATATGACTTTGATATCCTCCTTTGTATATTATTATCAGTGTCTTATCATTTAAAGAGGAAACATATCAAACATATCACTTTTTTACTTTATTTTAATACTGAGTAGACTAAAAGTAATTATTCATGGTGATTAGTAACAGTACAGGGCGAACACAATACGCACAATGCAATATTTCTGCAATGCATGAACATGATCCACAAAATATGACATTTGTATTTCACTATAGTACATGAGTATTTCACTGGGGTATAGGAAAACATCTACAACTGCTGTTCTCTATTTCATCAACTTTTCTTTTATCCAAATTAATCCATTTATGAAATAATAAGTCAGCAGATTATTTCAATTACATCTGACATTCATTTTTTCCCTAAATGAAATTCATAAATCAGTCTTAGTTGTAAACAGACTCGTGGAAAATGTGAGCTCTTTTCCCATCTGCGTCTTGCATCATCTTTGACCATTTATTATTAAATATTTCAAGTGTTTTCTGGAGACTCACTCATAATCCAGATCAGAACGTGCTCACTGGTCCGTGTGAATTATTCAGTGCTGTGTTCCCGTCTCGTATCTTCTCTTTAGAGAGGAGAGTTGAAATCAACGCCTGCTTGTTCTCGGCTCTCAGAAAGCCTCAGGAGTAGAACTGAACTCCACAGGCTGATCATATACTTTACGTTATATGTCGGCAGCACATCCAATCATCAAGTCCGGTTTAGATTTGTCAGGACTCTCCGTATCACCCATATCTGTGTGTGAAGATACTTCATTGATCCCATATGGGACATTGTGGTGCATTTGCAGCCAGATACAAAAAAATGATTACACCTTATTTCAATGGTCCACTTTAGACATTCTACTAACTACAAGTAACTTTACAACTTCATGTCAACTAACACTCACTAGAGCATTAGTGAACTGTTAGGTTATAGGGTTAGTAGAATAAGTTGACAAGCAGTTGCAGTTACATATAGTCAGTAGAATGTCTGTTGAGGAGCATCAAAATGTCAGCAGATATTAAGCAGACAGTCGTCTAATGAGAATTAGTTGACATGTAGTTGCTTATAGTTTGCTCTGATTAAACTTTAGGCAAGTAAAATCCAAAATGCAAATAGCTGATAAATGCATTATATATAGAAACAAGATTTATTGCAAAATATTCAATACAATATTTCAGGCCCTGTTTCCACCTGGTATTAAGATGTGTTTTAGTTGATCGGATCACAAGTAGACGAAGGAGACACATTTCTGTTTACACCTGGTGTTTTAATCCGTCTCTTTTGTCCACTTTCAACCACTTCTGTCCTGATTTCTTCGAGAAAGGGAGGGTCTTTCTTCGAGGAGGGTCTATGGGTGAGTAAATGTAAGGGTTTTTTTCAGATCTTTCGATCTAATGGACAAAATAAGCTCGCACAATTTACATATGAACGCGCCTACAGACGACTGAAAAACACACGGAGAGCAGCAGCTTTCGTTTCTGCTCTGACAGCCACAAAACTGGCCGAAAGCAGCGAGTGTGTGTTAGAAATCAGGAATGTTGAGAGAACATTGTGCTTGGTACGATTTTTGTCTTTAAACCAAACTTGGGTCTTTAGCCGACAGTTTAAATCCCGTCTGGCTAGCGCGCTTCCCATAATGTTTACGCATTAGTTGAGTAGGCGGAGATTAGGCAGTCTTTTGTTGCTGTTTGAACGCATTCGGCCACATGAGCGTTTACACTACGAAAACAATCCGGTCTAATGCGTTTTCAACTACCTCTGGAAGTGGTCGAAAGTGGTCAAGCTCAAAGCGTTTTACACCTGTATTTAGCATTGTCAACTTGTGATCCAATCGACTAAAACGCATCTTAATACCTCGTGGAAACAGGACCTAAGTATTTTGAGAGTCTAGGGCTGCGTTCCACTCCAGTTTTAGACACGCACTCGCGAACTTCCCTAAGCACTTCCCCTCGGGGGAATCCCTGCCACGATTTTGAAGTGCGTTACACTTCGTGAAGTGGATGAGGGAAGGTTATATGGACAGACCCTCGCTCCCTCGATTTTGACCGAGTCTACTTCATATGTACACTTCAGGCAGCTCCATAACCCACAATGCAACACGATTGTGACGTCACCGCATATCGCGTTTAATGTACCCCACCACAAACAACTCTATGATATATTAATTATTTTTTTAAATATTTAAAACACACATATTTACATATAGAATGCTGCATTAAACAATTTTGTAAACGTAAAAATTAAATAATAAATCAACTCCATAGCGGATTCCAAGTGATCAAGGGCTTAGGACGTTCCAGTTCAGCCCATTGCAAGTGTTCCGCCAGTAGTGGGCACTCATGCAACGTAAGCAATGACGTACATCCGAGTCAATGAGACTGAGGGAAGTTAGCGAGGGAAGGGCATTTAAAAAACGAACTGGAACGCAGCCTTAGGAGAGGAACTCAATTACGTCACGTGGGTGGGCGGAGCTAAAGAGCTCTTTTTGCTCGCCACGACTCTGATTGGTAGAATTTTCTTCACAGCATCATGGTTAAAGTATTAAGGCTTGTTCGAGATGAACTACACTAGCCTGCCACCGGCCGTCAGGTCGGACACTTTCTGTAGTGCGCTGAACCAACGTTATTCATGGCAGACCACGCAATATTTGCGTTGTAGCCGAAGAAGTGGATGTGATTGAAATTCCCATGTTTTGAATATCAGATTGGTTAAATACAGGAACTTGTCTAAGAAAAAACAAGCAACACACGTCATCCTTGTCATCACAGAATCTGACCAATGAGAATAAAGTGTGTCGCCATCAAGGCTTTCGCAGCTGGTCTTGTTTTGCTCTCGCGGTACTTTGATGGCACATGTGATCATAAGGCGGCTGCATCGCCGATCAGAGTCGGATAAATTTTCTAACCAGAATGCATTGCTTTTGTCAGGCAGCAGCCGATCTTTGCGGTGCCACATGAAATGCATCGGCCGCATGAGATGCATCAGCGCTGCACAGACCGATCGGCGTATGACATCAAAGTACCGGAAGAGCAATTGGAGAGCATAGTCCTTATGCTTTTGAATCGCTCTCGCGGTACTTTGATGTGATACGCCGATCGGTCTGCGCAGCGCCGATGCATCTCAAACAAGCCTATTTTTTCACTGGGAATTCCGCTGTTAAACACGCATTACATGAATTTGACAATCCCAGCTAACAAAAATATAAGAATCTTCTAAGAATGTTCCAAGAATGTTCTGCTAAAGTTATGAAAACATTCATTCTGAATGTTCTCTGAACGTTCAAAACGTCCATTTTTTTCTTGTTAAATACAAATGTTAAGGGAACATTCCATTTTAGCATTATTCACACATTATGGGAACGTTACTTTTGAATGAAGAGATGTCATATCGATCACAAGTTCAATATGGAGTACCGCAAGGCTCAGTACTAGGACCGTTGCTGTTCACTCTGTACATGCTACCCTTGGGAGATATCATTAGGAAGCATGGCGTTAGTTTTCACTGTTAAGCTGATGATACTCAGCTCTATATTTCTTCGCGCCCTGACGAAACTTACCAATTCACAAAATTAACGGAATGCATAGCTGATATAAAAAATTGGATGACCAGTAATTTCCTACTACTAAATTCAGAAAAAACAGAGATTCTAATTTTTGGACCAAAAACTTCTTCACGTAATAACCTAGAATACTGTCTAACACTTGATGGCTGCTCTGTTAAGTCTTCGTCGTCAGTTAGGAACCTGGGTGTGCTCTTTGATACCAATCTTTCATTTGAAGGCCATGTTACTAGCATCTGTAAAACCGCATTCTTCCATCTTAAAAATATATCTAAACTACGACATATGCTCTCAATGAAAAATGCAGAACAGTTAGTTCATGCGTTCATGACCTCAAGGCTAGATTACTGTAACGCTTTACTGGGTGGTTGTTCTGCTCGCCTGATAAATAAACTACAGCTCGTACAAAATGAAGCAGCTAGAGTTCTTACTAGAACTAGGAAGTATGACCATATTAGCCCGGTTCTGTCAACACTGCATTGGCTTCCTGTTAAACATCGTATAGATTTTAAAATCTTGCTAATTACTTACAAAGCACTAAATGGTTTAGCTCCCCAGTACCTGAGCGAGCTCCTAATTCATTATAGTCCTTCACGTCTATTGCGATCTCAGAATTCAGGCCAGCTGATAATACCTAGAATATCAAAATCAACCGCAGGCGGTAGATCCTTCTCCTATTTGGCACTCTAAACTCTGGAACAATCTTCCTAGCATTGTTCGGGAAGCAGACACACTCTGTCAGTTTAAATCTAGACTAAAAACGCATTTCTTTAACCTGGCATACACATAACACATTACCAATTTATATTTTCAAATCCGTTAAAGGATTATTAGGCTGCATAAATTAGGTCAGCCGGAACCGGGAACACTTCCTATAACACCTGATGTACTCGTTACATCAGAAGAAGAATGGCATCTACGCTAATATTAGTCTTTCTGGTTATCCCGAGGTTCACCGTAGTCAACCGGATCCGGGCCGTATCCAGGTGAGACCAAGGACCTGCGCCTTGACACGACCACAACGCAGCCCTGAAGTATCAGCAGAGACTGAGTCAACTAGATCATCCACTGTGAGGGCCTCATCGACACGACAGCCACGACACAGTTCCTCAACAACCGTCCATACCGGCGTGATGAATACGATCCTCAATTGGATGGAACTGGAATAAATACTTTGAATGTTGCGATCCTATTGGACTTACGATGGCAACCTGAATCGTAACAAAGCACTGTTGGCCAGAGGAGAACTGGCCCCCGACTAAGCCTGGTTTCTCCCAAGGTTTTTTTCTCCATTTAAACACCTATTTGCCACTTGTCTGCCACCTGATGTCACCTGATGGAGTTTGGGTTCCTTGCCGCTGTCGCCTTTGGCTTGCTTAGTTGGGGACACTTGACATTTGACTTGACATTTGATATTCAACAGTGCTTTGATCCACCTGCATTGACACTATTCTTTAAGAGCTGCTGTGCAGCCAAATAATGTACCAGTTTTCACTGTAAAGCTGCTTTGACACAATCTGCATTGTAAAAAGCGCTATATAAATAAAGGTGACTTGACTTGACTTGAATGTTCTCTGAACGTTCTCAAACAAGTAGTAACATTTAAAAAATGTTAGATGAACATCCAACGTTTCAGAAAAAAACATTCCATGAACGATGTATATATAATGTTTTTGTGCTAACATTTTGAAAACATTATTAAAGACCAGATAACAATGAACGAACGTTCTATTAATGTTACTGGAAGAACGTTTGTTCATAAGTTTGAGAGAATCTCGTTAGCTAAGGTTCTGAGAACGTTCCCTGTTAGAAAGAAATGTGAGCGGTTGCCCGTTCAAAACACACCATCATGTTTCTAGGTTATTGCTGAGCTGTTTAAAATCACTAAATAAGTTTTGCACGGACAAACAACACTTTTCCTCAGAATATCTGAAACCCTTGGTATGGTTGTTGTTGTGATTAAAGAGACTATAAAATCACTCGCGCAGACACACACCTGTGTGTAAAGAGAAAACATGCACTTTGACCTCATTTATAGATGCTGTTGACCAGTACAGACCTCACTGAAGTTCCTCTGAAGTTTATATGACTTTGATCTCCTCCTTTGTATCTTTAATGATTGGTGTTTTATCATTTAAAGAGGAAACATATCAAACTGACTCACTGGAAAGCGATTTTCTCTAGAATATTAGGTTAGAAAACCAGTTTCAACTGCTGTGTTTCATGTCCTGTCAATATGCCAAAGATGCCATTATTTGTGAAGAGCTAATGTGATTATGAATACATATATAGAATTTGTAAGTGCTTGTTTTAATTACATCGTATGAGATGCAGTTAAATACAAATACAGAGCATTGTCATGTAATAGTGTTATGACATATATTTTTAATCCAAATCCATTGATTGATTAATAAATACAATAAAAGTGCACTTAACTCGATACACACCTCACTTTGATATTTTATGTGGAGCTTAAAGTTCATAATGGGGAAAAACGTCTCATTAAAGGGCTAAAATTAAACTATTTTAAGCAGTTTTTCATAATCTTTTGTTGTTAATTCTTTATAAAATAGTTAAGCTGTTTTTTTTTTTGAAATATTAATATTAAAATGTGAAAATCATTTGTCTGCCAAATCAGACCAAAAGGTTGTAACTCACATATAGGAAGCCACTGTGTTGTCATGTGACGAAAAAAACAAAAACAGGAAATGACAAGTGTCAATGTCTATCTGTAAGTTAAAAGTAAAACAATATCAAATGATTTAATCATTTTATGACAGGTTCAAGCTGTCAAATGTTAAGGTATTTCTGTTAAAAGCATTTCTTTGATATTTTGTTATTTAATGCACTGACTTTCAATACATAAAATGTGGAAAGTGGTAAGTGACAAAATACTTTCGCACAGTGAAAGATGCATCTTTCATGAAATATTTTGTCATAAAATTATTGCGAGCCATCAAAGACTCATTTTTGTAATGTGAAAATGAATAAAACTAATCACATCAGACGTGCTTCAAGCTAATCTCAATAAATCCAATTAAACAGACTCTCGTGTGCTTGTTTTCAAAGCGTCGCCATCATAACAGGAAGATACTAATAGATTTGCTTTTTATTATTTCCCACGCACACCTACCGTGGGTTCGGGAGTGTTAAATCTGAACCCAAAGCAAGCAGGTGACATTTATTAGTCGAGCGCCTGACTCGCCTCCACCAGGATACGGGTGACATTTCCGCTGAGTTGCGGTGCAATTAGCCCGTATGTCATCAGGCATCCAGCGAGCTGCTCTTGTCATGACTTTATTTATTAATAAAACTCACATGTGTGAGAGCGCTCATGTGAACTAACACACTGTGTCAGTCTGAAGATCCTCGTGGAGTTCACAGTATGTCTGGAGACACCCGTCACATTTAGACACTTAGTGGGGTTTGTACACAAGGGTTAATTTAGTGGAAAATGACAAAACACACACACACATTAATTTGAATGTTCACCAGAAAATGTAGCCTACAAATACAGAGCTCTTATTTACATTTAAATAGTGAAAAATGTTGATATTAAGTGTAATTATTATGATAAATCACATATATCAGTTTCAATTAATAACAAACTGTAGCCTATGTGTTAAACCGTTAAACCGCTGGAAATGTCATCATGCTGGGAATCACATCTGACGATGAATTAACAGCCCATCAACCTTTCCTGAAATGAATTCATTTTCTTTTAACGATATAGTTAATGTCACGACGCATAACAGCAGTTCGATGTCTAAATGCTGAAGGTCTTTCATTATGTGTTTTATAGGACATTAACCTTTACATGGTGAGAATGACAAACATTCTTCTTTACAAGCCATTTATGAAACATAATATCTCTGAATGTCTGAGCATCACTTCATCTCATATTTGTCTATGTGAGAATCATTCATTCCTGCTCTGCCCTTCAGGTGTGAATATGACTTCTCTTTAACAGCGTGTTATTAATTTATTGGTCACATGCTCAACAGAATGAAAGTAAAATATTTTTCCAGTGTAAATGAAGCCGTTATTCACAGCTCGTTCTCAACCATTATATATATGTGTGTGTGCGAGTGTGTGTGTGTGTGTGTAAATAATTATTTATATACAGTATATACATAAATTTATTAACATGTATGTGCACTATTATGATTAAGTTATTATGAATATATATGCTTTTATAAATTATATACTATATATATACATATATTCATGAATAAATAATAATAATAATATGAAGTCATATTATGTATGTATAATAAATTATTTATTAATTCATTAACATGTATCTTATTATGATTAATTAATTTATTATATATAATATATATATGCTTTAATAAATTTTTGTATTTTAACATATTATTATGATTAATTATATACATTTTAAATAAAAAATACATACAGTATATAATTGATAAAATCATATATATTACATAATAAATTAATAATAATAATAATAATATACATGTTAAATATATATATATAATGATTAATTATTGATTATATATATTTTTAAAATTTAACATGTATATTATTATTAATTAATTTATTATATATTAATATATATGGTTTTATAAATTATACACTATGTAATTTTTTATTTAACATGTATATTATTATGATTAATTATTTACATGTTAAAAACTATATACAGTATATAATTTAGAAAAGCATATATATTAATATATAATAAATTAATTAATCATAATAATACACACATTAAATAAAAAAATATATATCCATTATATATATATATATATATATATATAATAATTAATTATTGATAATATATATAATCAATTAATCATATATATATATATATATATATATATAAAATGTCATATACATATATATATTTATTTAACATGTATATTATTATGACTAATTCATTTATTATATATTAATATATATGCTTTTTTAATTATATACTATATATATGCATATATTCTTAAATAAATAAATAATAAATTAATGAATCATAATAATATACATGTAATATTTTTATCTATATATATATATTTTTTTATTATTTATTTATTTTTTTGTGTATTTACTGGTGTATGTGCTGTTTATGGATTATATATATATATATATATATATATAATCCATAAACAGCACATACACCAGTAAATACACAATAAAAACATCACTCCCATAATGTTTTACAGAATGAAAAGCAAATTATAAATAAAGTATTTACAGTGATATGCTGGGATGCTAGAATATTTAATCACTATGTCTCTAATCTGTGGTTTGGCGGTTATCTTCGGCAGTTAAATGCTGTAACTACACAATTCTTCTCCATTCAGCCTTAAAACCAGCACATCCTTATGTAGCTGCTATTAAGATGAATGGGAATGCTAATTGATATTGCTCTCCAGGTATCCATCAAAAGCTGTGGGTATGTAACAGTATCACCAGCTCTCTTACAGGCAAACCTCTCTACAAATCAAAATATGTAATATATAATATCCAAAACCTCACAGATTTTCTTGCCTGAGGACCTGGTCAAATAAATACATGCAGCAGAAATGAAAGCGCCGCTGTTGCCGTGAGGAAGAGTGTCACTTGAGCAATAACAAGAGCTCGTTTGCATATCCTTGTTCTAGAGTCATTAATACTGCACTTTAATTTCTTCATCATTACTCTGTTCCTGGAGGTCTGAAATAATGGGCGTTCGAGGACTCGCTCTTTAATTGAAACCGCGTAATAATGTTTTCCCGTGGAGGGCCGTTTTTACATTTCTCTTATTTCCCAGTGCCGCTGACCTCTCAGAAATCACACATGCACACACTTGTTGAACACGACCTGGCTTCTTTTGAAATCCTACCATTAGATGCCATATTTCACAGGCATGCCATACAGTAATTGCCTATGATGTTGAAATCAGCAGAAAGCTCATAACTTTTATTGCCTAAGACTGGATTTGATTGAAAAGATGAATATGACCATATTAGCTGGAGGCCGGATTTGATGAAAGCAGCAGGTCGCCACTAGGGGGTGTCCAACTTAATTTCACTTTAATCAAACTATTTAAAGACGCTGGTAAATCAAAATTGGAAATCTGTGCCATTTAGTCCATGCATATTATCATTGAGACCATATGTATGCTAGAGTACTTGTAAAAGTTGAATTTGCATTCATGCATTTATCCAAAGCATTCAAAGTATACATTTGATCAGTTCATGACCTTGATGTGCTCTACTGTTTAATTTTTGCATGATGCTGCATGCATCAGTGTAAAATCACTACCATATCAGCCAATAAAACATAAGAATGAATATGTGCATCTTCAAAGTGGCAAATCAACAGTGAACTTGTTCATGCAAAATGAATTGATGATATTTTCTATCTTATGTATCACATTTGCTTCAAGCTACTTTTGCTTTTTTCTCTTCTGGTCTTTCATCACATCAAGGCTGTTTCCTCTTTGCATTTTTGCTGCACTTCTGCAATTTATTTTGTCTTTTTATAAAGCAATTTCAAATAAAGTTAGCTTTTTATATGCTAGTGTTTCATGCTAGCAATATAACATGCTAGAAGTATTCTAAATCATTCTAGCAATGAGTTAAAACATGTAAACAATGTGCTTATTCATGCTAGCAATATGGTAAAACATGCTAGCCAAGTATTAAAACATACTAGCAATGTGCAAAAACATGCTAATTCACTATAGCAACATGCTAAAACATATTAGCAACATGCTAAATAATGCCAGCAATGCCTTAATACATATTAACAATACGCTAAAACATACTAGCAATGTGCTAAATCATCTTAGCAACATGCAAAATGCTAACAAAGTGCCTAAACATGCTAGCAATATGTTAGCAATTTGGTAAGACATGCTAGTAACATGTTAACAACATGCTAAAATTCTTGCAACATGCAAAATCATGCTAGCAATGTAAAAAAAACATGCTACAAACATGTTTGCAAAATGCAAAATAATGTGTGATACATGCTAAGACACGCTAACAACATGATCAAATATAATAGGAAGCTTATAAAACTCACACTTTCAGACAAGGCTTTGTTAAACCAACATAAATGTTTATCCCAACAAACTTTACTTTCTAGTTATAATTTTTATAAATATAAATATTTATATATATTTATGATTTTGGCTAAAGTTTTAGTAATTTTGTTATGTGTTTTGTAAATATTATTAATATTTTTTAAATGTCTATAGTTTTATCAATTTTTATTTCAGTTTTATTTTAAGATATTTTACATTGTTAAACTGAATGAAAATGAGTAATGTTGTCTTAGCAACTAGTTAAAATAAAATGTTTGGTTTTTTTAACATTTTATTTTAGTTAATTTATAAAGTGTATTTTTTTTAAAGAAAGGCTGCATTTATTTAATCAAAAATACAACAAAAACAGTAATATTGTGAAATATCATTACAAATTAAAGGAACTGTTTTCAATGTGAATATATAGTAAAATGTAATTTATTCCTGTGATCAAAGCATTATATATATCTCCTGTGATCATAATTATTCCAAACTTTTGACAGCCAGTGTAACTATAAAAACCCTGTCAAGAGTTAACCTGTCTATGTAAATTAACTGATGATATTTTCTATATCTTTTATAACTATTTTTGCTTTTTTCTCTTCAGGTCTTTCATCACATCAAGGTTGTTTCCTCTTTGCATTTTTGCTGCGGTTCTGCAATATATAATGCCTTTTTATAAAGCAATTTCCAATAAAGTCAGCTTTGTTCTGGAACCGGTAACACCATCTGCCTTTGTGTCAAAATAAATGCAAAGAGCTTTTTAACTGCTCTCCACTCGGGCTTTAATGACACCGGAAAAATGGTGAACACGACAAAATCCATGCAGCGGTAATTTGAAGGAGCAGAGCACACTTATTATTTTTATCCTCATTGATTTATTACAAACCATTTTTTTCAAGCCTGACATGTAATATTGACGTTATTAGATATAATATAGTGTTCTCGCCTCAGCCTTTTTTTTTTTTTTTTTGTTGCTGGTGTTTTTTGGCTGTCAGCATATTAGACTGTGTGTGGCAGGTTTGCATCTGTGTGCTTTAAATGTGGCGATGATACTTGCATACTGCACAGTATACACTGAATACTGCATACTAATAAAAAAAATAGTATGTAAAACAGTATGCAATATGCAAAAAGTAACTTTTCAAACAGTATATGCTATTCCATTGGAATATCACTGAATTATATTGCAAGTTTAATGTAATCCTTGAAATAAAGTTATTTTGTTTTTATGTTGTATAATAATTATATTTAAAAAAAATGCCAGATGAATGAAAAGTCAAGAGCACATTGCATTGTGGGATATATCACATACAATCTTAAGCCAATCATATGGGTATTCCGTGCATAAAAAAAATTCACATGCAAAAGTATACGTACATACTACATACTGCAGAAATAGTAGTGTGTTAGTATGCTATTATGTGTGTGATTGTAGCATCAGCGAGTTTGATGTTTGTGAGAGTTACTCCAGTGTAAAGGTGAACAGTTATGACTTTGCCCTCCATGTGACTCTCAATTTAGCACATTTACGTTTTTTACAGTGGCACGCCACCCTCAATTAGCATTACGCTGTTAAACGCTCTGGATATGGCAGTCAAGCGGAGCTGAAGCTGTTAACACTCGTCTTACTGAGAAATAAAACAATGACCTTTTGCATAATCCATTTAAAGTGTTGTACAGATCATGTGACAATTGATTCAACACAACCAAATTGTGTTTAAGACGTTTTGGTGACAATGACTTTAAAGGTATGTAAGATTTTATATGTTAATACATTATTTTAAACTAGTTTATTGTTCATTGACTACTATTAGTATGCCATTCATGGGTTTTATCTCCCCCAAAAGGGCAAACATTGAGCATCCCAGACACCATCAAAATATTGAAAGCATCCGCTCAGATCTGTCAATCTCTTTCCAGCTCAACCAATAGTGAGAGTTTGGGGCGTGGCTACTGTAGCATCAGAGAGTTTGGGGCGTGGCTACTATAACAGGCAGAGAGTTTGGGGCGTGGCTACTGTAACAGGTGAAGAGTCTGGGGCGGGGCTACAATAGGAGGTGGAGAGTTTGGAGAGTGGCTACTGTAGCAGGTGGAGAGTTTGGGGCGTAGATACTGTAGCAATTGGAGAGGCTGAGGCGTGGCTACTGTAGCAAGTGGAGAGTTTGGGGCTTGGCAAATTTTGGGGTGTAGCTACTGTAGCAGGTGGAGAGTTTGGGGCGTGGCTACTGTAGCAGGTGGGGATTTTGGGGCGTGGCTACTGTAGCAGATGAACTGGGGCGTGGCTACTGTAACAGGTGGAGAGTTCGGGGCGTGGATACTGTAGAAATTGGAGAGATTAGGGCGTGGCTACTGTAGCCGGTGGAGAGTTTGGGGGATGGCTACTGTTACAGGTGTAGAGTTTGGGTCGTAGCTACTGTAGCAGGTGGAGAGTTTGGGGCGTAGCTACTGTAGCAGGCAGAGAGTTTGGGGCGTGGCTACTGTAGCAGGTGGAGAGTTTAGGGCGTGGCTACTGTAGCAGGGAGAGAGTTTGGGGCGTGGCTACTGTATCAGGTGGAGAGTTTGGGGCGAGGCTACTGCAGCAGGGAGATAGTGTGGGGAATGGCTATTGTAGCAGGTGGAGAGTTTAGCAGGCGGAGAGTTTGGGGCATGGCTACTGTATCAGGCGGAGAGTTTGGGGCGCAGCTACTGTAGCGAGTGGAGAGTTTGGGGCGTGGCTACTGTAGAAGACGGAGAGTTTAAGGCGTGGCTACTGTAGCAAGTGGAGAGTTTGGGGTGTGGCTACTGTAACAGACGGAGAGATTAAGGCCTGGCTACTGTAGCAGGGAGAGAGTTTGAGCCACGGCTACTGTATCAGGCGGAGAGTTTGGGTGCGGCTACTGTAGCAAGTGGAGAGTTTGGGGCGTGGCTACTGTAGCAGACGGAGAGTTTAAGGCGTGGCTACTGTAGCAAGTGGAGAGTTTGGGGTGTGGCTACTGTAACAGACGGAGAGATTAAGGCCTGGCTACTGTAGCAGGGAGAGAGTTTGGGGCACGGCTACTGTATCAGGCGGAGAGTTTGGGTGCGGCTACTGTAGCAAGTGGAGAATTTGGGGAGTGGCTACTGTATCAGGCGAAGAGTTTAAGGCGTGGCTACTGTAGCAGGGAGAGAGTTTGGGGCGTAGCTACTGTAACAGGTGAAGAGTTTTGGGTGCGGCTACTGTATCAGGCGGAGAGTTTAAGGCGTGGCTACTGTAGCAGGGAGAGAGTTTGGGGTGTAGCTACTGTAGCAGGTGAAGAGTTTGGGGTGCGGCTACTGTAGCAAGTGGAGAGTTTTGGGCGTGGCTACTGTATCAGACTGAGAGTTTGGGGTGTGGCTACTGTAGCAGACTGAGAGTTTGGGGTGTGGCTACTGTAGCAGACTGAGAGTTTGGGGCGTAGCTACTGTAGCAGGTTTAGAGTTTGGGGTGTGGCTACTGTAGCAGGTGGAGAGTTTGGGGTGTGGCTGCTGTAGCAGACTGAGAGTTTGGGGCGTAGCTACTGTAGCAGGTTGAGAGTTTGGGGTGTGGCTACTGTAGCAGGTTGAGAGTTTGGGGTGTGGCTACTGTAGCAGACTGAGAGTTTGGGGTGTGGCTACTGTAGCAGACTGAGAGTTTGGGGTGTGGCTACTGTAGCAGACAGAGTTTGGGGCGTGGCTACTGTAGCAGGTGGAGAGTTTGGGGTGTGGCTACTGTAGCAGACTGAGAGTTTGGGGTGTGGCTACTGTAGCAGACTGAGAGTTTGGGGTGTGGCTACTGTAGCAGGTGGAGAGTTTGGGGCGTGGCTACTGTAGCAGGGAGAGAGTTTGGAGCATGGCTACTGTAGCAGGTGGAGAGTTTAGGGCGTGGCTACTGTAGCAGGGAGAGAGTTTGGGGCGTGGCTACTGTATCAGGTGGAGAGTGGGGCGAGGCTACTGCAGCAGGGAGATAGTGTGGGGAATGGCTATTGTAGCAGGTGGAGAGTTTAGCAGGCGGAGAGTTTGGGGCATGGCTACTGTATCAGGCGGAGAGTTTAAGGCGTGGCTACTGTAGCAAGTGGAGAGTTTGGGGCGTGGCTACTGTATCAGGCGGAGAGTTTAAGGCGTGGCTACTGTAGCAAGTGGAGAGTTTGGGGCGTGGCTACTGTAGCAGACGGAGAGTTTAAGGCGTGGCTACTGTAGCAAGTGGAGAGTTTGGGGTGTGGCTACTGCAGCAGACGGAGAGATTAAGGCGTGGCTACTGTAGCAGGGAGAGAGTTTGGGGCACGGCTACTGTATCAGGCGGAGAGTTTGGGTGCGGCTACTGTAGCAAGTGGAGAGTTTGGGGCGTGGCTACTGTATCAGGCGAAGAGTTTAAGGCGTGGCTACTGTAGCAGGGAGAGAGTTTGGGGTGTAGCTACTGTAGCAGGTGAAGAGTTTGGGGTGCGGCTACTGTAGCAAGTGGAGAGTTTGGGGCGTGGCTACTGTATCAGACTGAGAGTTTGGGGTGTGGCTACTGTAGCAGACTGAGAGTTTGGGGCGTAGCTACTGTAGCAGGTTGAGAGTTTGGGGTGTGGCTACTGTAGCAGGTTGAGAGTTTGGGGTGTGGCTACTGTAGCAGACTGAGAGTTTGGGGTGTGGCTACTGTAGCAGACTGAGAGTTTGGGGTGTGGCTACTGTAGCAGGTGGAGAGTTTGGGGCGTGGCTACTGTAGCAGGGAGAGAGTTTGGAGCATGGCTACTGTAGCAGGTGGAGAGTTTAGGGCGTGGCTACTGTAGCAGGGAGAGAGTTTGGGGCGTGGCTACTGTATCAGGTGGAGAGTTTGGGGCGTGGCTACTGCAGCAGGGAGATAGTGTGGGGAATGGCTATTGTAGCAGGTGGAGAGTTTAGCAGGCGGAGAGTTTGGGGCACGGCTACTGTATCAGGCGGAGAGTTTGGGTGCAGCTACTGTAGCAAGTGGAGAATTTGGGGAGTGGCTACTGTATCCGGCGGAGAGTTTAAGGCGTGGCCACTGTAGCAGGGAGAGAGTTTGGGGTGTAGCTACTGTAGCAGGTGAAGAGTTTGGGGTGTAGCTACTGTAGCAGGTGAAGAGTTTGAGGTGCGGCTACTGTAGCAAGTGGAGAGTTTGGGGCGTGGCTACTGTATCAGACTGAGAGTTTGGGGTGTGGCTACTGTAGCAGACTGAGAGTTTGGGGCGTAGCTACTGTAGCAGGTTTAGAGTTTGGGGTGTGGCTACTGTAGCAGGTGGAGAGTTTGGGGTGTGGCTACTGTAGCAGACTGAGAGTTTGGGGCGTAGCTACTGTAGCAGGTTGAGAGTTTGGGGTGTGGCTACTGTAGCAGACTGAGAGTTTGGGGTGTGGCTACTGTAGCAGGTGGAGAGTTTGGGGTGTGGCTACTGTAGCAGACTGAGAGTTTGGGGTGTGGCTACTGTAGCAGACTGAGAGTTTGGGGTGTGGCTACTGTAGCAGGTGGAGAGTTTGGGGTGTGGCTACTGTAGCAGACTGAGAGTTTGGGGTGTGGCTACTGTAGCAGACTGAGAGTTTGGGGTGTGGCTACTGTAGCAGGTGGAGAGTTTGGGGCGTGGCTACTGTAGCAGGGAGAGAGTTTGGAGCATGGCTACTGTAGCAGGTGGAGAGTTTAGGGCGTGGCTACTGTAGCAGGGAGAGAGTTTGGGGCGTGGCTACTGTATCAGGTGGAGAGTTTGGGGCGTGGCTACTGCAGCAGGGAGATAGTGTGGGGAATGGCTATTGTAGCAGGTGGAGAGTTTAGCAGGCGGAGAGTTTGGGGCACGGCTACTGTATCAGGCGGAGAGTTTAAGGCGTGGCCACTGTAGCAGGGAGAGAGTTTGGGGTGTAGCTACTGTAGCAGGTGAAGAGTTTGGGGTGTAGCTACTGTAGCAGGTGAAGAGTTTGGGGTGCGGCTACTGTAGCAAGTGGAGAGTTTGGGGCGTGGCTACTGTATCAGGCGGAGAGTTTAAGGCGTGGCCACTGTAGCAGGGAGAGAGTTTGGGGTGTAGCTACTGTAGCAGGTGAAGAGTTTGGGGTGTAGCTACTGTAGCAGGTGAAGAGTTTGGGGTGCGGCTACTGTAGCAAGTGGAGAGTTTGGGGCGTGGCTACTGTATCAGACTGAGAGTTTGGGGTGTGGCTACTGTAGCAGACTGAGAGTTTGGGGTGTGGCTACTGTAGCAGACTGAGAGTTTGGGGCGTAGCTACTGTAGCAGGTTTAGAGTTTGGGGTGTGGCTACTGTAGCAGGTGGAGAGTTTGGGGTGTGGCTACTGTAGCAGACTGAGAGTTTGGGGCGTAGCTACTGTAGCAGGTTGAGAGTTTGGGGTGTGGCTACTGTAGCAGACTGAGAGTTTGGGGTGTGGCTACTGTAGCAGGTGGAGAGTTTGGGGTGTGGCTACTGTAGCAGACTGAGAGTTTGGGGTGTGGCTACTGTAGCAGACTGAGAGTTTGGGGTGTGGCTACTGTAGCAGGTGGAGAGTTTGGGGTGTGGCTACTGTAGCAGACTGAGAGTTTGGGGTGTGGCTACTGTAGCAGGCGGAGCCAGAGGGTGTTTATCCGCTGTGGGACCATGACTGATACGTTACATGGGAAAAGACATTCAGCTTCGGGTACAAGATTGTAAGCCAAATTTCACTGCATCATGAACACGTCAAAGCGAACAATGCAATGCGCTACAATGTACATCAGTACAACACGTCATGCACCCGTTCAGAAAGACAAATGTACTAGTTTATGATGTTTACTTTGATGTGTCCAGTGTAAACAATTTTGGCATTTCATGTCAACAAATGTGCCCGATGCAGATACGTTGGATGGGTTTATTATTAGCTAGATATTCGCATTTGCTCTAGACAGAGTGTTAGTCTACTCGATTGCTTATGACACAGCTAAAATTATTCCTAATATGTTGGACCTTTTATTGAAATTAGACTACTTTTACCTGTTGAGACCACAGACTGTAAAAAAAATATGGACGTAGTGTCCGTGACATCACCCGTTGATTTCTGAAGAGCATTTTTGAAGCAAAAATGAGGCCGCTGCCATCTTAGCAGCGCGTCACCGCATGTCACTCCCGGATAACTGAAAATGGGCAAAGAGGCAGGACGTGGTTGGAATCAAGGTGACTGGTTGCTGAAACCACGCCCGCCTGGCTCGACGTGATCATGTTAGCAGTTAAAATAGCTATCTATCTATCTAAGATACTACCTAAAAGATTAATAAAGATAACAAGTTATATCATTAGAAAGTTCTAAAGGTTTACTGTCAATCTACGGTGTCTTTTTTAAGATATAGAAGCTCCAACACCAGTAATTAATTTGTGTTGGGTGTGCAAATAACAACACGCAAAGCGAGATGAATCCAATCCGTGGCACTCAATTGGGTAAAATGTCCATGAGTGTCCATTCAAAAACAAAAAACAGTACTTTTTGTCCACAAAAGCGTAAAATCCATGAAATATTGATATATTATCCATTGTTTGCATCACATTTCTTCTGAATGATCTGCTCTCCATCATCGTTCCTTAAGAAATTATGCAATCTGAGCAGCGTTTACGATGTAAAACTGTATATGATTGTATATATCTCACAAACAAATGAGCACACGCCCAAAGTATAATTTTTCAAAATGCAGCAGATTTAGTTATAATATCCAAGCAGTGCTGTCAGAGTTTTATATCCTTGTCATTGTAGTAAATCTCACAAACAAAACTTTTAGCCAATGCCACGATCCAACAACATGTGTTCTGTTTATCTTCCGCATGCGTGCACATCGTCTCGAGTCTCGACCATTAATGCAGCAAGCCATGTTATTTTATAATTGTATAAAATAATCCAGAAAAAAGCACAAGTACGGCTGAGATGCCAAATTCAGCGGCTGGAATCAGCTGAGGTGACAGCTCACAGACAGCAGCGGCAATCTACCTGTCACTCAAGTGACCACACCCTTAATTATGCAGAACTTTAAAGGCTTAATATAACTTAAACGTATGAGTTATAAAAAAAATCACCCCCCTCAAAGTTGTCATGAAGGGCAAAATTAGCAGTATAGACCAAAACCACAATTTGTACCAACCTGTAAACATGTTTTTTTCTGCTGTAAAGTTGGGCATTTTAACATGGGGGTCAATGAGATTCTGCTCTCTTTTGGAGCCTGTCCCTAGCGGCCAGTCGATGAATTGCAGTTTAAGTCACTTCCGTATTGGCTTCACGAGAAACTGGGGGAGGTTGCCGCTTGGTTGAGACATGCCTTCACAAGCACCCTTAAGAGCTGTGTTTATGACGTTTGAGTTGGGGAGGCACGAAGCATGATAGGGACATTTGTAAGGTTGTTTGAAAACATGTATTTTTTTGTAATTCTGCTCTGTGCCAATAGTGTCATAGAAACTACGTAATTCACCTTTTTATTTATTATTTTTTAAAATTGTGCAAGTTTTCTCCTCCACCATTGACGCTTACTGGTTGGTGTGAGATGCATTATGGGTTACCTGGCTCATACTTCATATTTAATGCATTGTGACATAAATCAAAATAAATGTAACAATGAAATGTACAGCCTGTTTTGTCATAATACGTTATGCTAAATATTATATGCATTACATGCAAAAAACATGTAAAAATGGATGCAAATGATCCTGTGCTATAATCTCTGTACAATCAATGCAGCATTTTAAGTTTATTTGTGCTGAAATCATGCTTTTTGTAATGTCTCTATACAAATAAATAATGTATAATTTAAAAATAAGGTATAATTTGTAAACCTTAGATTGTTAACATGAACTAACAATGAACAATACTTCTATAGCATTTATTAATATTAGTTGAGGTTAATCTCAACATTTACTACTTCATTTTTAAGATCAAAAGTTGTAATGTTAGTTACTGCATTGTGAACTAACATGAATATGAAAAAATTAGTATTAACAAAGGTTAATAAATGCTCTAAAAATATATTTGTTAGTTCATGTTAGAATTAAATTGAGTAATGTTACCAAATGAAACCTTATTGTAAAGCGTTAAGTCAAACTCAAAAGAACATGTATAAAGAAAGCAAATAGAGTCAGTTTTGAGTCGATGTTGACTTAACTGTATACTGAAAGCTATAATCAGGATGTGGGCAAATATCTTGTAACCACAAATGTTTTTGTCATTTTGGCTGATTCTTGGCAAAGCTTTGGGATTTATTCTGTGTGTCTAATCCAAAGTAAATCTAGGCTAACAGAATGAAATCAACAGTATCAGTGTATGTGGAATCAGGCCGTGTGTTTTGATGTGCTGTGGTGCACAAACGCTGTGCTGGGTCAGACGATGTGGCGTTCTGGTCAGCGATCCTGCCCTCAGAACTGCAGCCAGCGGCTTTCTGACATGATTAATGAACATTGATTTCTAACTAAAACCACAAAAACAGCAGCTACTGCTCATCATGTGGCGTTTTACAGGCCCGACCTAAGGAACCTGCTCAGCAGACGGCCAGCAGACCAATCTTTACACCGTGTGGTCAGTTACTCTGGAACCAGCTGATGAAAGAGAACTGAACAGAAAGGGTTAAAGTTCTCCACCATTACTACAATATTATTTACAGATGTTCAAATTAAGGACTTATGTTTTAGGACAAGTTTTAGTAATTTTTTAATGTATATATAACCTTTATTTCAGTTTTTGTTAATTTAGTACATCAATTTAAACTAAATGTTTAACTTGTACTAAATTAAAAAAAAAATAAACTAAACGAAATGTTGTCTTGGCATCTTGCTGAAATAAAACGTTTAAGTTTTTTTTAAATATTTTATTTTATTTTAAGTAATGAAATGTTTTTATGGTTTTAATTTTAGTTAACTATAATAACCCTGCACTGTAAAAAACGATTGTGATTTAACAGTAAAAGGGGCGTTAATTGTTTAACAGTAAGTTTACTTACTATATACAGTGAATAACTGTGAATAACTGTAATAGATCTAACCTTACATTTTACATTTACAGTTTTTGGAAGTGAAAAAAACAAACAAAAAAACAAGTCATTGTACAATTTACAGTGAAAAAAACATAAATTGACATTCCCAGAATTCCCTGTGTTCATATTTGATGTAACTGTTTTTTCTTAGTTTTCTCTAATCAGTTATGTACATTAGGGTTTTATATTACATCTAATGTTGTAAAATTAATGTTTATTGCATTTTTAATGTCATGTGTGTTACCATTATGGTGTTTAGTGTTTGTGTGAATGACACCGCGCACCTTCTATATTTTCTTGTGGAAAAGCTGCTTTGATTCATCATGTGACTTTTTCATCACCTGTTATTGGTGGTTGTCAGTTTATTACAAAGCTACAAAACAGATATTAATATGGGTTGGTATATTAACATTAAATCAGTTAATGTAATACATTTTTTTTTACTGTAAATTTAAATTAAATCTGTACAATCTAAAATGTTGCTACCGTATTATTTACGGTAAATTTCTGGCAACCACAGCTGCCAGTTATTTACCGTAATTTTTTTTTGCTACTCTTGCTTTTTACTCTTCTGGTCTTTAATTACAAGAGAATCCAAGAGTGTTCCAAGTGGTTGCTAGGTGATATAGAAATTATTCTAAAAAGAACTTTTAAAAAAAGTGGTCAAAATTGCAAAGTGTGCATGTTCAAATGAACAAATATGATTCTCCTGAGACACTTTGTAATGCAAATGAAACACTGTTTTCCATATGAGATGCGTCTCTGTCCTTAAGAAGTACTTTGATGTTTTGAACAGCCCTGAAGAGAAGAAACCATATACACTCTCCCTGTTTTTCTCCCTTGAAGCAGTTTGGTTAAAGCATCTTGTTTCCATATGAAAGGCCGTTTGACGCCATCACAATACATGATAATTGGCTGCTGGGATTACAGGTTAACATTCACAATGCTGATGAATTATTCTAACTCTACGCTGAAAAAAACAGTAGGATTTACCTTGAAACTATTTTCACTCAGAAATAGCTTGTAAATTTCACAAATAATTACAAAGAAATGCCAACACATTGAATTAAACGTGAAATTTTGAAGTAGAAAGACTGAAATAGTATTTTCTTGTAAAATATACACTGCCCTCCAAAAGTTTGGCAACACCCCTGGCAAAGTGTGGTTTTGGATGATATCAGCATAAATCCTTATCATTTTATGGTGCAAATACATTAAAGTAACTTGACATTATCATTGAAGACCAGCAATAATAATTTTCATTTTGATTACATAATAATGGCAATATATACATGTCAAGTCAGACATGCCCCTTTGCCAGCTGTGATGCCTGGTTACTGGTTTAAACTTGGCCCAGGTTTGTAAAAGATTTTTGGGTCAGCACACTTTAATAGCTTCAACAATTGATTGCCAATTAAGTTTAGAATACAATGAACCAATTAGAACCCAGTTTAGGTCAGATAGCTACTAATGGTGGGTATTTTGATGAATCGAAAATTTAAGTTTTTTCTATGTATAAACTGTTTATGTAATAAAATATGTTTTCGTAGTTTGTGTTGTCCCTTATCAGTGCAAAATTATCACAAATTTAAAAGGATTCATGCCAATAATGTCCAAAACCCCACTTTTCTAGGGCGTTTCCAAACTTTTGGAGGGCAGGGTACTCCAATAATCTTTTATACCAATGTAGGAGTAGACAAAATACAATGGGGTCACAATTACACAAGGTAACAACAGCTAAATAATGTCATTGTCATATAGACAAAATCATTTTTAATGAAAAATATCGCTGCAAGGGGCAGAACGAGGAGCTTAAAATCAAGGCAGTGAGCATCAGACCAACTGCAGAAATGAGTAAAGACATTTGGAGATGATTTTAAGCAAAATGTTTGAAAGCCCATTACATTTTCATGACAAATTTTGTTTCTAACCCTTAAGCCCGAAACACACCAAGCCGACGGTCGGCCGACTAAGTTTTCTCAGTGTGTTCCGCACCGTCGGCTGAAGTTGGTCCTCGTCGGCTTTTTTCGGCCGATTCGACATGTTGAATCGGCATCGGGCCGTCGGAGAGAGAGCGAACTCTGATTGGCTGTTCAGTATAGCAAACAAGTCAGTTCACGAGAATATAAGCAAAAGATATGAAAGCAAGCAAATAAGTCATGACGGCACAGACAGAAGGTTGATCTAATTTTACGTCATCTTACCTGAGCACTCGAATGCACGAATATTTATAGTGGAATAGCCTAAAGAACATGATCAGCATGATTGATATACAAAACGGTAAGCAAGCGCTGCTTTGTTTATGGTTTGTATACATGCAGTCTTAGTTTCGCTTTCCCATTTTGAATGATGAATATAGAGAAATATATCTGCTTAAATAGACAGTTATCTCCTTTATACACAGGCGCAGAACGCGTGTGCTAGTTGTCAGTCGGCTGAAGTTCTTTCGGTGTGTTCAAGCACATATTTTTTCACCGACGTGAGGCGACAACACCGTGCTTTCGTTGCCGCTAGTTCTTTGACGTCGGGTTGGTGTGTCCCGGCCTTTACAGTTCAAAAGTTATAAACATGAGTGCAAATTTGTACAGTTGGTGGCGCTAGAGGGATTGGGTTAGAGACTCGAAAATTGCTGTGGTTAATGTTCAGACTGTTCTCTATCTGTGTGCCAAATTTCACAACTTTTTACCATATGGTTCTATGGGCTGCCATAGACTCAAGAGCGGAAGAAGAAGAAGAAGAAGAAGAACACTACCAGATACAATAGGTGCCCCTAAATATAGTGTTAGAAATATTTATGGTCAGTCAGTTTTATTAATGCACCTGATATTTTTTGACATAACTGCACAGGTCTATATTTATCAGTCGTGAAAGCACATATTGATTTATAATTTGCAGAGAGTGTGCACTATAAACTGTGGCGTTCAGCGTTTGTGACCTCCTGACATGGACACATCAGGGGAAACACTGTTTACTGGACAGAAAGTGAGAGGTGACGAATCAGCGTTTGCTTTCATTAACACACACACACACACACACGGTGATGTAATGCTCTGTTACACACTCATCAATTGGGCTTCAATCAATGTATAACATCTGTTCATATCCCACTGTCACATCCCGGATCAGATGCCTTTAGTTATTTCACTCTCCTATCATAAACGCCCTAATGAGAGTCATATCCAATTATAACTATTAAATGTAACTGCAAACAGCAGTTATGGGCCGAACACACCAGCAGCATGTGTGTTGTGATGTTGAGCAGATTTGTTTGTCACCCTGGTGGTGAAATTCGGAAAAGAAGTTCAAATATGAGTAGATTTAGATGATTTATAACTTTTGAGCTGTATAGGTCTGAATTTGGTGTTTTCAGGGAATGATACTTGCAAAGATTCATGTCAACATGAAAAATGTAACATGACATATTTCTGAGCAAAACAGGATGTTGTAGAATTTTTAAAAAATTAGGACAGGAATTTTCATTAGAAATTATTTGTTTTGTTTACTTTTCGGTATCAAATTAGACCAATCTACACTGCCCTCCAAAAGTCTGGAAACGCCCTAGAAAAGTGGGGTTTTGGACAATATTGGCATGAATCCTTTTTAATTTGTGATAATTTTGCACTGATAAGGGACAACACAAACTACGAAAACATATTTTATTACATAAACAGTTTATACATAGAAAAAACTTAAATTTTCGATTCATCAAAATACCCACCATTAGCAGCTATCTGACCTAAACTGGGTTCTAATTGGTTCATTGTATTCTAAACTAATTGTTGAAGCTATTAAGGTGTGCTGACACAAAAATCTTTTACAAACCTGGGCCAAGTTTACCAGGCATCACAGCTGGCAAAGGGGCATGTCTGATTTGACATGTATATATTGCCATTATTATGTAATCAAAATGAAAATTATTATTGCTGGTCTTCAATGATAATGTCAAGTTACTTTAATGTATTTGCACCAAAAAATGATAAGGATTTATGCTGATATCATCCAAAACCACACTTTGCCAGGGGTGTTTCCAAACTTTTGGAGGGCAGTGTACATGTTTATGTAACTGTCTTAAAAAAAGTTATGAATAGTCTTAAAGAAAAAGAAAATGGATGACTATCTTGTAAGACTATAGTCTCAGCAGTTTATGCAACCGCTGGTCTGATCTCAGATCAGTTGTGTTTTGTGGGCAGCTGTCTGCCGTTTTCTGATGCAACACCTGTAGGTTTTTCACTCAAACTCCAAAAAGACCAAATCAATGTCACAGATTTCAAGATCCTCTAGACAAACACAGCTGCTAAAATTAACACACAGTGTCACTATAGATTTAGCAGACTGTCCACAGCAGCACACGATCATGATGCGACAGCACCGGAAATAATGCAGCAGCACGCATAAAAACAGACACTCACGGTCTGACAGAAATGCTTATATCTTAATTAATGACTCAAACAGGAGCCACGCAGCACAACGCCAGTCCATATGTTCACCTGCTGTTTGATACAGAGTTCAACTCACGGCCATAAATATATTTGGGGATTATAAATATGTCCTGTTGAGAACATAAATCATATTTCACCCCAAAAATTATGACTTAAAGACAATGAAGCATAGTTTTTAATGCACATTGTCAACACAAAAAGTATTCTTGTCGCTTCATAACATTAAGGTTGAACCACTGTAGTCACGTTGACTATTTACCTTTCTGGGCCTTGAAAGTTGTTTTTTTGCAGTCTACTGGAGGCCAGATAGCTCATGGATTTCATCAAAAATATCTTAATTTGTGTTCTGAAGATGAACAAAGGTCTTACGGGTTTGGAGCAACATGAGGGTGAGTAATTAATGAAATTTAATTTTAGGGTGAACTATCCCTATATTCTTTTAAAGTATATTATTTCTGTCATAAGTACTTGTTTTAAAAGTATGCTAAAGTGAACTTTTTCACAAGGGAATGCACAAGGAAATGAGATGATACAAGGCTGAAGATGTAAATAAACATGCAGGCTTTGTGTTTCTCTTCACCTTCGACACATGAGCCAGAAATAGATCCAGTCGGCATGGCAAAGAAAGGTTTAAACGTGAGATTCACAAATACACGCCGGACTGTTCTCTGCAGCTTTGGGCTTTCCAACATCCATTCCATTTACTTCAGTAAATAGAGCAATTCTTCTGGGAAATTTACTGTTTCCTGTGTTTTTCATCAAGGAAAATATTCAATTATGTCCTCATGACGCTCATGTTTAGGTTAAAAGTTTTGCAGACATTAGGAAATTGAGGTCAGGATCCAAAAGGAGATTATTTACTCATATGTAAAACTTTATAATACATTAAAGTAATGCTTAGTTAAAAGTTAAAAATTAAATTTCTGTCATTATTTATTTACTCTCATGTCATTCCAAACCTGTATGACTTTCATTCTTCTGTAGAGCACACAAGATGATGTTTTGAAGATCGTTGGGAACCAAATTATATTGGACCCCATTGACTTTCATATGGACATAAAACACTGAGAAATTTTTCAAAATATCTTCTTTTGTGTTTCACAGAAGAAAGAAAGTCATACAGGTCTGGAACATAATGAGGGTAATCTATCAATTTAGGTGAAATATTCAAAAAGTCACTGAAATGTCACTTTACAATATATATTCAAACGTTTGGGGTCAGTAAGATTTTTAAAATGTTTTTAAATATTAAAAGGCTGCATTTATTTGTTAAAAATGCAGTAAAAACAGTAAAAATGTGAAATATTTTTACAATTTAAAATAGCTGTTTTCTATGTGAATATATTGTAAAATGTAATTTATTTCTGTGATCAAAGCTGAATTTTCAGCATCTCCAGTCTTCAGTGTCACATGATCCTTCAGAAATCATTCTGATATGCTGATTTGGTGCTCAAGAAACATTTCTGATTATTATCCATGTTGAAAACAGTTGTGCTGCTTCATATTTTTGTGGAAATCGTGATATATTTCGTCATGATTCTTTGAGTAGAAAGAACAGCATTTATTTGAAATATATTAAAAAACTATTTTGTGTATTTGCTGTATTCACTTTTATGAAAGAAAACTTTCTGACCAGAAATTTTTTCATATTTGTACATCTGATCTGGTGACACAAGAGTTACTAAAGTGCATATCTGTTGGTCATAAATTGGTGATAGGTCAAATAATGAGAAAAATGAGAAAAGGACCAATCTTATCATGATTGCAGTGTAAATGAAGCAGCTTTACACATGTCACCTTGACATTGACCGGCTGCTCTTGCATTAGATACATAAATAGACGCTGTCCGTGACATTAAGGGCTTCGCAGAGACAGCGCTGGTGTGGAGGATGAGGATCTGTCCAGAAGACGCCATGTGATGTGTCCCTCCTGCCGCATGCTGTTGACGAGCGGTGTCATCTCGCTGACATCTCCACCGCCATCACGTTTCATCAGCACCATAATTAATCACCCCTCTAACAATGTGCTGGCTGGGGCCGATCCAACTGTCGTGACAGGAGAACATGGGCTCTGCCAGGTCTTCTGTGCCGCGGCTCTCTCGGCGGCGCGCCAGTAACAGCGTCGCCAAATCTGGCGCGTTCGTGTCACGCTGTCTCTCCCCCATAACGGCGCTACGGCTTCATTCTTATTCATTAGCCAGTTTCGCACAATGAAGCGGACATCCACAAGCACATTATTCCTCCGCTCGACTCTTTCAATCACGCTTCTAAACCGAGAATGCTAAGAAAAGGACAATGTCAAACAATTATGATAATTCGCACCTGTTTTGCTACTGCAAGTCATTCGCAATGTCTGTATTACAGTAATTGATTTCAGGTTATGCAGTATGCTTCAGTGGTCAAGAAGAAATGGATAAAGATGATTTTGTGCTCAAACAGCAGAGCGTGATGTTAGCAACACCAAGGGTATGGGTTCGATTCCCAGGAAATGCATTTGAACTGTTGAAATGTAGCCTATGCCTTTAATGCAATATGAGTCACTTATTTGGATTAAAGCATCTGCCGGATGCATACATATAAATATAAATATTCAATCAAACAATATGTCTGAGCTTTGGCATATACAGTGAGTGAAGGAAGTTTTAAATCACGGCTGATATTGCTGGAAGTTAAGTGCATTGGATTGCATTGTTAAAGGGATAGTTTACCCAAAAATGGAAATTATCCCATAATTTACTCACCCTCAAGCCATCCTAGGTGTATATGACTTTCTTCTTTCAGTCAAACACAATCAGAGTTATATTAGAAAATATTCTGGCTCTTCCAAGCTTTATAATGGGAGTGAATAGTAACTGAGATTTTGAAGCCCAAAAAAGCACATCCAACCATCATAAAAGTAATCCATACAGCTCCAGGGGGTTAATAAAGGCCTTCTGAAGCAAAGCGATGCGTTTTTGTAAGAAAAATATCCATATTTAAAACTTTATAAACTAGAATCACTAGCTTCCAGTAACGTACGTCCGCAAGTTCACAAGAGTCGAGTTCCGGCGTATGACGTAGGATGTAGGAGTAGTGTAAACTCAGGTGAGAGTAAACGCCTCTCGCGGTTCAAACAAATAGGGCTGGGCAACAAACTCAAGTTCCTCCAACATTTCTCTATAAAAATTCTCGTTTTAGACTTCTAATTCATGACCAGTGTTTTGTTTTGCTCTATCCTCTGCGCTTCCGTGTTCATTAATACGTCATGCGTCGAGTCAGAGGTCACTCTTACGCCGGAATTTGACTTGCGTACGGAAAAAAGTGATTCTAGTTTATAAAGTTATAAATATGGATATTTTTCTTACAAAAACCCATCGCTTTGCTTCAGAAGGCCTTTATTAACCCTCTGGAGCCGTATGGATTACTTTTATGATGGATGCGCTTTTTTTTGGCCTCCTGTATTACTGTATGTTTTATTCGGCAAACAGTTAATCCAGTTTTCATCTTAGAGTAAAAAATATCATTTTGTATTGTTAATCCAATTTTGTGAGAAACTTTCTAAACACCTTAATGTAGAAATTTCACAATGGAAACAGAAGGTCATGTGTAATGCACGGCATTGTGGAATACAGTATTCAATGCAGTACATACAGTATACTGAATACATACTAAAAACTTGCATACATACTGCAAATAGCGTGTGAAGTACAGTAGTATGCTATTTAGAACAAAGCCTGTTTGTCTGAGCACAAAAAAACTTTAACAAATAAAGCTTTCAGAAGCAAGAAAGCCCTGAATCATTGATTCTTAGTTAACATTTTGGGTTAGTTCGCCACTTCAAGCAACATAATGCATGGGAACCTTTTTATCAACCATTACTGTCAACATGTCCCATAAGAAGGGCTGCGTTCACATAGCGCTCACCTAAATAACACACAAAAACACTGAATTTACACACAGTTGCTTTAGAATGACATCCCCAAATAATAGCTTTACATTTAGGCCTACTAAAGAAACCATGAGTGGTGTTTCCAAGTTGCAAAGGTAACTTTAACTTCCTACACTTAGGGGTTTGCTCCAATCACATAACACATAATCTAAGTGCATATGAGCACAAGTGATGCTACACTCTAAAAAATGCTGGTTTAAAAACAACCCAAGTTGGGTTGAAAATGGACAAACCCAGCGACTGGGTTGTTTCAACCCAGCGGTTGAATATATTAAAAATGCTTATTTAAGCGTTTTTCTTATTGCTTAATAAAAATGTTCACCTGTTGATTATTGTTGCCTCTAGTAATTATGTGACAGATTTTTAATTTCCAACCTATTTTGGGTTCATTTTAAGCAAGCAATACAGTCATTTTTAAACAATAGTTGAGTTAAATAAAACTACCCAGCAGGTTGGGCAAACATTTAAACCAAACGCTGGGTTAAAACAACCCAATCGCTGGGTTAAAACAACCAAATCACTAGGTTTGTCCATTTTCAACCCAGCATCTTTTAGAAAGTAGTCTTCGCACACAAGAACTAATGATTATGCATTGCACACGATTGCGATTCCACTTGGTAACCTCTCACATCTGGACGTGTTTTTCTACTTTGCATAGAACAAGAGATCAGGTCGCAACATGATGAAAATTAATTCTATAACTTCAGAAAGAAAACTCACAGGGTCTGATAGTTTAGCAACCTTTAATGGGAACAGATGGAGGCGGTTCACAAGGTCCACATAAGTGATATCTGTAGAATTTTAAAATGGCACAGAATTCATTACCTGCCCACTGCAGCTGTGAACTCTCGGCTAACCAAACCAGATGAGGTCAGATTATTATCAAACTTGCTGAAGCAGAAACTTGCTTTTGCGCCTGAAGGGAAAGATACTGACAGTCTGAGACCTTGGAGTTGGCAAAAAATGATTATTAACGTTTAGGTATGGAGTATTAAAAACTGTAAGCAAAAAGAGAGGAAGGGCTGCAGTGCTGTAAATCATGACGCTGGCATGCTTTCACAAACACTCTAAAGACAACATCTGAATAATTTCCCTTGACAGTCCCTCATAATTCACCCACCAATAATCTTTCCATATATCTTCTTAGAGATGCCAGTGCTGAATGTTAAACCATAGGCTGAAACATGTAAACAAGTATGTGAACATAAACGCCTCCAGCTATACAAGCTTCCTTTCACACGTCATTGCATTACAGGACAGACACAACAACACAAGTAGGTGTTGCAATTACTGCATCCAGATTTTACATTGGACATCAAACACGGCAACAAATTTGTTTACTTAAAGGGGTCCTATCATGCTATTTCACATGTTCATCTTTCTTTAGTGTGTAATGTTGCTGTTTGAGCATGAAAAAAGCTCTGCAAAGTCCCTCCAGTGGGTGTTATTCTCCATATCCAACCCAATCTCACAGCAATTCATACTTATTTTACAAGGTGGCTAATTCGTACAACCTCATTCTTACGAATTTGTACGTTTTTTGCTAAATCGTACGTATTTTATGAGTTGCCAAATTTGTATGAATTTGTACGAATAACCTACCCCTAACCCCGCCCCTAAAACTACCTGTAACTGTGGTTTCGACAAATCGTATGAATTTGTACGAGTGAGGTTGTATGAAATAGCCACCTCGTAAAATATGTACAAATTGGTTGTGAGATAGCGCTGTTATATCAGTGTCACTGTTTCTGATATCCCTGAAATGCCTCCATTGTAGTCTTGAGTCTTCTTCCGTGAATGATCATGTCACAATATTCCTCATTTAAATAATTCCCGCCCAAGGCATACGCTAAATAATGGGGCGGTGCCTGGTTGAGTTAGTTAGTAGTGTGTTGAAACTCACGGTTATGGTAAGGGGCTGAACATTTCCCAAACACGCTCAAAGCGCTTGACCAATCACAACACACTGCTCCAGCTGACCAATCAGAGCACATTGTGCTTTTCAGAAGGCGGGGCTTCATAGAGACAGGAACTAAACAGAGCGTTACTGACAGACTGGGAGGAGAGGAGCTGCAACAATGTCAGATATAGGAAAAATAAGGTGTTTTTGAACATTCAAGCATGAAAACCTGTTCTAGTCTAGAAGACTTTGTAAAAGGGCATAATAGGTCCTCTTTTAAATCAAACATTAATAATAACAATTAGACAGATAGATCCTCTTTTCGTGGAAAATCCAGAAATCCAGAGTTTTGGGATCTTAAAGAGCGTGATGGATTGTAGGGCGACAGAAGATATACAACTAACTTTCCAGCATCAGAAACAAACATGTTCCGTAGCTTAGCGATGTTTCTGAGGTGGAAGAAGGCTGTTTTTGTAAGATATGAAATATGATTTTCGAAGGACAAGTTGCTGTCTAATATAACACCCAGGTCTTTAACTGTAGAGGATGAAGTAACAGTACATCCTTCAGTACAATGCAAATTGTACTTTAAGAGATTCTGTGTACAGGTTTTTGGTCCAATGAGTAATACCTCTATCTTATCTGAATTTAACAAAAGAAAATTACAGGTCATCTAACATTTTATATCTTTAACACACTCTGCCAGCTTGGATTATTCAGAGATCTCATCTGGCCATGTTGAATTATATAACTTTGTATCATCGGCATAAGAGTGGACACTAATTCCATGTTTTCTTATAATATTACCAAGTGGCAGCATATATATTGAAAATAATAGAGGGCCTAACACCGAACCTTGCGGCACTCCTTAATTTACTGACGTTGTCTTAGATTTTTCCCCGTTTAAACAGACAAAACTGTGACAGTCTGATAGGTACGATTCAAACCACCTTAATGCCTGTCCCTGAATACCAGTGTAATTTTGTAGTTGATCTAAGAGTATTTTATGATCTATAGTGTCGAACGCAGCACTAAGATCAAGTAAAACTAGTATTGAGATACAGCCTTGGTCAGAAGCTAAAAGATAGATTGATAGATCTCTTAAGTACCAGAAATGTACCATTCTACCATATTCCAACACACTTTGTACAACTGTTACACGACTTTGCAAGAGAATGTTGAGGCAAATTGGAGCAATGAAGGCCAATGAACTAGAATGACTCTTAGACAACACCGCGTTTGTTTTCCTAAGCTCAAAACAACCTTGGGACATAAACAGCGTCTAAACTGCATGCGCGCTTGTGAGCGGTTTAAGATGGAATCACAGAAGCTTCTGGGGGAATCCAGAGGTCTGATGGATGAGAATTGAAAGGCAGATCAATAGAGATCACAGCCTAAATGAAGAGTGATTTTAATTGGCTTAGTGTTATTGACTGATGCGCCCGTCTGCCGTTTGTTTGGCTCAGTTTCGACACCAATCTCATGGATTCTCAGTGGAGATGCGCTAATAGCCACCTCTTCATTAGACAGACCTTCAATAAGGGACGTCTAAAGTAACTCAGACAGGTGTCTGTCACATTTCAATTTGGAGAGAGACTTCAGATTCATTTGGAAAGCCTGCGAATTGCAAATATTGCAATAGTGCACTTTTTATTTGTGGCCATTAATTTACAAGAGCAGTTTCCACGACTCAAATATGAAAGCAAGTCGATTCACATGTTTTAATAGCGTTTTTGATCTGAACAAATGCAAAACTGTGACAAAGATGGACAAAGCATGACGCACAACGGTCGATTTCAGGACTGTAACTGCAAATATCCATTAACCTCAGATAGGCTGAGGATGAAAATAGATAAACATTTTAATGGGATTCCAGAAAATTATAAAAAAGAGGGATATGACAGTCAATGTGACCCAAGGACCTTAATGAATTCTTTAAAATGTGCTGATGAAACCAGTTTTGCAGATAGAGCAGCGAGCTTCAAGAGTCTCAAAGGCTCGCTATTATGGAAAAGAGGAGCGACGTGCACAGAATTTCAACTCTCCATGAGACACTTTCAACTTTTGAAGAAGCTTCTAATCAAACATGGTAAATGAAGATTGTTCAGATTCCTCACCCTGCTTGAGATGTTTCATGAACATCCCAGACAAAATGGACACTGTTTAGCCATTACTGAGATTATTCGTCATTAGACCGCTTTCTAAACCACCAGCACGTCATTTCATTACATACAACTTCTAAATGTCATCTAACTAAAATAGTTATTTATGACTCATATTTAGTAGTCCAATGCAGAACATGTTCATTTGAAAAGAGTCACCAGATGTCATGAATGATTTATAGTGGCCAAATAATGCGGCATTAAAAAGCACACTAAATTCTTCCGGATTCTGCGATGAATATTAATAAAGGTTATTGCTGATGCAGGTTTTAATTTCTGGCTCTTAATAAATAATGGATAAGGACTCTAAAGCTTAAACTAAAGCTTGTTTAAGTAGCGAGCGCTAACCTGAAATACAGTTAGTGTGAGAAATTCAGAACTCCATCTCATTAGCATCTGCTGTCACAGGACGTCATTAGAACACTGAACACACACACACACACACACACACACACACACACACACATTGAGCAAGTGCACAAGCCGCAAGCTGTTTCACCTCTACTGTGTGCAATCGAAATATCATCTGCTTTTTATAGTTTCTCTAGTGCACGTCTGGAGAATAGAATCATATTCTATATTAGTGGGTAGAATATATTGATATGACTCTGGTTTGGTAGTTCTTGGGTAAATAAGAGCATTAATGGGATAGTTTTTTTGACTAGTTAGGACAACTTTTGGAGGACTCTGTCGGTCTAACATGGGTTTTTATGTAGTTTCAAGTAAATCACATTAGAATTTTTGTGCTAGGTAGATGATTTGTTCCAGAAACATTTTTTTTTGTTATGCTGGTTGAAAGTCTCTTCACATCCTGATAGCAATCACTAAGTTAAGTGGTCTAAAATGTATTTATATGTATATATATATTGTCTGTGGAAGGCATAGGACCATAAAATGTTCATCCAATCATTGCATTCGGTCAACTTATGTATTTCCATACCCCCGTGCACCCTGCTCGCGAAGACATCACACGTCATCAGCCCAGAGTTGTAGACAGACGTCAGTCACCGAGCGGCAAAAACAAACAGCAGCCACCTTTTACAGTTCCTGCTGAACCAAAACAATGAGATTATGCTGCGTTCACGCCATAACTACTGTAATTTGGATTAGATGAAAACCCGTGATGTTATACTTGGAGTGCTTCATGACTCGAATTTATGAGTTTCAATGGTAACACTGTCAACGGCTAAATGAATCTGCAGCAGACATGAGGTACAGGTCAGTGCTCATCTTTAAGTTGTTTATGTTCATTATTATAGTAATGTTATGTGCTTTGAGACATGAGGTAGTTTAACGCCGTCTCCTGATGCTTTTGTTTGCTCCCTGCTGTATGCGTTCATGTGTTTTGAAGGAGGTGTGGCTTTGGAGACGTTCTAAAGGGAGGTAGCTAGCTAGCTATTGCTAGCCTCTCCAAAAATTGCCTACCCTACCTTTAAATATCGTTTCTTTGTTCATTCTGCATCACGCATCATCCTTCAACTACACGTGTAATGGACGTAGGCCGGTAAGAGCTGTGCATGTAAACCTCACTCACCTGATCTCAAGAGACGCCCTAGCGACTGACGCTAGAGACTGCAGTCTTTAGCCTCCTTGTTAGAGCAAATTGACAAATGCGGAAGCGCAGAGGATAGAGCAAAACAAGACACCGGGCACAAATTAAAAGTCTAAAACAAGAATTTCAAAAAAAAAAATGTTGGAGGAGCTTGAGTTTGTTGCCCAGCCCTATTTGTTTGAAAAGCGAGAGGCGTCTAAGCTTACGCTACTCCTACATCCTACATTATACATCGCGTCAGAGGTTACGCTTCTGCCGTAACTCGATGCATTCGGTCGTTTGCCTGAAGGTAGATATTATAGTTTATAAAGTTTTAAATATGGATATTTTTCACTTCGGAAGGCCTTTATTAACCCCCTGGATGCATTTTTTGGGCTTCAAAATCTCAAGCCCTATTCACTCCCATTATAAAGCTTGAAATAGCCAGGATATTTTTAAATATAACACAGATTATGTTTGTCTGAAAGAAGATTGTCATATACACCTAGGATGGCTTGAGGGTGAGTAAATCATGGGATAATTTTCATTTTTGGGTGAACTATCCCTTTAACATGCATCACAATTATTGAGGTAAAAGGATCATACTAAAATCTTTTGACCTGTCCCACAGAAAACTTTGACTGCTCAGTTGCTGCAGACATTATTTCAGATGTTTCTCCCAAAAATCCTTAATAAAAATAAAAATAGACAAATATCTGAGAAGCAGGAGACTTCAAAAGTCACAGGGCAGTCTCTTGTTGTGCTGGTCATTCACGCTGCAGGCCAGTGCATCGCATCAAAGCGGAGGTCTCAACTTCGCTTACGGCTATGAAATATGCAAGCGCTGCACGCGATTCTGATATAAGACCCGAATCACAGCGCTTTACTTCTGCTACACGCGCAGTCAGCACAAGGAAACGCCTGCTAGATTAACACAGAGAAACCAGCAGCACAGCACCTTTAATAATGCATACTCACTCATGCATATTCTCCGCATGTTGTCAAGCATGCCGGAATTAAACATGTTTATCATCTCAAAAACTGACACGTCTTACATTGGCATTCTTTATTGAGCCACGGCTGAATGGCCATTTCTTTCGCAGCACGGACAGAATTCATCCCGTTACAATTCCAGACGGATACTTATGCGAGCAAAATGGGTGAAACTTTAGTGCTGGGACATCCATTCTGTCAGACCTGTAATTAAATGGGCAGTGCTGACAAAGTGGAGGACAGTGAAGTAATCAGCAGCATATTCTCCAGGACGTAATTACACGTCTCATTCACGGGCGCGTTTAAAGACTTCAGAAGATGACGTACAAAGCGTAAAGATTTACATTTAATGTGCTCAGCAGCTCTGCAAAAGGGTCCAGAAAAGCGATTTCCCTGGAGAAACACAAAGAAATCGTCTGGCTAGTAGATTTCTGCATGTCTTTCACTCAATATACAGTGAATTATGCTCGATAAAAACTTCTGGATGAACCCTTATGATGCGGCAGCATAAAATGCAGCCGTTTGACAAAGAAGTGGCTCACTTTGCTTCAAAACAATCGTTTTGGTTTCATTTGTGAGTTAAAGTTTCCTGCAGCAAAGAAAAATCACAAATGAGATCTCTTTAATGTCTTGATCATTTCTCCTCCAGCTATGAGATAGAGCCAATGGAGATTTTGCTGAAATGGTAATGTGTCAAAAGAGGTTTCTCAAATTGTGCTCAGCTTTAACATCACCAAAATGTGTCATCAAAAGTCAGAGATCTCAATATGAAGTCAAAGATTTCTCATCAAATGCGTCCAACAGCAAATAGCTGCTATCCACATTAATATACTCTCTTTTTACTTGTGCAGTTAGCAAACACCAAATGCACATTAGCAACCATAGTTGAACATGCTGAAACCCTCAGAACATCCTTGAAACTGAAGATTTCAGCCGCTGTACATCAAAACAAAACGTCTGTGCCTTTGCTGTGATGATTAACGGTTTTTAGTATAAAGTTGTAGTATAAAGACTATAATGATTTAAGTTATACAAACTAGGGCGTTTCTCTAGTTCTAAATTAGTTCTAAACTGATGCTGTCACTCTAGTGATGATCCTGATTGTATTTGTGCCAGATAAATATCTCTCTGTTTTCTTTATGTGTATCGAGGGCCGAAAATTAACAACTCGGGACAGTTGATGGGCCACTGCTGTACCGTCACATGCATGCCAATTTAAATATTCAAGCACAAGAAGATGCGAAAGGGAACGCAATTACTTGGCGCTGTGTGGGAAGTTTAAACATCTGAAGCACACCCAAAAAGGCCGCGACAGTGTGCGAATACAAGATTGAGCTCTCATTCACATCTTCTTGCAATTGAAAGGACAAATTCACCCAAAATTTTGTAGAAAACAAAAACCAAAAGAAAAGAAAAAATGCCTGTATCGCGAGTATCCTAGTAAACAAAGTCGGTTATGTCTTAAGTCATGCATGTGTATCAGTATATTGGATCCGTGCATTAGTCTTAAAGGGGACCTATAATGCACCTTTTCACAAGATGTAATATAAGTCTCTGGTGTCCCCAGAATGTGTCTGTGAAGTTTCAGCTCAAAATACCCCACAGATCATTTATTATAGCTTGTCAAATTTGCCCCTATTTGGGTGTAAGCAAAAACACGCCGTTTTTGTGTGTGTCCCTTTAAATGCAAATGAGCTGCTGCTCCAAAAGAGGGCGGAGCTTTAACAGCTCACGCTTCGGTTGCTCAACAACAACAAAGCTGGAGAATCTCACGCAGCCAAAATGAGGATTGTCAGTAACAGTGTTCAGCCTTACATTGTTCAAACCGGAGTCGACACTGATGGAGAGACTCAGGAAGAAGTTACAACTTTTAGAATGAAACTGGACGTTTCTGAATGGTTAGTGGATAAATTTATGTAGTTGCTGTGGAGTTGATTCAACTCATCGACTAGCATGTGCCGTCATGTTAATCTTTTGTGCAAATCCAGCATTGAATTGTTGAATTGTTAGAACTGGTACACCGTTGTCACTTGTGAAAACAAAATGGAGGCGCCTTGGGTGGAAACGTGCAGATTAAGGGAGGGTAATATTATAAGATCCCCTTCCTACGTCACTAGGGGAGTGAAATGTGCGCAGCTCGTTTTTTCACATGCTTGCAGAGAAAGGATTACCAAAACCGTCCTTTTCACGTTGTCTGGGTTGGTAGATGCACCAGGGACCCGATTATAGCACTTAAACAGGGAAAAAGTCAGATTTTCATGATATGTCCCCTTTAAAGTGACGGCAGCCTAATATTTTTGCTGATGTATGTGTTTTTAATGTTAATCAAACAATAAAGGAAAAAATAAAAAATAATCACTCTGCTCTTGACTGAATAACTTTTGTAACTTCAATAAGGTTTAATTTATACAGTGAAGACTATGCAGTGCTATTTTACATTGATTACTTAAATTTAAATTTCTGTAGCTGAAACTGTTATCTACCTAAATTTTTATCTTTGTTTTACTGTATTTAATTGTGCTATTGCTTATATTTGATTTTTTTTTTTATTACTGTTTAGTTCTCTTTAATAATGTTTTTATTTTATATTAGGCTAGTAGTTTTATATCTATTTTGGTGCCATAACTTTCATGGCCGGTAAAAAATATTTGGCTGTTGGCAGATGTGCCAAAAAGTTAGTTTTAGGCCCTATATGCATCATTACACATTGTCATATGTAATAAACCGATAAACTGTAATGCTGTCTTCAAGCACACATGGGAAGCATTATATAAAACATTACGAGCCTGATGAAAAGAAAACAATATCCGGTAAGAGAAGGAAATAAGCATTTTCAATAGAAGAAAATGTGAAGTTAGACTTCTTATGGCATTTTGAAGTAGAACATTCTAAAATGCTTCATACCCATGTATCCTATGTAAAAAAAAGAAAAAGAAATAATGTTAATTATTAATTAATTGCCGTAATCAACTTTGCATGTGTGAGTTATAAGTACGCTACCACAAAAAACATGTTGCAAATAAATGCATAAATAAAATGAATCTCACAAGGCAGTGTGTCCCAGGACTCTGCTAAAGCGCTTCACACTCCAAACCCCCAATGTTCGAACCTTGGTCTCCAACATCTCCAGGTTTCCTCCAGCTGAACTCAGACGGTCGTTCTCTGCTGTGAAAGTCGATACTCCACCTACTGAGGTATTGACGTACTGGAGATCAGGGGAGCGGATTGAACCGCTGCCAAACCTGCATCCTCTAATCTCTGAGCTTGAAAGAGACCGGCCTTATCTCGCCTGGATAAGTACCATTGTTAAACCCTCAGAATTATCCCAAATTTACAGCGGTCCAGTCGGCAGGCCTGGGATTTCTCATATCATTCTTAATACCCAGAATCTTCAGATGTATCTGGGTTTGTGTCGCACTAATCCTGCAGTAAGACAGATTCATGTTTTATGGCAATATCCGCTCAAACTGACAGATCGTTCCACACCATTTTGGTTTTGACAGATGTATATGCAAACATTTCCCAATGTTTCTATATTTCTTTAAGGTTGCTTGCACTTTTCATGTGAGACCATTGTGAATATCGCAGAAACAGAAATTATTATTAATCTCTATGCTAAATGTAACAGTATATTTACTGAAACATGTTCCTCATTAAAGATGTCTCATGAAAAGACATCCTGATTTCAGTGCATAAAAATAATAAAACGCTCTTAATCATAAGAGAAACCAACATCTAAATGATGAAATGGAGTGATCAACATTTTTATTTGTTTTATTTCCTATACAAACAGTATTCATATTATTAATAATAAAATATCAACAATATTTTCAAATAAAATATGTTGAATATTATAAAATAGATTAGCCTAATATTAAAAACAAATATTGACAATAATAGTTTGAAGTAAAATATTTTAACATTAATTTTATAATGTAAAACTGGTGTTCATAAGGAAAAGCATTATAAAATAATATTAAATAAATGATATTGAAATAAATAATATAATATTATGTAATAGTAAAGTATTTATTATATTGTAAACACTTTACAGTAAGGTTAACACTACTTAATGTATTAGCTAAAATGAATTAGCAATATATATTTTAATCTTTGTTAAAGTTAATAAAAATACAAATTTTCATTGTTTGAAAGATTAATAAATATGTTAACAAATGAAACTTTAGTGGAAAGGGTTTCCATATTTAATATAGAGATATTTAAACATAGCAATATAGTAGGAGATAGTAGCAGTAGCATGATAGTAAATTTATCATGCTTTCTATTGTCTAAGACTCATATTGTGAGTGTGTTTTAAGATTTCTCCATGTCTGGATTGTTTTCAGGAGAATGAAAGCTTCCCAGCAGCAAACGCACTTTCATGTTCTGAGTCTGACAGTCGTTTGATGTTTCAGGATGTGAGAAGCAGCGAGAGACAGTCTGTGGAGAATCCAGCGTTCACGCATCTCAAACTTTAAGGCTTTCTCCAGACAAAAACCTGCTGCGCACAGACTCAGAGAAAACATTTAAAGGAACAGTCCACCCAAACATGACAATTCTGATATTATTTACTCACTCTCATGTCAAAGCATTGCTACACATTCAGTGTAATTGCATGGAAAAGAGCAAGCAGTATAAATCTGAAAAAAGAAAGTCAAGTTTTGGAACTAAATTCAGATTTTTGGGTGAACTATCCCTTTAACTTCCTGCTTATGCAAGTGAACCTGGCCTCATTTGTAAGATGTTTTTCCATTTATGACTGTTTGCTGTTGTTTTGATGTTTTTATCGAGCAGCTCTCGCTCTGAAGTGAACGCTTGCAGATACAGAACAGGGACAGAGACTTTTTCCTGAGGGCCAAAAACCAACACATACACACAACTGATGCATAATATATCCCACTGGAGAAATGTAAGGAAAACAGGAGATTCATGGATATTTTGGGTTATCTGCAAATTTTCTGGCATTCTGTCGATTTCCACTGAAAATAAGTTTACAGTATTGAACTTGACAAAGCCTAGGAAACAAATGCAAACTGCATCACAAACATTTAAAGTTATTTTCAAAGTATGTAATCATAACACATGTTGGCAAGAGACTATTGTGATAGAAGCAGCTAAAAATGTAAAAGTACTTGGCATTTGGGCGAAGATAACAGAAAGTATGTCTTCCTGAAGTGATGTAACTATACATATAGTAAAGCATCTTTTACACTGAGCAAACGCCACCTAGAGAAATTCATTGCAACAAATGGATTAAAATTTACAGCAAATCCCATGTAAATCTGCATTTTTTTTTCCAAAGCAGCCACAACCTACTAATTTCGAGCTGAGTCCTTATTGTGGACAGAAAAATTACTATAAACTTCACAATTTATGCTTAAATACAAGCTGCATATTTATGCTTTTAAATCCTCTATTTTATTTTATTTAATTATTGTTTGCAAACTGAGGATTGACTGAAATCTATACGAAAATAACCCAAAATACTTCTTTAAAAAAGGTATCAGTGCTATTTTAGTATTATTTTCATACATATTATTATATAATAATAATTATTATATTATGTATTAATATATAGAATTAGCTTTTATTTTTATTTTTTCAGTATTTCTAGTTTAAGTTTTAGTCATTTTGCTAAGTGCTTTTGACAGTCTTATTACTTTACATATATACTGCTATTTAGCTTTATTTTTATTTCAGTTTTAGTAATTTTTTAGTAAGTTTTTATCTAATATCTGGGTTATGATAGTTAACTAAAACTGAAACATTAACTAAAATAAATTATATAAAAAAAGAAACTTATTTGATGTACTAAAAACAACAAACTAAATTAAAACATATAGACATATTTAACTTAAAAATGACAAAAACACAACAAAATCACTAAAACTCAAAAAAAAAAAACAAAAAAAAAAAAACATTCAAAACTATAATAGTATCTCAATGATACTAGCACTGGCTACCACTTTGTATTGCAGCTTTATTCCAGTTATTAATGTGAAAACTTGGTTCTCGTCAGTCTGTGAACACACATGTCAAACGTCCCATGAAAGCTCAGTGTAAATCACTCTAATGCATCACTTTCCATCTTCTACTATTGAGACTGGTACCAGCAGGACCCTCCTTACTGCAGCCGGCTCAGGGGCGCACATATGGCCGTGTCATGTTCAGCCCTAATGAGGATAAATGACACCAATGGCAGACGTCTGTGAAGGGCCAACACACCAGAACCCATGAAGAAAAGACATTATTCATCCAGATAAACAAATAAACTGATCCAAATCCCAGCTTGAAAAAAGTCTCACATCTGTTGCTTCATGCCTCGTCTTGTTTAGGCCTCAATAATATTCCTGTGGCTGTAGCTCAGCTGGAAGGGTATTTTATTTGCAACATGAAGGTCATGACTTTTATTTTTAATGAATGCTCATAAATCTATATCTTGAATACACTGCAAACTTCCTACTGGAGGAGATTAATTGACCTGACTTGAGCCACAGAACAATGTGATTTAAAACTTGACCTGGATTCATAAGCTACTGACTTCACTTAGAATTACAGACTTGTGAATAAAAAAAACTTCAATTAGAGCCAAGTCACGTCATGGCCGCCAAGCCTGAGCCTCGTCATGTCATGGCCGCCAAGCCAGAGTTTTCCAAGGAGATTTTTTTGGGGGGGTATAATACTCCCGACCATGGAGGCTGGTCCTAAGCCAACTGTGGCCCACGCGCCAGCGCTTCCTAGGGCAGTGGTCCAAAGGGCAAGTCTGGTGGTCCTGGAAAGTATCCCTCTGTCCACGGTGCTGCCTGTTATAAGAGTCACCATCTGATATGTGTGGGCCGCATACATTTCTGTCAAGGTGGTGGCAACCGCCACAGCCCTTCCAGAAGCGCCGGCATCTGCTGGTGAAAACTCTGCATGCCCTTGCCTGCCATTGCTCCATGATCCAGGTCCACCACTGCTCCATGGTCCAGGGCTGCCATTGCACCACAACCCTCTGCTCCACTGCCCATGGCCTAGGCCCACCATTGCACCACAACCCTCTGTTCCACAGTCCAGGTCTACCAATGCTCCATGGTCCACTGCTCCATGACCCAGGCAAGCCATTGCACCATGACCCTCTGTTCCACGGTCCAGGTCCACCAATGCTCCATGGTCCACTGCTCCATGACCCAGGCCCGCCATTGCTCCACGACCCTCTGTTCCACGGTCCAGGTCCACCAACACTCCATGGTCCACTGCTCCATGGCCCAGGCCCACCACTGCACCACGACCCTCTGTTCCACGGTCCAGGTCCACCAACGCTCCATGGTCCACTGCTCCATGGCCCAGGCAAGCCATTGCACCACGACCCTCTGTTCCACGGTCCAGGTCCACCAACGCTCCATGGTCCACTGCTCCATGGCCCAGGCAAGCCATTGCACCATGACCCTCTGTTCCACGGTCCAGGTCCACCAACGCTCCATGGTCCACTGCTCCATGGCCCAGGCAAGCCATTGCACCATGACCCTCTGTTCCACGGTCCAGGTCCACCAACGCTCCATGCTCCACTGCTCCATGGCCCAGGCAAGCCATTGCACCATGACCCTCTGTTCCAAGGTCCAGGTCCACCAATGCTCCATGGTCCACTGCTCCATGACCCAGGCAAGCCATTGCACCACAACCCTCTGTTCCACGGTCCAGGTCCACCAATGCTCCATGGTCCACTGCTCCATGACCCAGGCCCGCCATTGCTCCACGACCCTCTGTTCCACGGTCCAGGTCCACCAACGCTCCATGGTCCACTGCTCCATGGCCCAGGCCCACACTGCACCACGACCCTCTGTTCCACGGTCCAGGTCCACCAACGCTCCATGGTCCACTGCTCCATGGCCCAGGCTATTGCACCACGACCCTCTGTTCCACGGTCCAGGTCCACCAACGCTCCATGGTCCACTGCTCCATGGCCCAGGCTATTGCACCACGACCCTCTGTTCCACGGTCCACATCCACCAATGCTCCATGGTCCACTGCTCCACGGTCCAGGCTTGTCACTGCTCCACAGTCCAGATCCACTTCCATGCCGTGATCCAGGTCCAGTTCCACTTCACGGGCCTGGCCCTCCTTCCCGCCCCCTGGACCACCTCTGCTCCACCACCCTCCTGGACTTTTTGTTGTTTTGGGTGGTTCTTTAGGCATCTGGAGCTGCCTTTTTTGAGGGGGGAATATGTCACGTTGGTTTTGGGTTTTGTTTCATGTCTTTTGGCCAAGCCAAGTCTTTGTTTATGTTGTATCTTTTCACGTCGGGATTTTCAAAAAACTGCACATGGGTTTTTCAACTCAGCTTCAGTGGGCTGTATATGCTGTATATGTTAAAATTAATCAAAAATTAGAAATGTTTGAAATAAGTTGAAGCACTAAAACTACAAACTGGAACTAAATAACAACAAACTAAACTGAAATAAAAAATAAAAATAAATTAAACCTAAATAGTAATATTTAAAAAGAAAAACTAATAAAGACAAAAGCACATAACACAATTAAACTGAAACTAAAATGAAAACTGAAAATATAAAAATAAAAGCTAATTTGAAACATTAATAAAAACTATAAAAGTAAAATAACGTGCATCTAATTATATAATAATTTAAAGTTAAATTAGAATCATGTTTTAAAAGACGCTTCCATTTTAAAATGCTTCCATTTCTTTTCCAAATGCTTCTATATTTGTTGTTGTTGTTGTCAAAGGTCATGTGCCAATCAAAGTCTTTGCTATTTTGATCACTTGTGACATTTAATCATCCCCAAAAACCATAAAGAAAACTACAAAAGGTAGATCCAGACTACATTAAATATGAGTTCATTTGCAGATGAAGATGAAATCTGGTGCTTTGTGGGGTGAATTACTGGCTGCTGAAAGCATGAACACATTGACATTCAACTTAATGATTAAAAATAAAAAATGTTGGGTCGGCCATTGATGTAAAATCTGGAGCGAAACTAGTTGAGAATCATTGCATTAGAGGAAAATACTATTCCAACTGTATCCGTTCTCCTGGTTAAAAGTGTTTCCAGTCGGGATAGAGCTCTGAAATGTCTATGGTAGCTTTTTACGGCAGCATGGTCAGTGTTTTTATCTTTGGCCGAGTGAAAATTGTGCTGTACGTGGAAGAACACGAGTTCCCCCTCCTCTTCTCTTGAGCTGATGCTTAATGTCTGCAATGCCCTTTTCAACTTGGTCCGAAACACTTAGGATGAAAGGACTAATCGCATTGCTCTGGGCCATTTCAAGGTCCTGTTGTCTCTATTCTGCAAACACATGCAAACTTCTTTCTGCTGTGTGGGTCAACGCAGGCACGGGCAGGTGAGTCCCACTGCTCTGAGCTGCAGATGAAACCGCTGGAGAATTATGGGATTTTTTGAACAACATTGCATGTTGCATGCATGGAATTCAGCTGACCTGCATTTCTAAATCAGTCCTGCGTGATTAAGACAGCAAAATGAAGCGGGTTTGTTCAATAGCGCTCTCTCTGTTGACGGGAGTGAAATGATTGCTCTGTCTGATTAATTGTTATACATGCACCGGTGAAAGTGGCCGTTCAAAGTAAGTTCATCTCAGACAGGAGAGGACGGAGAGTAAGCAATAAAATTATGCTTGCTAGTGATTTTAGTCGGGCAAATGTTTCCTTTGCACTTCCATTTTTATTGCTGTCTATTCCAGGCCATTGCATGGACAATATAAAAGCAAGCTTAAACCAATTTGCTAAACTTTTCCATTAACATCTCATGCACATAATGGATTGTTGTCCATTTAAAAATGTTGGACGTACAATTTGTGTAACGCATAAATCTGATCACATCAGGGATCAGTAAGCCTGGACTATGGAGTTATCTCATTTGTATTAACGTTATGGAGCAGAAGTCTGACTTTGATCGGCTGTACAATTCAAAATAAATCTTATTTAAGCAGCTCTACAGTTTCTGTTTTTTATTAGAGGAAGAAATTGAGCCTATTCTAAGATTCTTGACTAATGAAAACATGGTAAAGAGGTGCACATAAATAATGGGTATTTGCAAACAATATGCAAGTTTTGTTACTTTACCTATTGGACGTATCAACATTTTACTGCAACTACAGTAAATGCATCTAAAGCATTTGTATGTACAACTGCAAAGCAATATATATTAGTCAAAACCTGCTAAGGGGTAATATCATGTACATTTTTTTCAACTGAGAAGACAGTGATCAAACTACATTTTATAAAAATCACCTGTCAACTTCCCGAATCTATGCTTATGAGAATCACTTATGGATTATGTGTTATATATAATATCATCTCTGACAGACATAAAGTATTGAGTGAAGTGATTGATGGCCATGAGTGTGTAATGTCAATGTTTTTAGTTGTAATATTCCAACCAACAGCCAGCCTAAGTTTTTGACGGACGTGATAATGTGCATGAGGAGTCAATTCCCTAGTTTTCCTTCTCCCTATAGGTGCATATCATAAGCTTGTCAAAATGAAACAATAAATATGATTCGTCAGTTTCTGTTAGTCCCGTCCACAATGTTATCTTTTCGACACAAGGTTTTAAAAGATGTAATAGTAAGAATTGCGCATTTGTGGAGTTGAATTTGAAAATGGCGAAGCAAATATCAGTCAGTTGATACTTCAAAAAGCCTAAATTGGATATCCCAAATTGGTTCTGCTGCAAGAAACCAGGAGACACTTGATTATGATGAGTTCATCTCCGTTTTTAACCAGAAGTCCCACTGTCTCAGACTAATATTGCAGGAGGACATGTAAAGGTAAGTAACATTTTTGCAGTGTTTATAGTTAAAAAAAAAAGTATTCTAAACTAAATAAATATAATGCCATTTTATTGTTTTTGTCATGCACTGTAAAAAAAAATATGATCAGTAATCCATGGCAACATATGTTTTTACATTACTTTAACTCAAAAATAATTTAAGCAATTTCAAATTTCTTTTATAAGTTTTAGTTATGTTTCAACTTGATTTTTAAAGTCAGTTTTAATATAATTTAAGTCGAAACTTGTACAGCCAATTTGATTATACTTAATTCAAAGCAGCAACAGAACTTAAGTTTTTAAGTTGAAATAAGTGGAATTTTTTTTACAGTGTAGTTATAGGTTGTTGTTTGCTGTTTTGAAACTTTGAACTTGAAACACCTGTATTTTTTCTTGGTAATTTGGGATGCAGTTTTCATACTCTACGCTTTTCCCAGCCTGTTTTATGAAGGCCCATACCCATGAACATTTCTGGCTTCGCCCTGGCTCGAAATGCTTTTAGCACAGTTCATTATACTTATTTTTTATGGAATAAAGTTTATTCTGTGGCTTAAATTACGTTACTCAGAGACTGACATGTTTGGCGTGTCAAAAATGTTACATACACACACACAATATATACATAAATGTTACAAATGTTACATAACATTTGTTAACTGTACTGGTGTATCCATGCTTTAAATAAAGTGTTTCCACAGAGAGCAGAGGATGTTGGGTAAGAGACTGTGGCGGGTTTGTCTGAGGGCGGGTTTGTGTCAGGTTTCAGGTTCGCGCCTCAATCTCTCCCCCACGCGCGCCTCTGGTAACGGCAGGCGGTGTTGACAGCTCGCAGCAGACTGAGGGAGTATTAAAAGCAAAGAAATTCAGGACCGACGGAGACCCTCCCCCTCATAAAGTCCGCTGTCATAAACGCTTCTTGTCGTCAGGCGTTGTGTGGCGGTCCTGAGACGGTTGCCAGGCAACCTGCGCTACATTGATATGCGAGTTGGAGGGAATCAGGGGAAGCCTTCTGCCTCTGGAGCATCAGTGTTGGGCGGTGCGACTCCCACCAAATACAAGAGCTCTCGTCTCTCTAATAACACTTGCGCAGCCAGGCGCTCAAGGCGGCGCATCTCAAAAGCTGGAATCCTCTCTCACTTTTCCTGCTATTGCACTCGAAGGCACTTAATGTCCTAGTTTTTTATCGGGTTTCAACCACGGAGACGCAGAACAAGGCCAGCAACTCTTTGAACACCTGAACAAAGCTGAAGTTTAAAGGTGCGGTCACATTTATCGTTGTTCTGCGAGTTTTTAGATTTTACCACGCAGATTTTGTGGTTGATCACGTGGATTTGCAGAATTGACCAATAGAAAGCTGCTTAAAAGTGACTTTTTTTGGGTGAGCTGTGCTTCATACATCACTACACTATCGACAAAATAGAAAACACCTTTTTTACCCCAAGAAATTTCGCTAATGTGACCGAACCTTAAGACTGAGAATTTGTCCTTGGGTCCAAGACGGGAAAGAAAAGACCTCATCAAGTTTGGCTAAAGACGGAGATAAAAACTTTGCACGTGATTAAACCGCCCTCTCTCATCTGTCCACCTTTGGCTCACGAACGGAAGAGCGAGCGCACTTGAGCGGAGGAGAGAGAGCTCATGACAGCTCAACTAGGGAAGAAGTGAAATGAAACTGGGCAGGAAAACACTGGAGCGCCGTCAGAAGCAACACACGAAAGCTCAGCCACTCTCCGTGATTCGGGATCTCCCTCCGAGCTAAAGGATGAGGGGATACGACTTCTCTCTGAGCTGCCAGGGATGTCTGTATGCCTCGGAAAGACGATCCCGCTCAGCATGTCCGATGCTATGTTCCTCCTGATGCTGTGCAAGGTAAGATGATTCCCATCTGGTAGGATCATCTGCCGGAGGCGTTTGATGGCGAGGTACAAAAGGAGAAATGAGATGAATGTTTGTCTTTGAAAATTCATGCATACAGTTGAGGCATTAAATACTGTAAAACAAGAGTGAAGAAAATATTAATAATAAATATTGCAAAAGTGATGGGTTTATTTGCTTCAAATGACAATAAAGTTACTGGAACTTCAGATGAATTTTTGTGCAATGTACGATTTATTCGTTTTATCATTACTGCACTGTAAATTTCTGACCAATAAGTCTTTTTCCATTACTTTAACTCATTTAACCAATTGCAACTTGATTTATTAACTCGATTTTAAGTCACTTTAATATAATTTAAATTAACTGAATTTGATTATACTTCAAAATTTAAGGCAGCAACTGAACTTAAGTTTTTAAGTTTATTTAGGTGTGATTGCACTGATTATGATACACTGGAAGTGTTTAGTTTGAAAGCTAATGTTTATTCTTATCTATTCTAAAGTATAAGTTGTAAATGATGTTCATAAAGGGCGTATTTGAGACCAAATGTGTGTTGGGAGAAAGTCCTGGTGCTTTCGGCAGCATTATAGGCTTTAGATTGAAATCAATACAGTATAAGACGCCTCACGGGCAGAATTCAAACAAAGCTTGAGGACAGTTTTCATCTGACATGTATTTGCTCAGGAGTGTGTGTGTGTGTGTGTGTTTGTATTGGGGGCTGTTTGTTTGTACTCCATTTTAAATCAATGCCTACAGCAACACTGTCAGAGCAGGTTAATGTCTTCAAACATTTCATATGCCTGAAATAACTCGAGTGGGAAAAGGTTTGGCCATTCACTTATCCAGAGAGGTTCATGTTTTCTGCTTAGGTGTAGCAGGAATGACATTTCGTTTGATTGGTCAACATCTGCGTATATATGGGGTTGCGCTTAATGCTGTGTGTCCATGTGCGTTGGGTTCAAACCCTTGTGCATTATGTACTGGAAAGACTTTCCACTACATACTGAATGTGGATGCAGGGATTTGCTTCCATTCAGAAACACAAGCATCATCTAAATGACAAATGACATCCAGTTTCAGTTCGTCTCATAGGAGATTCAGGTCTGGATTTTGTCATCATTGCATTAAAAGGCCCAGAAAGCCTGTTCATTATAATAGTGTCCACATATTTTTGTCATGCAAATGCAGTCAGGCAGCAAAATCTTTCAATTTGTCTTCTGTCAGGCTGCTCTTGCAACTTGGTTGCGTCAAGTCTGGTTATGTTGGTTCTCGGCAGAAAATATAATATTTACTAATGCCAAGGAATGGGAGAAATGCAAGTAGATTCAGAGTACCTGAAATCTGAATATTTATGCGTTTAATAACATTGACTGCACACTATAACTAGCATGCAATCTGTTTTAATAATAGCCTAATTGTCTATCTGTAAATCTGCTCTGGTTTTTCCAGCAAAGATTCCAGCAAAACCTAACAGTTGTGGCATTAAATGCTGTAAAACACAAGTGAATAACATATTAATATTAATATTGCAAAAGTGATATTAAAGGAATAGTTCACCCAAATGTGAAAATCATTTACTCACCATCATTGCAAACCTGCACTGTGAACTCGAATAAGTTGGCAAAACTCAAAAACATTGAGGCAATCGGTTACATCAAAATTTTTAAGTTAAGAATTTCAAAGTTTAAGTAAGCAGAACTGGCAGATTTTTATTTTGTACTCAAACATTTTAATTGTTCTTAAATTGAAATATTTGAGTAAATTAATTTTACATTTTAAATTAATACATTTTACAATAATAAATACATTTAACTTAGAAATTGTCATGTAATCTCAATCTTGTTTTTATTAGTGTAAACTTAGCTAGCTATAACTAGCTAATACAGAAAATGTTAATTTGTTAACATGTTAGCAATAGCATAGTATAGCACTTGCTCTTCTCAAACCAAGCCACATGCACCACTTGTCACCATGATGGTAACTCTCCAAAAACCCATATTTACAGAAACTCTTCTAAATTAGCAGAACAAAACATTAATCACTACTTATCTCACACCTAACATTAATCTTGCACACAAAAAACATTATATAACACTTAATTTTAGCATTTACTCTCCCATTCGAGTGCCATGGGCAAAGCATGCTGGGAAACAGAAATCCCAGCCCAGTTTCAGTTAAACGTAAGTTCGTCTAAATAAAAAGAAATGAGTTCATAAAACTTAAAGCAATCAAACAGTTCAGTTTACTTAAAATATATCAGTTCTGTGAACTCAAAAGAAAAAAAGTGCTAAATATTTATAAAAGTTCATTTGACTTAACTAATTTGTTTAATTTAAGTTTGTCCTACTCAAACCAATTAATTATTTTGAGCATTAGGTGAAACACAAAAGATGATATTTTGAAAAATGTTTAGGTTTTTTTTCCCCCTTTTTATCCATGCAATGAAAGTAAAAGGTGTGGAATGACATGATGGTGAGTAAATAATGACATAATTCTCAGCTTTGGTTGAACTAAAGAGCATTTGCTCTGTCATTTATATACTAGTCTAGTCTTAAATTTCACTTTAGACTAAGAAAACAGGCTAAAAAATATTGATCATCAATAGCATATAGAAATGCACTTTAGAATGAGAATGTCATGGGGAAAGAAAACTGCCCTCAAGTGATTTCTGAAACACTACAAAATCAAAAATCTAAGACACACAGAAGCATTTCTCTCAGATGCTGAAACTAAACACTGTGAAAGTTTTTGTGATGTTCAGAGCGCATGAATGTTTAAAGAGGCAAGCATTGAGGCCTTTTATGATTGGATCTTTGTTGTGAAACAACTCACGGTAACGTTTGAGCACCGCATTCATTTCACAGACAGCGCCATTCGGGGTTTACAACACATGAAGTGTAGCGTGAAACACCCTTTTGATTTTCTAAAAGCATAATCACGTTTTTTGAGCCTTTTGCAACATCTGTCACCACCATTTGAATTGGCAACCCTAAAACACAGAGCATTTGCATTCATACTCAAATTGTGCTGGGCATTATTTGTACGTTTTTATTAAAGGATATTTCCAGAGAACCTCATGACCAATGTTCCTGGACTAATGTCACATCGCTTGGCTGAATCACTGTGGTGTTGTCCCAGCTGGCCAGTTGGTAAAGTGGTTTTGGACGATCTCCACTTTGTTTCTGAGCTCAGCACAGCTGCTCTCTCTAGTGAAGCTGTTTCCAGCCTCATATTTTGGCATGTCTGACATTTGAAGCCTTCCCGAAACATGTCTTCTATCAGCGTGGAGCAGTTGTCTTCATGCATGAGAGCACATCTAGTGTACAATAAGAGGGTTGGGTTTGAGGAAAGCCCTGTTTAAGACACTATGACCAGACGCACGCTATCACAGACACACATCACTGAAAGAAAAAGATTCATTTGCTGATAGCAAGTAATGCAGTGCTCTTTAATTACAAACTAGACCTTATCTTTGTATATACTGGTACATATATGAAAGTATGTGTGTAAATAGGCCTCTATCTGTTAACTGCTTGAGTATAGTTTTGTAAACGTATATTATATGTGTGTATATACACTACCATTTAAAAGTTTGGGGTTGGTAAGATTATTTAAAAGTTTTTGAAAGAAGTCTCTTCTGCTCACCAAGGCTGCATTTGTTTGATCAAAAATACAGTAAAAACAGAGAAATATTATTACAATTTAAAATAACTGTTTTCTATTTTAATTTTCAGCATCACATGATCCTTCAGAAATCATGCTAATATGCTGATTTGCTGCTCAAGAAACATTTGATTATCATCATGTTGAAAACATTCTTTGATAAATAGAGTTAAAAAAAAACAGCTTTTATTTAAAATAGAATCTTTTGTAACATTATAAATGCCTTTACTGTCACTTTTGATCAATTTAATGCATCCTTGCTGAATAAAAAATATTTATTTATTTAAACAAAAATTAGAAAGACCATTCAGAGACTCTTTTAATGCGCTGAATCTTTTTTCTTTCAATGTCACTCTTGATAACAGATAGTTTATTTGAAAATAAAACAGATTTCCTTTAATTTGTGATAAAAGGCTCTTTTAGAGATAACACAATAGAGTGCTGCAGGGATGACGCATTTTTATAGGCCAAAGACCTGGAAACGAGTTGCATTTTAGCACTTCCGGTTCCATCGTCCCGAAGTCAATGGGTTTTTTGAATGGGATTTTGGCTAAATGGCTGAAATAAGGTCTGTGGTGAACACAAGCTCAAGATACTTTCACATTTTATTCTACGATTTAAAATACATCAGTATTACCCCACTCATGATTTTTTAAAGCTGTTATGTCTCTTGAAAAGGCGGTTAACAAGTGGCTAAATGGGACTACAGAGGCTGTCGGCGACATTAAACGTCATCACGCATAACAGATAAACTCAGTCCACTTTTACAGCCTAGTGTGCTTATAATCACGTTCTTAAAAACTTTCAGGGAAAAGTGAAAGAGTTGTCGGAAGCTTAGTGGTGGTGACGAAGTCGTGGGACTGTGGTGCAGTTCGTTTACCTTTAGCTTTTTACTTCTGACACATTTTTTTATGGAGGGCTTAATCCATAAAGATTGTGTTACTATGTGAAAATTATCTTGATGGACAAAACGTGTTAAGTATCACAAACTTTTGTTGATCACAGCTTATATTTTGCGATAATCCAAAAGCCTATGGAAAAATCCTATTGGGTTTTTGTCGAGGGAACCAGTTTGGGCTGGCCTACAAATTTATGTCATCACTGCACCACTCTATAGGATTCTAGAAATTCTAGGAAAGACCTTTCCGGATTAAACTGCAATTCCAACAGGATGTTTTGACCATAGGGCATCTATTGTGTCTTTCACTTTCCAATATTCATGACAAAAGGACTGGCACATTGTTGTCCAGCCCTTGTGGACCGACTGAATGCCAAACCACATGAATGACTGCATTCATCATGAATCTGGACCGTGAACGAGTCTCAAGGGATCCCAAAATCACATCATCCCGCAGTATAGCGTGTCAATCTGCCATCAGACTTCTGGAAAGCTGTTGGCACAGGATTTATTAGACAAGAGAAATGTCTGTTTCTTCGAATTTCTTTCATCTCCCAGGGGTTGGTTTTTATTACAAATAACAGATTTAAACTTCATTTATTTGTATTTTTTCTTCTTTCTTAATATTTGTTATATGAAGGTCACATTGGAAACATCTTGTCATGCCTTCGCAGTGTATTTTTTGCTTGATTTTATGTATAGTTATAGTTATAAGTTATCATTTTACTAGGGCTGTCAAGCGATTAAAATATATAATCTAATTAATTACACGATGTGCCGATTAATTAATCGCAAATTAATTAGTGTGTAATGTTGCTGTTTGAGCATAAACAACATCTGCAAAGTTACGACGCTCAAAGTTCAATGCAAAGGGAGATATTTTGTTTTATAGAAATCACTGTTGAAGGACTACAACAAATGGCTGGTAGGGACTACAACGAGCTTCTTCCCGGGTTAGTGACATCACTAACCCTAAAATTTACATAAACCCCGCCCCCAAGAACACACAGTTGTGAATAATACTAAAACTTTAGTGAATAATAAATGATCTGTGGGGTATTTTGAGCTGAAACTTCACAGACACATTCTGGGGACACCAGAGACTTATATTACATCTGGTAAAAGGGGCGTTGTAGGTCCCCTTTAAGTATTAAGTCATTATTGTGTTAAATGAGAAAAGCATCAAATATACATTACAAAAAAGTAGCTTTAGAAAGAAATATTTTATTTGATTCAACAAAGAATTTATTACACATAAAATTCGATGATTTGTTTTTTGTTTTTTTTTTTCCTCAGAAGCTGCATCTGAATTCGTATTTAGATATATTTAAAGACCAAAACAGTTTGGTTACAAACATTCTTCAAAAAATTAAGGTGAGTAAATGTAAATAAACAGAATTTGAATTTTTGGGCAAACTATCAAAAAATACGAAATTTTTTTTTAATGAAGTGATACTCTAAATAAGAAACTAAAACTGCCAGTAGGTGGCGGTAAATGCCTAAATGAGTGAGTCATTCATCGTTCAATTCATTCAAACAGCTGATTAATTCAGGAATGAAGTAAATGGTTCTCTTTATGAATGAGTCATTGAATTATTAATTCACCCGATTGATTTGTTCAAAATGCGGATTCATTCAGAAACGAAACACTGCTGTGTTTCGCACAACAGTTCGGCTCTGGCTTTTTAGGTAATGTTTTCATTGGCAATATTGCGCAAAAACACACAATATTGTGTCTAAAATATAGCACAATATTAACTTCTTATTTATTTAACTTTTGTATAAAATCTGTATCACAGTCGTGCTATAAGGGATAAAAACAGCCCTTGTGTGATATTGCGCTTGTTACTCGTGTGATATTGCTTAAATATGATACAAAAACATTTTTGAAAACAAAAAGCATTTTTGCGACAATATTTTGAATTTTAGGGTCATTCTAACTGCATTCTATAGGCTTCATCATTGCCCTGCTGGGGGGGTGCATTAAATAATTTTTTCATAACTAATTAATTAAATTTTTGTGTTAAATTGACAGCCCTACATTTTACTCTTGTCCCAGATCCAGAAATCCCTCATTAAAATATTGAATGTATTTTAAAAATGCTGATATAAACAAAGAGTGAAACAATCCTAAACCCTCCCAGTATTTATTTATCCATGTATTGTCCGTTGTATTATTAGACAAATGAAGGACCACAGGACCAAAAGTGCCCATAGTTTGAGTTTATATTCTTTTTTTTTGCCTCCAAACTGCACACAACTCCAGCAAATTAACATACAAAACTAGTTCACTGTACTTGTAATATTTGTAACATTTATCCATTAATTATTAGAAAGCATAAATGTTAAATAGGGACAGCAGTGCTAAATACATGTGCAAACAACATCTTTTTCCTGAGTTCAAGCACATTTTTCAACGGCTGATTATGTTTTATTCAGGGGACGATAGAAATGAATATATTTTTGATGAAAAATCTCTTTCATGCCCCTTAATAAATCATTACTCTGTAAAAGCCTTAGGAAAACCAGTGCAACTGAGCAGAGAAATGCTGCAGTGACCACTACGTTTATATACAACAAATTATGTTTTATTAATAATTTGAATATTTTTATTTAAAATAAACCTATAAATGATTACCTTTGTATTCTTTGAAATACATTATATCTTCAAATAAATACTATAGTATATAAATATGGTAATCATTTAGCACCATGTTATATATAAAAGTACAATAGCATTAACGATAGCATCATTATTTCATAGTACAACCACCTTATGTGGTCATTTTATTTGATTACTACACAGAAAACATTTAAATTACTCACTCTAGTAAATTTACTCTAGTAAATTAGAATAACACTTAATTAAATGTGATATTTTGAAGTAGAATGACTACTGAAGATAGATGAAGATTTTTTCTTTTAAAATGTACTTCAATAATCTTTGTTTATTTAAATTTGACAAAGTATTTTCTACAAATACAGTAGGTTGCTTTTTATGATTGTGTGTTGATGTTTACAAATCATGTTTTATTCCATTACTAACATCTCAAATCAGTTTGTTAAAGTCTTTTAACTGTCTAAATATCAACTGATGGTTGGTTTGTGTGTGTTTTCCCAGATTGGTGTGAGAGGAAAACTGCAGACTTCTCCAAGGAAAATGGTAAACACTGCTCTAAGTGATGAGGAAAAGGGAATTCAAGACAAGGAAAGCAAGGAGGAATCCATTCTGGCCATGCTGGGAATCATTGGGACTATCCTCAACCTAGTTGTCATCATCTTTGTGTATATCTACACAACACTGTAAGATCATACAGAACATACAGTCACTTTCCCTTGAGACTCTGGAATTCTGAACTTCGCGATGATTGGCGGCGAGATTCTGGCATGGAAAAAACAGGCCGTTCCACCAGGGAACCCTGGAAATGTGTGCTCGTATATACACCGCTGTGGTGGAGTTCACTCGCACGTCCAGAGGGAAACATGGAGAACAGATTCCCTTCAAACACAGATGATACCATCCGGAACGTCATAACCTGTAAATATGCACGCTATTTCCATATTTCCGGTCATTTCCGGCAGGCCGATCCAGCGAAACAGGACCGTTTCTATGCATGGCTCAGTCCGTAGGACGATCTCATTCAGATTAGCTGTTTTGATAGTAAACTTACAGTGAGATTTCTTACACCACTGATTCAACAAGAGTCAAACATCTGCAGGCAACAGTATTCTACATTTCAGGTTTACTCTTACTGTATTTAAAATGTTGCTGTTTACAATAAAAACAGCTAATAGTATTGAAATAGATCTGAATTTTGTCATCAGTGCTGCCATGAAGGCATTTTAATACACCCTTGAGAAATACATAATCATTTATAATAATGACATTCTGTAGTTTGGCTGTAAAATGTGTCATTTGGACGTTTCAGGCTAGTTTGAACCAGTTTTGAGGTGCAGTCAATATTTATTTTTGTGCAATGCTTATTTGCAGATCTTCTTTCTTGTTCAGTATTGTTTTGTGCGGGTTTTAGGACATGTGGGGTGTTATATTGAAACGTAATTTTCCGTGAAGGTGTTTCTTATGTATGTGCATTTTTAAATATATTTCTTTATTTTAAAAAACAACTATTTCCCATTGTTTTCGAGAAATTTCGACTACAATACAGGGCAAAAGTGATGTCCAGAGGGGATATTTGTTTTTAATGACCCTACAAGTTCAACTGAATCATCAAAATGTGAGGAAAAAATTTAAATATGAGGGAAGAACAAAACACTAAACTTGGTTAAGGTATTTATCTGACAAAATTATTTGGCAAAAAAGGCAAACTACAGCCACAGGTAAAAAACAATGCATAGAAAAACAAAAAGCTCACAGAAAAAAAGACTAGTCTACAATATAATCAGTTATTAATATTTCATTGGTTCTTTGTGTTCATGATTTCTTTGTATGACAGCCTGGCCAAAAATTATGTCCACACAATTTGGCATGTTTCATTCAGTTATTATCACAAATAAAACAATCGACTCCAAGCACAACTACGCAATATGCTTACAAAATCAGTTTTATTAACATTTGAATAAAGGGTGAAGATGTCAATTTTCCTAGGCCGGGCATCACTTTTGGCCACTACTGTAAACTCAAACGGACTGTTGAATATAATACGTTCATTATAAATACAGACAGTGTTGCCTTAATAATGATCGACACATTGTCACATTCTTATCTGCAAAACATTTCAGACACAATATTAAGTTGCTTATTGGTGCACATAAGAATAGAAGCACATTTCAGTTTTATTATTCTAGAAATGAAAGGGAATAGTTTTATTTATCTGATGCAAATTTGTAATTTGTAGTTTCTATATTCTATCCTAATACCAACATGAGACTGTACTAACGTTAATAAAAGCACAACAGCAGCAAGGATAATTGCAGAATGAATGAATGTACAATATGTCAGCAAATTATTTCTGATAATAAGACAGAAACTATGTAAAATCTAGTTGTCAGTGCATAAAGTGCCTGTATTTCTGCAAGATATTCTCTAGTCTCTCTGTTTAAATAATCTTACTGTATAAGAAATATTATTATGAAGAGTCTTAAAGTCTAAAGGCTCGTTCACATCATAGACGATAACTATAACTATAAAGATATAGTCCTAAAAATTGTTCTAAATATAAAATAATTGAGTCCACAACTTTTTTTTTCCAGCTGATTAACAATAAATACATTGACAGCCAATCAGAATCCACCCTGCTTTAAGAGCTTGAGCATTTAAAGTGGCCGACGACAAAACTGCAGCACACTTATAATAATCTAATATAGTTATCTTTATAGTTGTCGTTCTTGGTGTGAACGGGCCTTTACAGCAATGGCATTTTCCTATCTTTACTTAAAGCTTCTGTTTTGAAAAGTCAAGGTAAAGTTTATAATAGAGAATGTAGTTGAACGTCTTATGGCTGATCATCAGATACACTCTTTAATGTCATGGGCACATTTCATTGACACACTCTAGTGGTTGTGTAAATCATGTCGAATTATGTTTATATTGGCTTTTAGTTGACTTTACTTTCACGTATATATCTGTTAATATCTATGGGGACAAAATGGTTCAGCGTTACAGTAATACACCTTTGTACAAAGGCGGTCTTGTCTAAAACTATTTTATGTATTTGAACATGTAATATTGCTACTGCTGATTTAGTAAAGATTGATAAAATTATTAAAAAAAAATTCTCTTTTCTCATTTCTTCATCAAACTGAATATTGAATTAGACAAAGTGAAACGCCATCAGAACACTTTCCTCTTTTTCTATTATTTCTATCGCTTTTTAAGGACTATAACAAACGGCTGGTAGGGACTAAAACGAGCTTCTTCCCGGGTTGGTGACATCACAAACCCCAAAATTTACATAAACCCCGCCCCCAAGAACATGCAACAAAGGGGGTGAGGCCATGTTGGGCTGCTTTAGAGAAGAGGAAGAGTTGTTGTAGTAGAGTGTTGTTGACATGCCGTCATTTTACGCCAGACTGCTTCACAAGCGAGGGTCAATTCAATGCTGGATTTGCACAAAAGATTAACATGACGGCACATGCTAGTCGATGAGTTGAATCAACTCCACAGCAACTACATAAATTTATCCACTAACCATTCAGAAACGTCTAAAAGTTGTAATTTCTTCCTGAGTCTCTCAATCAGTGTCCGACTCCGGTTTGAGCAATGTAAGACTGAACACCGTTACTGACAATCCTCATTTTGGCTGCGTGAGATTCTCCAGCTTTGTTGTTGTTGAGCAACCGAAGCGTGAGCTGTTAAAGCTCCGCCCTCTACTAGGCTATAACTGCGGGGAGCAGCAGCTCATTTGCATGTAAAGGGACACACACAAAAATGGTGTGTTTTTGTTCACACCCAAATAGGGGCAAATTTGACAAGCTATAATAAATGATCTGTGGGGTATTTTGAGCTGAAACTTCACAGACACATTCTGGCGACATCAGAGACTTATATTACATCTCGTAAAAAGGGGCATTATAGGTCCCCTTTAATGTTCAGCCTTGCTGCCCTGTTTATGATGGGATGAGTTTTAACGTTAACACAACACAATGAAGTTATGTGACTGTCAAGACTAAAATCTAATATGAAGAACAGACAAATCTGTAGAAACCAAATTATCCCTGAACACTTCTTTGTGTGATTTACATTATACGTATCTCCAAATAATTAAGGGGCTTTCTGGATTTAAGGCAGGCTGGAATAGACATTTTCAGAGAAAGACCAAAAGAAAGACAGAGGCGAGAGATCTAAAAACAGCTAAACGTCTCTCAATATGTGAAATGATGCAGTCGAGCGAGTAAACAATGTCATTTGAAGATTCACAGCTGCAGAAATTCAAATGAGCCCAGGAGCCTTTTTCTCAGGCTTTGTTTTACCTGGATAAAGAGCGTCCAGATGCTAAAACAGAAAAGCTTCAAAGTCCCCATTCTACAGAGTCTTTCTCAATAAACAACTGATTATTATTGTGAACAAACAACTGCATTAAAAACTGTTTGTGCAAGACTTTCACACGTCTTGCATATAAAACACGTAGGCCTACAACAAAGAACATTAGTTAGGATAGGTAAGAAACACAATATAGATATATAAACATACTAGGCTATAACTGCAAGTACTTCACTTTCTTCAATTGGTGCCAATGGTTTCTGTTGTATTTAGTTTTGTGATGCTTTTGAGAGAAACAGCCCTGATTGATTTAGTTCAGTAAACGATTTGTCAGAAAGTCCTTTTAACTTTTCATTGAAGTGCCCCTATTATGCTATTTTAAAAGTTCCTCATTTTGTTTTGGAGGTCTCCTAATAGGTTTAAGTTCAAGAAACACTTTAATTTTCTCATAATATACATTGCAGCATCACCTAATTTTTCAAAGAGTCTGAAAATGGTTCATGTGAAGATTCAGTCTTTCTAAACCCCTCCTTTCCAAGAGCCTCATTTGCTCTGATTGGTCAGATGACCCAGTCTGTTGTGAAATGCCTTTACCATATCTAAGTCTCAGGCTTCCTCAGCACTTGATACACAGTGACACAGCAGTAACAATGGTGTCAGTTTTACCATATCAGCCTCATCATTTGGAAGTGCAGCAAAGGGCATTTGCAGCGCTGAAAACAGCATATTCTCGACATGAACAACACGTACCAAACTCTTCCAGTCTCAGCTAAAACTACAATAGACGCTGTTCACAAGCAGCCAATGAAGACCATAGGCTGGCATTATGCAAATTTGTTACATTGTTATGTAGGTATGCAACAGGAAGTGAGACTGGAATTACTGATGACTCATTTCGGCAGTTCAGAATCTATTCTTTCTTTTAGGAGACAATAACTTTATTTGTCATGCACTTTGATCTTTGAAACTTTGCAGACCTTTTACATTCACAAACAGCTCTATTACACAGCAAAGGTAATATTCCAAAAAGCATAATAGGGGAACTTTAAAAGAAGTGACTCAGAGTGATTCGTTGGGGAATCTGATTAATTTTTGATTCACTAAAAAGAACCGGCTCACCAGACTACACTGAGACGACTCAAGAGAAAGCGGGTAACTGGAAGCTTTGAATCGGACATAACTGAAAAATGGTTCAGTGAGGTTGAGGTTGTTGAGGCTGTTTTGTGAATCTTTTTGACTGACTCATTAAAGAGAACTGGCTCATAAGAGTCATTTTTTGGGAATCAGACATTACAACTCGCGCTTTGTTCAATGTCATGTGTGCAGGAAACACAGTTGCTTTCAAACAAAAGATGATGACGATGCCTATATGAATGCTCACAAAGCTTTTTAATCACATTTTTAGTTGCATTTGCAATAATTTCAGTCGCAATCGGGAGCCATAGGTTTAGAATCCTCTAACACTAAGTATTAGGATTAAGTTGATTAAGTAAGGAATAAGGTACGAGAGGCTGTGCTGTAACGCTTCGCGTCGTGCCTAACAACGCCCTTCAGCCGTGACTTATTCACAATACAGCACTAGCCTCGAGTACCTTATTGCTTTTATAAAACGGTTACCACACAATACAAATATTAAAGCCAAAAATATGTATCAATGCAACTTTCATGAAGTAAAGTTTCACTAAAAGCCTTCCTTCCGCCAGAAAAAATAGTCCCTGACCGTGAACAGCAACAGAAGTTACATTATTACGCCATTAGATGGCGGCAAAGACTGTCTTTATGAGTGTGTCAGTCAGTAGCGAAGACTTTTACATTGAACATGGAACAATACGCAACTGACGAATGCTTTGACTAGCGCTGTCAGTCACGGGAAAACCCCTCAACTGTTAAAAGGACAGGATAATACATCATACATTTAAACAGATTTTTTATTATGAACATAGGACTGACATGAAGGAAAATGCTAAATCTGAATGCAGGTAATAAACTCGCTCACTCGATCTCTTTCTCACAATACTCTTCTACATAAAACAGTAAGCTTCAATGAACAATATCAATTGAGAACACAGTTTACATTGCTAAGAGTGGTTGCTAAAGGTGTTGTGTAGTGATACACAGAACCGTTGGGTGAAGCGATCATAGCCGTGTTTTATCGTGAATAAAACACAGCTATTGACCAATCAGAATCATGGACAGGAACTAACTGTTTTATGAATTGATTTTTTTATATGGCACATGGTATAAGTGCCAAAGTTTTTGTGCCGATCTTGCCGCTTCTCAAATGTAGAGATGCTTTACCAAACACATGAGAAGCGGTGTGATAAAACAGATAAAACACATTATTTAAATGACAACATTTCAGACTAATCTAAAAAGACGCATAATGCAAAAACTCACAATGCAGACACTCAATAGTGAGCTGATCTTGTATTCTGTGTAACTCTCACTGCTGACTTGTGCCAGTCTCATTTGCAAAATGTAATTGACTTCAGGTCATCCAGGTATTTGAACGAAGTCAAATTCATTTTAGCTAAACACGTTCAACGTCACTACAAACAAACAAGAAGTGATTAAGAAAATGAAACGTTGCTTGTGTTCTGTGTCTCAGAGATATTCTGGGCCTAATGCTGTTCACCTCTCGCAGTTGTATTGGAAATCTTTTGTACTATATTGAAAACCATCTCATCTTTTCACGTCTGGCTCAGGGCCGGTTATGTCACACCTGTGAGATGATGAAGCTTCTGGTTTTCATCAGAAGGACATTACAGGTTGTCCAGTGAATCGCTCTGGCCGAGTTAAGGGAGTGAAATGGTTTGGTGGAGAGCCGCATGTCTTACATAAATTTCATGGGCTCTGCACACATTTCATCTTCCCTGTCCCTCTCAAAACTTATTCGAGCGTTCCTGATCTAAACCAGAGAGACTCTGACACCCATGACCAATCCCAAATCCAACATAAACCTCAGGAAAAAAAGATGAAAGAGGATCAAGGAAATATGAATAATAAGGTGTGTTGTATTTTTAGGTTTTTGGAAGAAGATTGAAAGTTAGATAGGAAAAAGAAGAATTGAAAGTATTGAGAATTGAAAGAATTGAAAGTATAGAAAAAATAAACAACTTACACCTAAAAAACAAAGTTGTGGCGAACTGCATAGTGTAATTATGTGATGCATGGGGTGTTCTGTAAATATGCAATATATACACTACTGTTCAAAAGTTTGGTGTCTGGGTTGAAAAGTAATACTCACCATGCATCATTAGCCATGAATTTACCATGAAAAACATCTAGAATGCAGTTTTTGTGGCAATACACTTGTGGAATATTTCTCGCATTAAGCCATAAAAACAAAATTATTAAGAGAAAAATGCTGATGTGTCTTCATGTTTTTGTGACAGATTTACTGTGAGACTATATGCTACAAGTGGCACAACGACAGCTGAAAATCACCCCACTGTATCACACATCCCAAACACATTGTATTTTCTAAGATGCCAAAAATAAAAGCACTGACCCTCTTCCAGTCTGAGTCCCATCATGTTTTCCTTCAGTTCTCTGTTTGTTTCTGTCACCTCTTTCCCTCGTGGTTATCCTTGTCATTCTGAAAGAAATGTCAAGAAAACAAATGACATGGGTCACTGTTACATCAGACTTTACAGGTGTTACACCGCAAAAAAATGATGTGGTATTTTTGACTTGTTTTCCAGTACAAACATCAAAACCTTCTTAAATCAAGATACATTTATTTGAGAAGTAAAATGACTTAAGTCTTGTTTTCTGAAAAATGTATCAAAATATAGTGAGTTTACGCTTAAAACAAGAACAAATATTTGCCAGTGGAGTCAGAAAACTAAACTTGTTTTCCCTTTGAATTGAGTTTATTTTTCTGACCCCTCTGACAGATATTAAAGCAGTAACCCACTTTAGAACAGCTAAACCCCCTTGGCGGTTCTAAATTCACTGTAAACCACAACTTCATGGGGCTTATTGCTTTTATAAAACGGTTACCACACAATACATGAAAGGCAAAATGGATTAATATGTTACTTTTTTAAAGTTAAATCATTAATTGCCATCCTTCCGCACGAAAAATAGTCCCTGACAATAGTAGGCCAAGCGGAAACAGAATAGGTCTAATGCCTTTTGGCGCTCAAATAACAAATAGGGACTGGAACTTTTCTCATGTGCTATGTTTTTTATTTTTTTATTTTTAGGGGCGTCGATTTGACCTACGGTGGCCGAGAGAGCTCAACGCGCTGCAACTGAAGAAAACACATGCAAATAGAAAAAACACCAGCAAATAAAGAAAACATCTTCATCAGTTTGACAACACATGCACTGCAAAAGTTCACAACACAAGCAAATACAAAAACGCGCTGCAAAAGTTCACAACACATGCAAATACACGCGCTGCAAATACTCACAACACAAGCAAATACAGAAACGCGCTACAAATAGCACATACCAGGCCTGGCGATCTCAAGCCCCCCTCTGCGATGATCTGAATAATGATGATGATGATGATGATTAGGCTACTTTTAGAATTAAATTAATATTTTAATTTGCCCTGCAATAATTTATAGCACATCACGCATAACCGACGCGCTGTAATAAGATTAGCTAACTCCTCATTTAAAAAAAAACAACTTGTTTAACACATCTCTTCTCATTTTTTTCACTACGTATGGGCCACAGGAAAAATATTAAGAAATAAGTTAAGGTTAAATAGTGTTATCAGAACATGTTGAAGTAGAGCTCTCATCGCTGAGTTTTTAGTTTCACTTTCTGCAGTGAATAATTGACTGGGATTTGAGACATATAATCAAGTAAATTATTAAAAAAATATATATTATTTATTATTAATAATGTATTAATAATATTTTTAATGCAAAATAATACCCCCCTAAATCGTTTGTCTTGGCGCCGGGACTGGCACAGACCACAACGAAAATGTTATAAGGGAACACCAACAAGTGACGAACCTGGCTGGGATCGCTTATTGTTCAATGTTTACTCTTCAGTGGTGTGCACCTGAAAGGTGAGTTTTTTGTTTATCTTTGCAGCGCGTTTCTGTATTTGCTTGTGTTGTGAACATTTGCAGCGCGTTTCTGTATTTGCTTGTGTTGTGAACATTTGCAGCGCGTTTCTGTATTTGCTTGTGTTGTGAACATTTGCAGCGCGTTTCTGTATTTGCTTGTGTTGTGAACATTTGCAGCGCGTTTCTGTATTTGCATGTGTTGTGAACATTTGCAGCGCGTTTCTGTATTTGCATGTGTTGTGAACTTTTGCAGCGCGTTTCTGTATTTGCATGTGTTGTGAACTTTTGCAGCGCGTTTCTGTATTTGCTTGTGTTGTGAACTTTTGCAGCGCGTTTCTGTATTTGCATGTGTTGTGAACTTTTGCAGCGCGTTTCTGTATTTGCTTGTGTTGTGAACTTTTGCAGCGCGTTTCTGTATTTGCATGTGTTGTGAACTTTTGCAGCGCGTTTCTGTATTTGCATGTGTTGTGAACTTTTGCAGCGTGTTTCTGTATTTGATTGTGTTGTGAACATTTGCAGCGCGTTTCTGTATTTGCTTGTGTTGTGAACTTTTGCAGCTCTTTTCTGTATTTGCATGTGTTGTGAACTTTTGCAGCGCGTTTCTGTATTTGCTTGTGTTGTGAACTTTTGCAGCTCTTTTCTGTATTTGCATGTGTTGTGAACATTTGCAGCGCGTTTCTGTATTTGCATGTGTTGTGAACTTTTGCAGCGCGTTTCTGTATTTGCTTGTGTTGTGAACATTTGCAGCGCGTTTCTGTATTTGCATGTGTTGTGAACTTTTGCAGCGCGTTTCTGTATTTGCATGTGTTGTGAACTTTTGCAGCGCGTTTCTGTATTTGCTTGTGTTGTGAACTTTTGCAGCGCGTTTCTGTATTTGCATGTGTTGTGAACTTTTGCAGCGCGTTTCTGTATTTGCTTGTGTTGTGAACTTTTGCAGCGCGTTTCTGTATTTGCATGTGTTGTGAACTTTTGCAGCGCGTTTCTGTATTTGCATGTGTTGTGAACTTTTGCAGCGCGTTTCTGTATTTGCTTGTGTTGTGAACATTTGCAGCGCGTTTCTGTATTTGCTTGTGTTGTGAACTTTTGCAGCGCGTTTCTGTATTTGCTTGTGTTGTGAACTTTTGCAGCTCTTTTCTGTATTTGCATGTGTTGTGAACTTTTGCAGCGCGTTTCTGTATTTGCTTGTGTTGTGAACTTTTGCAGCTCTTTTCTGTATTTGCATGTGTTGTGAACATTTGCAGCGCGTTTCTGTATTTGCATGTGTTGTGAACTTTTGCAGCGCGTTTCTGTATTTGCTTGTGTTGTGAACATTTGCAGCGCGTTTCTGTATTTGCATGTGTTGTGAACTTTTGCAGCGCGTTTCTGTATTTGCTTGTGTTGTGAACTTTTGCAGCGCGTTTCTGTATTTGCATGTGTTTTGAACTTTTGCAGCGCGTTTCTGTATTTGCTTGTGTTGTGAACTTTTGCAGCGTGTTTCTGTATTTGATTGTGTTGTGAACATTTGCAGCGCGTTTCTGTATTTGCATGTGTTTTGAACTTTTGCAGCACGTTTCTGTATTTGCTTGTGTTGTGAACTTTTGCAGCTCTTTTCTGTATTTGCATGTGTTGTGAACATTTGCAGCGCGTTTCTGTATTTGCATGTGTTGTGAACTTTTGCAGCGCGTTTCTGTATTTGCATGTGTTGTGAACTTTTGCAGCGCGTTTCTGTATTTGCTTGTGTTGTGAACATTTGCAGCGCGTTTCTGTATTTGCATGTGTTGTGAACTTTTGCAGCGCGTTTCTGTATTTGCATGTGTTGTGAACTTTTGCAGCGCGTTTCTGTATTTGCATGTGTTGTGAACTTTTGCAGCGCGTTTCTGTATTTGCTTGTGTTGTGAACATTTGCAGCGCGTTTCTGTATTTGCTTGTGTTGTGAACATTTGCAGCGCGTTTCTGTATTTGCATGTGTTGTGAACTTTTGCAGCGCGTTTCTGTATTTGCTTGTGTTGTGAACTTTTGCAGCTCTTTTCTGTATTTGCATGTGTTGTGAACATTTGCAGCGCTTTTCTGTATTTGCATGTGTTGTGAACATTTGCAGCGCGTTTCTGTATTTGCATGTTTTGAACTTGCAGCGCGTTTCTGTATTTGCATGTTGTCAACTTTTGCAGCGCGTTTCTGTATTTGCATGTGTTGTGAACTTTTGCAGCGCGTTTCTGTATTTGATTGTGTTGTGAACATTTGCAGCGCGTTTCTGTATTTGCATGTTGTCAACTTTTGCAGCGCGTTTCTGTATTTGCATGTGTTTTGAACTTTTGCAGCGCATGTGTTGTCAAACTGATGAAGATGTTTTCTTTATTTGCTGGTGTTTTTTCTATTTGCATGTGTTTTCTTAATTTGCAGCGAGTTGAGCTCTCTCGGCCACCGTAAATTACGGTAAAAAATAACGCATTAAAATTATTAACACATTTTTATTTCTGAATCCGCGTTTTGAACGAATCGGGTTAGCCAGGTTTGTTGGACTTAAAATGGAGCTGCACCGATTGGTGTATGAGATCAAAGTACCGCTAGAGCGATTGGAGGTACGTTTACACGACAACGATACACTAAAACGGAAAAGTTTTTTCTATGTACAGATGACAGCGTTATCAAAACTACCTGAAAAAGAAAATTTTGAATAATTTTCCCTCAACACTTCGATTTCAATACACACGCGCACATCAACGTATGATAAGAAGCCTTTCTTTGACGGAAAGAAGGGTGTGGTCTCAAAATTAAAGGTGAATGATGCAACATAACGCCAGCAGGGTTCACTCATACTTCATAAATAATAAACATAACTTTTGCTGAAATACATAATACATGGAACTGCAGCAACAGACGAAGTGGCGCAGTAATACTGATGTAATGAAGTCAAAGGTGTATGTTTGTACTTTGTAAAGTAATTTACAATGGCTTCGAACGTGTCTCAACCAATCAGAATCAAGGACCGGAACTATTTGTTATAGTTATAGATATATATTATTATAAAGTGTTTTGAAGTAGAGTAATTTGTGATTGCAGTCAATAAAGTGATGCTTAACGTGTTACACTTGTGTTAATCAACTTTAAATATGATGCACAGATGCTGAACACACAAAGCAGACAAAAGACGTTTGGAGAGCAGATGTTTGGATCAAGCGCACAGGCTGCTGAAAGCTTCAGAGACATCATCTGATCACACATCTGACACGTCTGATCGCATGGCTCTCAGATCCATATTAAACTCAAGCTAAGTGACCTTGACTAAATTAGAGGCTCGCTTTGAGCTCCGGAGGAGGCTTGTGAAAGCAGTCATACAGTTTGCATAATCTTATGCGAGCTCTTGTGTTGTGCTTGACGTTTGGACAGTGATTAATTGTGTTAATATTTACTCACACACAGGAAATTGTTCTTTCACTTTTAGTCTATTTAAATTTCTTTATTCAAATGTATTTGCATTTTACAATACACATTGTTTTAAATCAGCTTTACAGAAAAGTATATTTTGCTTTATTTGAGTGTACTGTATGTGGATAAAGTTAGATATACTTGTATACAACTTTAAATAAAGAGCTGGGTGAATTATATTTTGCAATGAAATAAAAAAAATGACTTTAAAAAAAAATATATAATAAAAATCTGATCAGATCTTCTCAGTATGTGCCATTTGAAGCTTTTGTACACTTTTACTAATTAATGCCTTTGTCTTTTCAGGAGCTTTTATCTCATATAATAACATAAAATACATGCATAATATACACCGATCAGGCATAACATTATGACCACCTTCTTAATATTGTGTTGGTCCCACTTTTGCTGCCAAAACAGCCCTGACCCGTCGAGGCATGGACTCCTCTAGACCCCTGAAGGTGTGCTGTGGTATCTGGCACCAAGATGTTAGCAGCAGATCCTTTAAGTCCTGTAAGTTGTGAGGTGGAGCCTCAGTGGATCGGACTTGTTTGCTCAGCACATCCCACAGATGCTCAATTGGATTGAGATCTGGGGAATTTGGAGGCCAAGTCAACACCTCAGACTCATTGTTGTGACCCTAAAACCATTTCTGCTTTGTGGCAGGGCGCATTATCCTGCTGAAAGAGGCCACAGCCACCAGGCAATATCATTTCCATGAAAGGGTGTACATGGTCTGCAGCAATGCTTAGGTAGGTGGTACGGGTCAAAGTAACATCCACATGGATGGCAGGACCCAAGGTTTCCCAGCAGAATATTGCCCAAAGCATCACACTGCCTCCGCCGGCTTGCCTTCTTCCCATAGTGCATCCTGGTGCCATGTGTTCCCCAGGTAAGTGACGCACACACACCCGGCCATCCACGTGATGTAAAAGAAAACGTGATTCATCAGACCAGACCTTCTTCCATTGCTCCGTGGTCCAGTTCTGATGCTCACGTGTCCACTGTTGGCTCTTTCAGCGGTGGACAGGGGTCAGCATGGGCACCCTGACTGGTCTGCGGCTATGCAGCCCCATACGCAACAAACTGCGATGCTCTGTGTATTCTGACACCTTTCTATCAGAACCAGCATTAACTTCTTGAGCAATTTGAGCTACAGTAGCTCGTCTGTTGGATCGGACCACACGGGCCAGCCTTTGCTCCCCATGACCCTGTCACCGGTTCTCCTTCCTTGGACCACTTTTGATAGATACTGACCACTGCAGACCGGGAACACCCCACAAGAGCTGCAGTTTTGGAGATGCTCTGACCCAGTCGTCTAGCCATCACAATTTGGCCCTTGTCAAACTCGCTCAAATCCTTACGCTTGCCCATTTTTCCTGCTTCTATCAACTTTGAGGACAAAATGTTCACTTGCTGCCTAATATATCCACCCACTAACAGGTGCCGTGATGAAGAGATAATCAGTGTTATTCACTTCACTTGTCAGTGCTCATAATGTTATGCCTGATTGGTGTATATTATTAACCACCATAATAATATTTTGATTTAATGTTGCATTTAATTGTCAAAAACCAATTTGTGTCATGCAAGACAAAACCTCAACAGATTGTGCCACAAAAAAAATCACCTAGAGATTCATTTTAATAAGTTCAGCCTCCTGAAAGTCATTATATTATATAATTCAAAGGCTCACAGACACATCACTGCTGATCGGCATCAATTTAACAACTGTGCAGATCAAGTAGGTGTTTTCTGTCATTTTAGTGGAATATTGATTTGTTTTCTCTGTAATCTTCAACAACCAAACATGCATTTGGAATAAAGCCACAAATTTTATTCCATGCATTTGAAACAAAACCCTAAAGCTCCGATGGATACATGCGCACAAATTGCATGCAACCTGGAAAATCAACGTTATTTTGCTATATGAAGCCGTAAATAAAAGTGACACTGGCTCTGGCTGTAAGCCACATTGTAATGAGGTCAGCGGGGACCAAAGGAGACGAGACGAGCCGGCCTGCGTTAGAATGGCAGCCGTGTTCATGACGCTATTGAACAGATTGTGTTCGTACAATGAGTCAGATTAAGACAGCGAACGTCTTACTTTGATGTGTCACTGTGATTTCACAGTCTTCAGAAGATGCTCAGGTTTCACACACTGTTGATTTGGACTGTAAACAATGTCTGGTCAGTTGAAAGAGGATGTGAGTGTGATGTGACACACTGCCCTCTACTGGAGCGCTTCAGACTGACAGAGAACTCACTCCACCTGTTAGTTTGCTCTTCATCAATATTTCAGCTTTCCAGACAACAGCGAGACTGATGCAACATGTTCTGCTTCCAGAAGCACGAACCATAACTCAAACTAAATAAACATGTTTCATGCATTTGAGCAAGAAAAGACATTAATTCCATCAGAATGTACACTAGAAAAGTTTTTAAGTTTAAATGTTTTGTAAAAAACTGGCAGCTGTGGCTTATTGACAATATCAGTAAAATGTAATTCATACTTCTTTACTTCTAAAGCAATTTTATTCCTCACTGCATAACCGAATAATTCTTTCCTCCATTAAAACATTTTTGCATATTTTACCCTCTTTGCAATCCACATTTACTGCAATGGAAAGGATTTTGAGTCATAAAATCATTAGCTATTCTTAACATTATGGAGAACCACAAGTGTGTGTGTGTGTGTTTTTGTGACATATCAGGACACAAATTTGTATAATGACATGGGTATGACATAGGTATTACAAGGAGAGGGTGACTTATGAGGACATTGTTTCTGGAACAAAACACCAAATTCATATAAACCATCTTCTGATTCACCTGTACAGATAAATAAAGTTCTCTTGACATCTAGTGGACAAAACAGAGATTGCAATGCACAATTCTACCCTATCATTCTTTATATGATACACAGTAATTATTTAAAGTGTGCTTTAAAATCCTGTGAATTATTATGAGAACTTATTAATAAAGAGTCATTAATTGTTATATGATTGTCTTATTAGACTGAGAATTGACATTAACCAAGTGTTATTGACCTTTATTGCATTTTGTTAGTATGGTATGGCTGGGAAAATAAATATTGAATGACTGGAGATGTAAGGAAATATTCCATTATTTACAGTAATAATAATTATAATGAAAGTTACAACAATCTTTGTGCACATATTTTTCCATGTGAACAGCTAAACACTTTACATGATATCTAGACAGCCGTTTTAATTAAACTGTGTAGAATCAGCATTTCTCTGTAATTATACATGCATTGACTAATTTGTATTCCACCCTGCTGAGAGATTAAAAAAAAAAAAAAAAAAAAAAAAATTTTTTTACACGCAGCACGTCGTCATTCGCCCACCCGATAAAACGAACTGGGACAATCTTATTCATTATCAAAGTGTAAAACTTGAGGATGTCCTGTGGAGAGAGTGTAGATAAATTATTCTTTCCCTAATCCGTTGATAATTTATGCAATAACTGCAATTCATCAATTTGTCACACAACCTCAAACAACCTTAATGTGAATATTCACATTTTTACAGTTTTGGTTTCCCTCTTAAAATCAATGATTTATGATCAACTCAAAGGAGAATATAATGCTCTGAGGATTCAGTAATATTTCATGTACACTGAAAAAAAACTGGAGTAGGATTTACTTGAAAAAAAGCTAAGAAACAATTTTCACTCAGAAATTGCTAGAAAATTTAGCATTTTTTGAAGGCTATACACAATTCTAGGTGGCTTTAATTAGAAATTCTCAAGTAAAAGTACTTTGTTTCAAGTAAATATTACTCACATTTTGTTAAAGTTTGTTAATTTTTTTCTTAACTAATGCTTATAAAAATACTATAATTTTAAAGCTAATACATCTTATTTAGAGTCCTGAGTTATGTTTACAGTCACACTTTAGTTTAGGGTCCAATTCTCACTATTAACTACCTATTAACTATGACTTGTGCCTCAATAAACCCCTAATTACTGCTTATTAATAATTAGTAAGGTAGTTGTTAAGTTTAGGTATTGGGTAGGATTAACGAATGTAGAATATGGTCATGCAGAATAAGGCATTAATATGTGCTTAATAAGTACTAATAAACCTAGTAATATGCATGCTAATAAGCAACTAGTTTGGACCCTAAACTAAAGTGTTACTTTAAGCATTTTTTAGCATTGCAAAAATGCATTTGTGAAGCAATATCTGAACATTTGATAATTGAATAACAATATTTTTTATTCAATGTCTGATTTATAAATGTATTTTGATTTTTCAGCATTAATTTATGGAAACACAATCCAATCCCAGCTAATAAAATACATTTTGCTATAACGTTTCCTTTCAGTTATGGAAACGTTATTTCTGAATGTTCACGGAATGTTGAGTTTCTTAAAAACATTTTCTTTTGTTAAGGAAACATTCCATTTCATCATTTTGAAAACACGGGAACGTTACTTTTGAATGTTCTCTGAAAATTCCGAAACAAGTAGTAACATTTAAAAATGTTAGATTTCCAACTAAAACGTTTCAGATAAAAAAAAAAGTTCCATGAAAAATGTATAAATAATGTTTTTGTGCTAATGTTTTGAGAACATTATTAAAAACTTTTATTAACATGACTGGAAGAATGTTTGTTCTCAACTTTGAGAGAACCATGCCAGAACGTTCTGAGAAGGTTCCCTGTTAGCTGGGATGATTTTAAATGCCCACCTTTGAGTTCCCGTCCAGGCTGGTTGTTTACTTGAGCAAACTTGTCTGAGAGCGGCGAGCAGATGACCTTATCACCATGACATCTCCAAATAAACACTGACAGGCCTTTAGAGACACTAAACTAAAGCTCATACATAAATCAAGCCCTGATTCAATCAGATGGCCCACATTAAGCATTTGAGCCATAAGAGAGATCAAATCAATATTTAACACTTAAATATTGATGTTGTTCAGGGTCAGAAACATGATGCAGTAACTAGTGCACAGGAGCGGTTAAACCCGGGTTGGTTAAGGTCAAGATCAGGTTAGCTGACGTTTCTGCTAATTAGCGCAAACAATGTGTTTCGGTAAAGCAGCAGAACACAGTTTGTTTTTTCTAGGAAGTGCACCAGTGCAGCAAACACTGAAAGTGCTCAGAGAACAGAAGTTTCACAGCGAGGCTGCGAGCGAACGCCAGCAGTCCTGTCATCGTGATGCTCAACACATTAAATATGAAGACATTACAAGACAGCTGTCCTGGATTTCACATTGCAGACAAGAGGAGGTGAAGTGGAAATGCATTTGCATGAGTCTCACAATCAGACAATCACAATCAGTGCAGTAAAAATAAAGTTCAGTTTGAGGCATCATTGATTTATCAGCTTTAACGCAATCAATGCTGGAAGAATTACTACTCTTCTCAAACATGCACTGTAAAAAAATGTTGTTTCAACTTAGTGTTCATGCTGCCTTAAAATGTTACCTTTAGTCAACTTAACCCTCTTGTGCTCTTCGGTCATTTTTGACCAAAAAATGTTAAGTTTTGATTTTTTCAGAATTTTTACTTCATCAGAATGGTACAAACAAGGTTTTGGCAATTGCTATGTGAACACACAAACAAAATCATGAACATAATCTGAAAAGGTTAAATGATCCTGAAAAAAAAAAAATAGTCACACCTTTATTGTTCACGGTCAAAAATGACCACATCAAATGAGAAACAAATTTCATCTAGTGGAAACTTTTGGTACTGCGCCCAAACAAAATCTTACTGAAAGCTAATTTTTTGAGATAACCTCAAATTTGGATTTATGGCTTTGATTTTTTCACAGTTTTAGAGTAAAACATGTTTTGAAAAATATATATTTCATAGACATTGAAAATAGTATTTTTGCACATTTTTCATAACATAAAATTATATAGTGTGTGTATATATAGATTTATATATTTATTTATTTTTTTACTTTTTTTCACTTTAGCAATAATCTGCCAAGTGTCTTTTTTAAAAAGAGACCAAACTTCAGTCTGTGCTCCAAAGCATTCAAGATTTATGTCAGTTTAAGTTGGAAATTTCATTTTCAGGTCTATGCTCAAAAATGGTTAACAGGTAATAAATGGATCATAATTATTCCAAAAAATATATAATTTAGTACCGTAAAAGCCCCTAAAAATACAAAATATTAAATAAAAAACATTATCAATATTTCATTATCTATTTAACCACACTGTAAAAAATAACCGCCACTTATTTATAATAGTCTTCATACTAATGCTGAAATTTCCTACTTTCCACTTCTGAAGTCGTGATTACGAGCTTGTCGCGTTCAAGTGCTTTGTTGTTGGAAAGAACAGGAATGGAGGAGGAAACCAGGTTTATTCTTGTCTATTTATTGAGAAAATCTTATTAAAGCCAAAATTATATTTAGCATCCCATTCATTGACAACCATATAAACATTCACCGTGCTATCTAGATAGTCAGCTTGCTGACCATTCTGGAATTTCAGTCAAATAAAGGCTATTTTTTTGCTGTGTATAAATAAATACAATACGCTTCAAATGATTATTCATATGTGTAAATATGCACTACTTTAACAAGACAAGGTGATGTAGCTGTTGTGGAAAAACTAATAAAGAATAGCAGTAAGAGTAGCAATCGTTCTCCACACCACCATGCTTAAAGTTTATGACATGCCCAAATCGGGAGCTCGGGTATCAAAATTATCCCCGAACTTCCCAGTGGCAAATACGACTTGAGAGGGCATCTGTCACGAGTGGTTGCAGGAACCCAGATGAAGAAGACGAATATAGTTCAAACACGAAGGTTGAATGAGGATAATACAAATAACCCTGTGACAGGCAGGGCAACACACACTAAATGTAATGGAGACCAAACACTGAAGGACTGTGAGGGAAGAACTTAAGTAGAGAACACAAACAAGGATAATTAATCAAACACAGCCGACACATACAAACTAATAATGACGTTAACCAAGGAGACAGATGAGTGGCGGGAATCTGAACAAAGACGACATGACAATTAAAAACAAACTTAAAGTCCATGAAAACTAAGACAAACCAAACGTGACTTTGACAGCATCCATGTTCAATTTCTAACTAGAAATCTCGTATTTATGTTTATTCCGATAGCACGTGAAGGCAGCATAAGCATTTATAAAAATAGAAGTCTTTAAAAATAGATTGATTAATATCCATTTTTCTAGCTATGTGCCATTTAAAATCACCAGAAGGCAAGAGTGCAACACTTACTAATTACGAATATTGTTGGCTCTTTGACGAATTGCTTTTGTTCCTTTTTTGTAAGTCGCTTTGGGAAAAAAAGCATCTGTTAAATGCATAAATGTAAATGTGTTTTATAAACTATATGTTTGCATTTATGCTGAGGATGTGTGTGTAGTCGAATATTAGTTTATTTTCTCCAATCACATATGGGATTGAATTCAGCATCCTCTGGGAAATCAGCTGAGAAACAGGGTGACTTTGAAGTCACTGCCACCAATTTCATGAGTAAACGTACCCCTCAAAACACACACACGACCACTGAACTGATGAGATGTACGGGACATTATGATGTCAGGGTGACATGATCAAATCTTCTGGGAAGTTCAAAACTACAGTTACTACTGATTTTGTTTGCACTGGCTGTCACAATGTTCAGAGAAAACATTAAGACCAACATTGTTTGAATGGCCTTTAAAGCTGAAGTGTGTCACGGAACGTTTGGAAAGTTTTCATAAATGTTTCTGCCAAATGCATGAATGCAAACTGGACATAATAATGTTCCAACAACTAAAATATGTTTGAAAGCATCTTTGGAACACAAAAGATGCTCCCTTTGTGATCCCAGGGAAACAGCATCTACAGATTCAGGTTGAAGTGAAGGTGACTCATATCTGAAAAGAGCTCTGGTCAGATCCGGTCCATTAAATAATTCCTGTCACTAGGGATCAGGGCTTTGGCCAGCTGAATGTGGAGCTGTAACATGCCATGAAAACATGCTCTTATTTGTTGCAGTCAGCACTATGTAGTGACTTTGAGCTGCAAACACTAAATCGGAAGTGAAAGGTGGGGTCACGACTGACTGCGCACAGCGAACCCAATGACAGCAAGAAGAACCAAACCAGAACCAGACTATAATGATGAATGATCTGAACAGCAAACACAAATGATGGACGTCCAATTGAAAGTAGGAGATTTAAGAACAGCTGAGTTTGGGGAAGCGCATTTCAGCATGTGTTCATGATATCAGATGCTTCTGTTAAATGCAGAAACTTGAACTGAGTCACGGAGTGAGAATTCTAATGATAAAGTGAACTTAAATATTTCATAAGGAAGGTCTGTTGCTGCTAAAACAACTCATGAAAAAATATTTCTTGAATAAGATCTATATCTCAAATGCTTCTCCTGGAGTGCAATGAGAATAAATGGAGAGCAAATGAAAAAGTCAGTCTCAAGTGGAAAAGCTCAGAAAAACATCTCAAGAGCGTCTCAATCTGAGCTCAGATATGAAAAGATAAAGTCTGCAATCAAAGATCTCAATATGAACTCAAACATTTTTTCCAATACACATTGGCACTCTTTTATTCAATATTTTTTGCAACCTCCTTTTGCCAAGATAACAGATCTGAGTCTTATCCTAATGTTCCTCCATACAGAATTTCTTCAGTCTTCTAAAAGTACCCCATGCCCACGGTTAAATATACTGCTGGATCTTTAATGTTGTGGGCTTATTTTTCTGCTGGAGGTCCTGGACATCTGTGATCCTTGGAGAGCCTTTGGCCACTCAAACTCTCCTCTTCGCCATGCATTAAGACAATGTTTTTATTGTTTTGTTTTTCAATGCTTTAGTTATTTTCCCACAGCCACTTCTATTTTGTGAAGCTCAACAATCTTTTGCTGCACATCAGAACTATATTCTTTGGTTTTACTCATCGTGATGAATGATTAAGGGAATTTGGCCTTTGTGTTTCCTCATGTTTATACTTCTGTGAAATCATAGCTGGAAAACGTCATGTTCTGGTGTGTTATAAAACATTGTAAATATCAATATTACTCATAAGAATTTCCAGGGGTGCTAATATTTGTGGCCAACGTGTATTAGAGAAGAACATTTATTTCATAATGTGCTTTCCCCCACATTCATTTGTTTTACTTGTTGAAAGGTTGGATTTTTGTGATTTTTGAATGAAAGATCAAAAGGATATAAAATGCAGATTTATTTTCACAGCCTTCTTTGATCATATTTACCAAGAGTGCCAATAATTCTGACAACGACTGTATATGGCATAAATTGTATCTTCTCTTCATAATAATATTAACATATCAACAAGTTGATAAAAGTGAAGATTTAATGTAGTGAGACCGGGTTTGGTTGTAACATGGGGAGAGTTGTAACACCGCCAATTCCACCAATCAGGGATCAGTCCTATGACCATTTCATTATTTACCCACTTCCTCCCAGATCCCATATGAATGGTCGTCAAGGCTGTAAATAGGTACATGCAGATTTTATAAAGAAAAAAACAAACAGATTTTTAGGTAAGAATGTAATTTTTTTGACTAAAACTATATTTTGTTTAGTACTTAAACTTTTGCAGATAAAATCATATAACTTATATTAGATTAAATTGTAATTTCTGATCTGTGATGATTTCTGAAATGTGATGCATTTTTGACCGGCTAATTTCAAACCGTTATGCTAATACAGCTAGCTAAACACTGGCTGCCAGGGGTGGGGTTAGTTGTAACACGTCTTTAAAAAGTGTTACAACGATCCCCTTACATAAAACTAAGAACAGTTTCTTTTTTTAATAATCTTACAGAATGCCTAGACAGTAGAAAAGAATGACAGATAGAGCTGTACCGGCCAACTTACCCAGTGTTACAACCTACCCCGGTAGTGTAGATTGTAACAAAGACACATATTTGACATCAACTCATAAGGGCTGTGATATTCTTGCAGAGGTTTGAATGGGTGTCTTTTGTAGTAAACAAATGTGGGTACTCTGTATAAAAGTTTGAGCACTCTAGGTCAAAAATTCAGCAAGTTACAAATGCTGAAGCAAAAAGTGTTACAACCATACCCGCTCTCCCCTACAACCTCAAATAATAGAAACTGGTCAGACTAACCTGAAGTTCAAGCACAATGTCACAGGAGGACATGACAGCAGGAGCGCTGATGCATGAAATCAACTCAACACGTTAGTCATCATGTGACGGTGAACCGTGAACGTGAAGCTCAAAGGAGAAGCAGAAAACTCGACTTTATTCTGAGTCAGGAGTTTCCCGGAGAGCCGAGCTGCAGATGTGAACCCAACAGAATAGCAAGACGGATCGAGACGTGATCAGCTGTGACTGACGATGACGTCGTGGCACGCGATGCTCCGTTCCAGGATGATGAAGAATGGTATGGCTCCCGAATCAACCTGCTTCTGATCACACACGACACGACTGATTGCTGTCTAACCTCCTAATGAGGAGGAAACACAACAGACTGATGAGAACCAAACCCCAAACACACATGAGGTCTCTTCAATATCTCAGTTGTTTCTCTTAGACATCTGTGACATTCTCTTGCTTATCAGATGTTTCCCCTGAGATCAAGACCTCCTAATCTGACTAATTTACACACCTCAAAATACTGAAGACGTGTGGATCTACAAAAACATTTCATCCTATATTTTGCATGAAAATGCATCTTACAATGAATACCATTAAAGGGGTGGTTGATTATGATTTCACTTTTTTAACTTTAGTTAGTGTGTAATGTTGCTGTTTGAGCATAAACAACATCTGCAAAGTTACGACGCTCAAAGTTCAATGCAAAGGGAGATATTTTCTTTTACAGAAATCGCTGTTTAAGGACTACAACAAACGGCTGGTATGGACTACAACGAGCTTCTTCCTGATTCCTAAAATTTACATAAACCCCACCCCTGAGAACACGCAACAAAGGGGGTGAGGCCATGTTGGGCTGCTTTAGAGAAGAGGAAGAGTTGTTGTAGTAGAGTTGTTGCCATGCCGTCATTTTACGCCGGACTGCTTCACAAACGAGGGTCAATTCAACGCTGGATTTGCATAAAATATTAACATGACGGCACATGCTAGTCGATGAGTTGAATCAACTCCACAGCAACTACATAAATTTATCCACTAACCATTCAGAAACGTCCAGTTTCATTCTAAAAGTTGTAACTTCTTCCTGAGTCTCTCCATCAGTGTCGACTCCGGTTTGAACAATGTAAGGCTGAACACCGTTACTGACAATCCTCATTTTGGCTGCGTGAGATTCTCCAGTTTTGTTGTTGTTGAGCAACCGAAGCACGAGCTGTTAAAGCTCCGCCCTCTTCTGGAAAGGGGGCCGGGAGCAGCAGCTCATTTGCATTTAAAGGGACACACACAAAAACAGCGTGTTCTTGCTCACACCCAAATAGGGGCAAATTTGACAAGCTATAATAAATGATCTGTGGGGTATTTTGAGCTGAAACTTCACAGACACATTCTGGGGACACCAGAGACTTATATTACATCTTGTAAAAGATGTTGTGACATTACTTTTACGACATTATGTTCATTTATTATTTTCATTATAAATATATTTTCATTAATAATTAAGATGACTTTTTTTTCATTATTACTGTAACATGTCTGGTCTCTTTTATTATATAAATATGGATAATAATGGATAATAAAAAGGAAATAATCATTAAAGGGGGGGTATAATGCTATTTCATGTATTCTGACTTATTTACACTGTTAAAGAGTTGGATCCTCATGCTAAACATGGCCAAAGTTTCAAAACACGAGTTGAACATATGACGGAGTATTTCTGTGCCAAAAATACTCTTCCAAATCCTCATAAACTTTGCGGTCTTTTTTTCGAGTATGTGCCTGTGTGACGTCAAAGAGGTCGGAATTCCTCGTACGGGCACTTCTCCCGGAAGAGCGCGCGCGCACACGTCGACCAGAGAGAGAGAGCAAGATCACGCCCATCAACTCACGTTCGGCTTTACGGAAGTCGTCGGCAGCGCTGCACAGGTCACAGGACTTCACGAATTCAACAATGTTTTTGGTTGTGAGGGAAAGATAACCTTGCTGGATTTACAGATCGTTTGAAACTGAAAGATGGAGCGGTCACAGCAGTAATGATCCCGGTCATGAGTCAGAATCGCAGGTGGAGAGTAAAACTGCTTCAAATGTCTGTTTTGTTGGCAATAGGCTCCTAAGTGCATATAATGTAAACAACATGAACGTAGTGAATTCATAAATTCATTATTCATCATTCACTATACGCTATATTCATTATAGTGATTCAAAAGTCATCCAGAGATAATGCGATGGTGTATTGTGTGTGTTTAAATACATTTGTTTAGCTGACCATTGAGAGCTTGCAGACGATCGCTATGCAAAAGCTGCGCGTGCTTGTGACTCTTTAGCTCCGCTCACACGGCACGCCTCCAGGCGCTCAGCTAAAATTGTATATATTAATTTAAAAAAAATAAAAATACCATAAATCAAATGTATTATTATTATAAAATAATATATTTTTTTTGCTTTACAGTAATGAAAATTTAGGACATAAATATAGGGCATACATTTTCTTATTCAAAGTACACTTTTTTTTATTTTTCCTTTGGTCCTGAAGTTAAATATGAGTGGGACATTTCCTTGACACATTTAACAACAACTAAAATCATTCAGCCATTTGTGATCACGCATGACGTGATATGACATGAAAGGTGGAGGTAGAAAGTGAGAGAGAGAAAGAGAGAGAGAGAGAGAGAGAAAGGACGAGTGAGAGTGAGTGTATGAGAGGAACACAGAGAGTCTCTCACAGCAACAACACTGGTGTTTTCTCTCTCTGTCCTGCTCTCTCCACATCGACTCGTTCATGATTTCTGTCTTCAACTATGAATGTGTAAGGATGAACTCTGTGGACATCTGGAGTCAGGAAACCTGCTGTGAAAATCCCATGAGGAGCTGAAGAAACACTTCATCCAGGAATTAAACACACCAGATCATCATGGATCTTTCATTTATGGCTGCGCAGGTATGAGATATTTGACATTATAAAGATACAAGCTTTCTACGAACATGAACCTGTTCACTTTGAAACCGTGCAGCATGTGAGTTTAGAGCTCAAAGATCCTCCTCATCCACTGAGATGATTCCAGATCTTTTGACAACTTCTTTATGTGCGCAGTTTAACCAATGACTTGTGTGTGTGTGTGTGTGTGTGTGTATTTACACTCACTGGCCACTTTATTAGGTACACCTGTTCAACTGCTCATTAATGCAAATATCTAATCAGCCAATCACATGGCAGCAACTCAATGCATTTAGGCATGTAGACGATCTGCTGAAGTTCAAACTACGCACTTTGCAAACACCATTTATGTCTTATTTGATGGACTTAAACGTAAAAGTGATTTTTTTTCAACATCCATCACATTATGCAGGTACGTCACATGTCACTGAAGAAGAAGAATGGTCATTTTTAGACACTTCAGGCATTTAGAGTGTTTTATCCAGATGAGATTGATTGTATATCATCTAGTCGTTGAAATGCACGTCAGACGCAGATAAATAAATGCACCTATTTTTCTTCCGATGACTTTTTAAATGTGACGATAACACAAGAGTGATTGCAAATGAGCGCGGCACACTCCATTAACCTACTGGGAGAAAAGTGATTTATGAATCGAACGTTGTGATAAACGCTATTGTTTTGAGATGGGCACAATAAATGTGACTCCCATGAGGCAGTTCAGCATCTGCCATGAACACAACCGGACAGCAGGTGCTGAATAATCACAACTTTCCAACATCATCACTCAGCGAATGTCTCGCAGCGGCCCGACGGCTCACGTTTCACGCAGCAGGAATGAATCTTCTAGAGCAAACGTGTCAGATCGGCCCCCGGCGGGCATCAGCGTGGCACCAGTGACCCTCCAGTGTCACTTTCCTCTTCGCTTGTTTACTGCCGCGAGTGCCAGTGGCTGACTTGACACAGATACACACAGCACAATCACTGTTTTACACTTTATTCACCACGAAATGAGAGAGTGCAGGCTAAATAAGAGCAGGAGGGTATTAAAGCATATAGAAATTACTACAGGAGCATGAACACTGTAAAAATGATTTAAAAACAGATTAGTGTTTCACAAGAAAATACTATTTCAGCTTTCTACTTCAAAATTTCATGCTTAATTCAGTGTGTTACTTGCCATTTCTTTGTAATTATATGGGAAATTTACTAGCAATTCCTGAGTAAATCCGACACCATTTTTTTTTTCAGTGTTATTTTTAGTATTATTATTTATATACTATTACAGTTTGTATTACTATTTTGAATTAGATTTTATTTTTATATTTTCAGTTTCATTATAATTTTTAGTAATTTGTTATGTGATTGTCATTTTTTTTTTTAAATAATATTTACATTCAAAGTTACATTTATTTTTATTTCAGTTTTAATTTTGATTTATTTCCAGTTAGTAATTTTAGTGCTTCAACTTTAACTTATTTCATTTATTTAGGTTGAAATTTATTTTTATTTCAGCTTAAATTCTGATTTCCAGTTAGTAATTTTACTGCTTCAACATAAGCATATTTCATTTATTTATAGGTTACATTTATTTTTATTTCAGCTTTAATTTTTATTTATTTTGCAGTTAGTAATTTTAGTGCTTCAGCATAAAATTATTTCATGTAGGTTAAATTTATTTTTATTTCAGCTTTAATTTTTTAAAATTTATTTCCAGTTAGTAATTTTACTACTTCAACTTATTTCATTTATTTATAGGTTTTTTTCCAGCTTTAATTTTAATTTATATCCACTTAGTAATTTTACTGCTTCAACTTAAACTTATTTCACTTATTTAGGTTAAATTTATTTTTATTTTAGCTTTAATTTTTATACATTTCCAGTAATTTTACTGCTTCAACTTATTTCATTAAGTTGCAAAGGCAACATTTCTAATTTTCCTTTAGTTCAAGTTTTTAATCTAATTTTTATATTTTGTTTCAGCTTTATTTCAATACCAAAAATAGTTTATTTTTTAGTAAACGATAATAATGTGAAGATGCATTTAGTGCATGCAGTATCTGGACACTTATAAATGTCTTTATTTTCAAAACTACATCTATTGTTTTAGCCTTTCAGAATAAAAAAAAAACTTTTTATCAAATATTTCAATTGCAAAGTGTGTCTGTGCATCTTCCTTCAGAGTAAATGATCTAATGCAATGGCATTCATACAGCATTCATACATTTTTAATACGTTTGGGGTCACTGTACAGTGTACACAGTACTGTGGGGGTCATGTAAACTGATGCATTTCATGCTGTCAGGTTTATTTATGACCTGGTCATGAATCCAGTGCTTGAAAAATGAGAACGGAGAGCTACGAGAACAGGAATTGCTTGCATTAGTAATTTATGAATTGTATTTCAGCGGCGTGCTGTTTGGAGACGCTGCCGCGCATAGGGCTGGTTATACTGATACTTCAGACACACGTTCTGCTCCCTGTGGAGTTTCTCTCGTGGAGCTTCGTGTCTTTTTGTGGATTCAGAACGTCTGACGTGACCTTCCTCGGAGCTACAAGAAACCCTATGCGCTGTGACACCGTGACCCGTTATAAACACAAGCTCCTGTGAAAGAGCTCGTGTTGAAGTTACCTAAACTATCAATAGGTCTATATTTAGAACTACGTCCACATACATTACATAGGCACTCAAGCCTCTTCATTTATACTTTATTTGGCTTTAAGTTTGTATCATAAAGACAAAATTAACAAATACCATGGTAAATACATTTTTAAAAAGATAAAAAATCATAACATCTCGGAGATATTTTTTTATGGAGATGTCAGTTATGTCTCAATCAGGTGTCGACTTTGTCTTTTGTTTCTGCTAAAAATTATCTATAAAGGTTTATGGATTTATTAAGGTAAACCTAGGACTTTTTAAAGACCTTTTTAAGACCAAGTAAAGCGAATTTAAGGAATACAAGCAGGAATAGGGGTGCAACAGATCGTAGTTGGTCATTCAGAATACTGTTAAAGGGTTTGTTCACTCCAAAATGAAAAATCTGTCATTATTACTCACCTTCATGTCGTTCCAAACTCTTAAGACTTTCGTTCTTCTTCAGAACATGAATGAAGATCTTTTTGATGAAGAGCTCATGAGAGCCTTTGACTGCCTTTGCAACGACCATTTTGACGCTACAAAAAGTTCATAAAGAGATCATAAAACTAATCCATATGAAATCGAGTGGTTTAGTCAAAATATTCTGATGAGACTCAATCACTTTTTATGATGAACAGATTTAATTTAGGCTTTTACTCACGTGTAAACATTAATCAGCAGAAGCTCAACCGAACTTGAGTGACGCACAAGAACAAACCTCTTCAAGCTCAAACGTGCAGCGTAACCAATGAGGTTCATTCTTGTGTTGAACACAAAAGTAGCTCCCATCCACTATGGAAACAACTATTTTATCATTTATAATTTACTGTACCTTCTGATCACACTGCACAAAAGTGCTGTTCTTCCTTTGTATTTTTGTCTTGTTTTCCGGTGCAAAAGTACGGTGGCCCAGTAGTGCACAACACAACGAAATTAAAAAAGCAAACATAAGTTCACAACACAACGAAATTAAAAAAGCAAACATAAGTTCACAACACAACGAAATCGAGCCACAGCGCAACGGAATAAAGCCACAACACAACGAAATCGAGCCACAATACAACGGAAATGCTCCCGATCACTAGGGGGCTCTCAGAGCTCGGTAAAGTTAGTTTTCCTTGCCACTGTTCTATAAAGTCGACAGTCTTACAAAGATATCAATACCATGATTAGTTTTAAGTATGTAAACATTGTATATCGACATGAAATATTAATTCAAAATCACCTACGTGCACAATTGCTTCATATTTATACCTGTGAATGATTTGACGCGCTACCACGGCGCATGGTGAAGGGAACGTCTGCCATTTCCACCAAGTGGTTAAAACGTATAATTTGTATTCATTAAAATTACTTTTAACATTTAAAAACAGACATGTTCAAATTCCAAAGCTTGTCAGTCTTACCAACAGGAACTAACAAGCTTTGGAAAATGTTAAACAACGTCATTGTAATGAATACAAATTATACGTTTTAACCACTTGGTGGAAATGGCAGATGTTCCCTTCATCATGCGCCGTGGTATCGCGTCAAATCATTCACAGGTATAAATATGAAGCTATTGTGCACGTAGTTGATTTTGAATTAATATTTCATGTTTACATACTTTAAACTAATCATGGTAATCACTGATATCTTTGCAAGACTGTCGACGTTATAGAACCGTGGCAAGGAAAACTAACTTTACCGAGCTCTGAGAGCCCCCTAGTGATCGGGAGCATTTCCGTTGTGTTGTGGCTTTATTTCGTTGTGTTGTGAACTTATGTTTGCTTTTTTTAATTTCGTTGTGTTGTGCACTACTGGGCCACCGTACAATATGAAACGAGTTTGTGATTAAAACAAGAACAAATCCCTGTCAATGGGCTCAAAAAAGCAGCTTAATTAAAAGGGAAGTTTTCATAACTCGTTGACATATTTGTTCTTGTTTTAGGCATTAATTTTGTTAAATTTTTTAGGACATCATTTTATATTTGCACCTCAGGTAAATGTATCTCTAAAGATGTTTAGATATTTGTTTTATGCCAATTTTAAATAACCTTATATATATATATATATATATATACACAAATGAGTCAAAAGTTCAGTTGTCATACAGTAAAAGTATAGAGCTATAAAATTAATTTGGAGAGCAGCTCTGATCATTTAATGAGAAATATTTGAGCTCATATTGAGACTTCTAACTTTTCTTGAGCTAATCTGAGCTTTGAGACATTACTTAGATCTCATCTGAAGAGTGGTAAATTGAGCGGTAAATTACCTGCTGCAGTATTAGGACAGTAGGAAATGGAGTTATTATACCAATCATCTTATCCTCTGATTCATACGATCGTTGACTTAATTGACTCATCGAGAGCTCTATTGAGTTACAGCGACAAACTGAAGGACAAAACATCTGATTCACAGCAGACCTTCCCATCTGACATGCATGAATAATGGATAGAAAATTCATATTTATGAGCTTCACGGGTTCTTCTTGTCGAGTCATGTGTCAGTCTAGTTCACCAATCATCTAATCTTTCCTTTTTAGACTTTCAATTTGGTAGATGTCACTATTCAATTTCATTGACTTGCCATAGAGTCACTTTTCACTATCCTATAACCTTCTGTTCCTACATGTTTCTCATTCAATATTCTTTTTCAATGGGATATAAAAAAAGAAAATCATGAAAACATAAGCATAATAAACAAGCAAGATTATCAGAACTGATCTCTGCCATATTCATAGGATAAACCACATCTGCATGAAACCCTGAAACTGATATTATTCCCTAGAAATATTCCTGATGCTTCACAGATGTGCCGCATACCCTCCGTCTGACTGAGCTGATGTGCGTTCAAGAAAATATCACTTTTACCCTCAAACCTCGTTTCTTCTTCTAGTGGAAGTCGGTCATGTTGTTGCTTGAGGTCTGTTTCCATCTCTTCCTCTTCTCCGCTCTAGTTTCCTGTCACAGACATCAGAACGCCTCACTGGAGATCCTGCTGTTGATCAAGTGAGGTTGAAAACTACACCTTCTGCAAATGAAATTGCCGTAATAATTGTTAAAAATGGCTTTTCAATCACAGATGATGACCCAGACATGCTCTTATTTTCTCTGAAGAGAAAGACTACAATTAAAATGTACAAAGTTTTATCAACTTTCCTGAACTCCCTGAAACGCCTCCATTGTAGTCTTGAGTTTTCTTCTGGGAACGAACACATCACAATATTCGTCATTTAAATAATTCATACAGAATAAAGGGGCGGGGCCTGGTTGAGTTAGTTAGTAGTGTGTTGAAACTGGCAGTTATGGTAAGAGGCAGGACATTTCCCAAACGCTCTCGAAGCGCTTGACCAATCACAACACACTGGTCCAGCCGACCAATCAGAGCGCATTGTGCTTTTCAGGAGGAGGGGCTTCATAGAGACAGGAACTAAACAGAGCGTTACTGACAGACTGGGAAGAGAGGAGCTGCAACAATGAAGAATATGAGGAAATTGATGAACATTCAAGCATGAAAACCTGTTCTAGTAGAGCCCAAAAACAAAATCAAGACTTTGTAAAAGGGTATAATAGATCCTCTTTAAGCAGTATGCTAGTATTCTACCCAAACACAGCCGTAGTGTTATACACTCCATGGTATCGCTGCCCTAAAATGACCCTGTTTCTCCCTGAAACAAACCCTCAGTCGTATCTGAGCATGACACTGGGAATCAGTTTAAGTGTGTGCATTCGCTAAGAGCTCGTGCAGGAGAACACGACACCTGCTCAGGGCTTTTCAGCACATCCGTGGCCGTCCGTCTGGAAACACATCTTTCTGCCACAGGCTAATGTTCTTCTGAAAGGAAAGCTCTTTTATAAAGTCAGAGCAGCATCTTGGTCAAAAGACATTAGAGAAGATTTGAGATTTAAACTCATATTAACATTTTACTTAAGTGAAGTCATGTGTAGGCATGATGTAACATACGGTGGCCTCTTCAACACTTTCTTTTTTCTAATACATTCAGACATTAAATGTGACTTCAGTGTCCAAATACTTTCAGGGCCGCTGTATTTTCTACTTGAGTAATTCAGTACAGGAGTAGGTCAATTATATTAGAAAAGCTTATTAGCATGATAAAGAGCTGAATGGTGTGTGGATTTAATTCACATTAAGAGCAGAACAGTGATGGCGCCTCTGAAAGAAATGCATTTTTCATACGGCTGTAATGAAGCTTTTGTTTAAAGCTCTTTCCTCATCCGTCCCTTCATGCGCAAGTTAAATTTCTATTCCAACTTTAAAGGCTTAAATATTGAAATGATGTTATAAAACTGTGAGTGGGTGTGTTTTATAAAGAACAAGTTTTAATGTTGAATTTTTACACATCTCCATGAGTTCAGACTGTTCCTTACAACTGTGCATGAATAAAATATTGTTGTTTTTATTAATAATACATGATAAGGAAGGACAGACGGACGGATAGACAGTTAAATAGATAAGCAGATAAACATGGATGGATGGATGGATGGATAGAAAAACATAAATAGGGATAGATGGATGGATGGATGGATGGAGAGATTGATGAATGGATGGATAGATGATAGACAGTTAAATAGATAAGCAGATAAACATGGATGGATGGATGGATGGATGGATAGAAAAACATAAATAAGGATGGGTGGATGGATGGATGGATGGATGGATGGATAGATGATAGACAGATAGTTAAATCGATAAACAAATGAATAGGGATAGATATATGGATGCAAGATAGTTAAATAGAAAAACAGATAAATAAGGATGGATGATGGATGGATAGAAAAACTTAAATAGGGATGGATGATGGAAAAATAAAGAGATGGATGGATAGATAGATGATAGATAGATAGTTAAATAGATAATTAGATAAATATGGATGATGATGGGTGGATGATAGAAAGATAGTTAAATAGAAAAACAGAAATTAGATAGATAGATAGATAGATAGATAGATAGATAGATAGATAGATAGATAGATAGATAGATAGATAGATAGATAGGGATGGATGGATGGATGGGTGGGTGGATGGATAGTTACATAAAAAAGGGAAACAGGGATAGATAGATAGATAGATAGATAGATAGATAGATAGATAGATAGATAGATAGATAGATAGATAGATAGATAGATAGATAGATAGATAGATATGCAGTATTTGAAATGTATGCACATTTTAACCTCACCAGTTTCCATCCCTCATGAGTAAAGCGGGAATGGTTCGGCTCTATCCAGCACTCTACAACCCGTTTTACTCATGCATTTATTGATTGTCTGGCAGAATCAATAAAGTACAGCGCTGTGATCAGCGAGGTGAACGGTTCACGTCCACTATAATGTGGAAACACAGAAGCGTCTCATCATTAGCATGAGACAAATGAGCAGAGTTAGTGTCTCACTCATCAATACTACACTGCTAAAGTCTGACCTTTCAAAATTATAGAGTGCATTAGTGTCCGCCCACTTTTTCACCAGTGTTGGTTCTGAAAGTATTTTTTCCATTCATTTCTCCCATAGGGATTTTTTTTTCAAGTCTTCGTTAAAGTGTTTTAAGCCACGAACCAAACCAACCAGCAATGAGGAGACTCATTAGAACATTACAAACTTTAATCTGAAGCAAAAAATATTTGAAAGAACTACAATCCCATGAAGCATTGCAAATGACAAATAAAAAATATTCATGTACATTTCTTGATTATAGAAACTTTATTTTAAGATTATTACAAAATATGCACATATAGACAGCTCTTTTGGAGTAATTTCCTTGCCATGGAACTTTCTGTACATGCATCATGGGTAATGTAGTTTTTCACCAGGATTTCCTCTGTTAAACACTAATATTTTAAAAATAAGTTGATTTAATGCAAACAGACTGCTTTAACAAAAGCAAATACTATCAATTAACAACCTATAGCTTGCAGTAAGACTGTCTTTAAAGGTTTATGCGTTCTCATTAAAAATCTACTTCCCTATTCCTTCCCGAAACCGAATGTTGGCTACATTTAATATTGACTTGCTTAGCAAATGTTTACATCATTAAAAAGTTTCACCCCCTAATAAAATGAATATTACTTTTCAAAAATGTATTTAAATATTCCTGCTTAAAACCACATAGTGTAGTTACAGCTATCTACCAGCAGGAGACATACTAAACTAGCAAACTCTCTATAGCATGTGGTTATAGTGTCTGTGACAGTGTGAATGATAGTTTATTTAGCCAAGGAAGAAAAGGCTTTCTGGGTTATTTAAAAAATATATATCATGATTTACATTTATGCATTTGATAAAAAATATATCATGATTTACATTTATGCATTTGATAAAAAATATATCATGATTTACATTTATGCATTTGGCAGACGCTTTTATCCAAAGCGACTTACACTGCATTCAAGGCACTTTATCAGGGAAAGCAAGAAGGCTTTCTCAGAGGCATCATACTGTATGTACAGTAGAAATGGAACAAAGCTTTTTATTGCTCCAGCAACCTGTGCTGTTGGGCTTTGAGTGTCTCAACCAATATATCACTCTCACTTCCCACTTCCTAAATATTTATTGCACATTAATTAAGCCCCAGTTCCCTCTTCGGGCCTCGCGTGCACGTGTGGGGAAACATGCTTCTCGTGTGCAACAGTTGTCATGAGACAGTTCTCCTTTAACTGTGCCATTCAAAACAGACATGAAGATGCTCTGGGAAATATTTTCTGACAGAACAGCATCATTCGTGAGATGTGCTCTGCTCAAATTCAGTTTTTGTGTTGATGTGCTTTGATGGTTCATGGTTTTACTCCTCAGCGCCTGCGGCAGGATTTGGTCAGGATAAAGATATTCCTCAAATGCAATACATAAAACAAAACTACAAACCCAACAATGTTATTTGTGGTGTTTGCTAAGGCAAGTATCACTATCATTATTACTACTAAATTTATCTGCCGATACCGATAATCGATTATTAAGTTGGCTTATTTAAACTTACTTCTGAGACTAAAATTTCTGACTCTAACTCCTCCTAGAGCTTTGAAGCTAGAACTACCAAACTCAGGTCAGACCTTCAGACTGTTTTGCTTTATCTTTTCTAACTGATCCAACTTACAGTTTTCCTAAAAATGACAATTAAAACTCAGAAAAATCCCATAGACTTATATGGACAGAATGTTCAAATGAGACTATCTATCTATCTATCTATCTATCTGTCTGTCTGTCTTAGTTAGCTTTTAAAACTACTAAACTAAAACGAAAAACTATTACAAACTGAAAACCTTCAAACTTCAAGCTTTTAAAACTACTTCAAACTTTCTGGTCAGGCTTTCTCAAGCCAACTTTAAAGTTTGTCTCGACTGACTTTTTTTTATCTAGTTCAGAATGATATCTACCGATATAGTTTGATTTTCTTAAAGAAAAAAAATCTCTCCAAAATAATGCTGTAAACTATACAGGGGACCCTTTCATTTGGTACATTACTATGATATTAGAGGTTAAAATCAAATTCAAATAAATCAAATACAAATAAAATGTTTTTCTGTCCCTTTTTGATATAATCGGCCCTGATCATTGGCTGTTTTTAAACAATCGGCCGATGGCCAATAGTGAAAATAATTGCTTTTATCCGTTTATACCGATTATTGGCCGATACATTGGTGCATCTCTAGATCAAACCTCAACAAAAGAGGTGAAAAAAAATCCTATGCCATGCATTAAAATCTTGCACAGCATAACCAGTGAAACGTGACATTGTTGAACTCTCTATCTTTCAGCTTCCAATGATGAGCGGCGCTTTTATGGACGCGTCTCCCATGGATGACTGCAGCACAGAGCACTCGCTCTTCAACTCGTCTGCCAGTGTGAACGCAGCGCCCCCTGCCTCAGCGCCGGCACAACAGGAGGAGCAGCAGCACATGTCCAGCGACGCCGTCTGGCTGTGGATAGCCATCATCGCCACCATTGGGAACATCGTAGTTGTTGGAGTCGTTTATGCTTTTACTTTCTAAGGACAGAAGGATCAATAGAAGACTTATGGTGAAGATGCAGTTTCAGTTTTTTTTACTTTTTTCATGTTCGTTTCATCATCCTGAGACCTCGAGCTCTACATGCACGGGGGGGACGAACAGTAGCCGTTTCACTTGAAATGGGCCTCGCAACACAAGGAGCCTCCGCTTGTGCTTGAAAAAGAGCCCTGACCCCACTATCACATAGCGAACACACACCTGGGTCAGAAAATGAAGGGGGCTTTGGCCAAAAATGCCACCAAAATTGATAAAAATGCTTCCAAAAACCATGATATGGTGAAAAAAAATAAATTCTCATTTTTAACATTTATAAGCAATATCACATGAGCAAAAGTGCTGTTTTCCCAAATATTAGCACATTAGCAAATGTGATATTGATTTTATACAACAATTCAATAAACAACAAGTTGACTTACATTTTAGACACAATATTGTTAATATTGTCTGTTTTTCCTCTATTTTGCCAACAAAAATAGTTCCAAACACTGGAGCCATTGTGCACATAGATATACATAATAAAGGCTAGATGTCTCGTCCGCGCTGCTGGCCAATGGAGGTCGACGTCCGCACCTGGCGGCCATCTTGTAACAGTCAGCTCGCTCACTCGTAACATTGTGTTCTAATGGTGCATGTACTTTTTAAATAACCATAACTTGCTCAATTTTCTACCGATTTTCAAACTGTTTGGTTTGTTATAAACGTCAGAGATGTACTTATGACACTGCATACTTATGAATAATTATAACCATGGAATTCCATATGAAAATAACATTGAACAGAACAGATAGGAGCAATGAATATACACACGCACAAGGTATTTATGTTAAATCAATATAGGCTACTAAAACTCAGTGTACAGAATGGCAACATGAGATATATATATACACACACACACACACACACTTTTATAATATGAATATGAATATTATAATAAAATAATTTGAATTATTACATGTTTATTTTAACTTCTTCAGGGTTGGGCCATTTACTAGGCTGCACAAAAGTCTGGCATCTTCTCCTATAAAGCCAGCAATTTCCTGTATCATAATGTAAGATGTTTTTAACAAACCAAACCGATTGGAAATCATGTGCAACTTAAGTTATATTGAAAAGAAAGAGCAATTCTGCCTCTCCCACTGATGTAAAATTGCTGGGTAGCAGCTAAACTGTAACTACTAGGTCTCACTCAAAGCTTCTTGTTATTAGCCAGCTAATAACTACAACCACATCCACAAAGATTGTAATTTAGACAAAAGATTAGTTGTCATGAAATTGTTATTGGTGTCAGTAAAACCTATATAATTGAACAGCTTGATTGTGGTCTCAGCCTTGATAACTTGCGCAAGTAGCCGTGATACACAACTATGCTGCACGATTAAGTCGTTTTTCGAAAAGAAAAGCTGCAATTTCAACATGTTCAAGCATCCAGAATTATAGCCACATTAATAACGTTTGTAAGAAACCAATCCATTTGTAAATCCGTCAAGATTTCAGCGAGATAAGAGTATTTGTGTTCGTGCAGATCTCTCACCTTACATCAGGTACCACAGAGCCCACCAGAAAGCTTGCCTGTGACAAGATGGCCGCCGGTGATGACGTTAGAGACTCCACCGTAAGACATCTAGCCTTTATTATGTATATCTATGATTGTGCATCTCTGAGCAACACAGTTTCAGTTTCGCTACTGAATGAATCCGCGTTTTTGAACGAATCGCTCTAATGAATGACTCGACAACTCACTCACTCCTGTTCTGTCCTTGAATGAATCAGCCATTTTGAATGAATCGTTTCACTGAATGATTCAATGACTAACTCGTTAAAGGGATAGTTCACACAAAAATGAAATTCTGTCATCATTTACTCACCCTCAAGTTGTTCCAACCTGTATGAGTTTCTTTCTTCTGTTGAACACAAAAGAAGATATTTTAAAGGATGTTGGTAACCAGACAGTTGACGGTAGCCGTTGACTTACATAGTAGGAAAAAAAGTATGATGGAAGTCAATGGCTACCGTCAACTGTTTGATTACCAACATCCTTTAAAATATCTTCTTTTGTGTTCAGCAGAAGAAAGAAACTTGTACAGGTTTCGAACATGAGGGTTAGTAAATGACAAAATTTTCATTTTTTGGGGTGAACTATCCCTTTAGACAATGATTTTCCGCCACCTGCTGGCACTTTTAGTATTATTTCATTTTAGCTGGGTGACTGAGGGATGAAGATTGAATGCTGTTTTTGTTTTATGTTATGATTGTAACAATAGTTCTGGTTAAAGAGATTGAATGCTTTTATAAATAGAAAGAGTATGGCTGTCAAAATGGTTAAAAAACTAAATTAAAATTTTACTTAGATATTAGTAATATTTGAATTGTATTTGAATTTAAAAGGAATAATTTCAGTAAGGGAAAAAAAGCTTTTGGCTTGTCTCCTGAGGCCAAATGCACAATGCGCAAAATATTAATGCACTGAATTAAATTGTTTACTCAACCGTTTATTCTCCAATTGTTTCTTTGAAACGGGCCTCCAAATTACAAAGGTCGCCTCTGGGGACAAATCAAAGAATTCAATTCACTGAAAGGATTGGTCCTCCCTAAATGTCCACAGAGACACAGACGCAGGTCATTAAAGCTGCAGTGGTATTTCTGTGTAGCACCAACCAGGGTTAATATAGTTAACTAAAACTAAAACCATAAAAAAATAAAATAAAAAAACACTTTTGTTACTTGAAATAAAATAAACATTAAGTGAAATAAAATAAACTTATTTGATAGTCATATACAGTATGGCCAACAGTCATATAATCAGTCAGATCTATATTCTGTTTTCACACTTATTAACTTCAGATTAATCCAAACTGATAAAGACAATTGAAACATCATGGTATCTCCCATCTGATATAAACATCACATCACTGGCCACATCATCACTCTTCCTAAACTGTGAACTGTGAAAACATACTTCTACAAACTTGACTAAATGATGAATTATTCATTCTAGATTGTTCAGACAGGACAGATCATGAACACATGGATGCTACTTCGCTCAGTATACAGTAACATAATAAGATTTACAGTAACATATTATACTCAAAACACAATGTGCATGAAACTCCGGCATTATATTTCTGTCTTACAAGGTTTTGGTGGACTTATTAGTTTATTTGTAAAGCCTGTCTGACTGTATTCATGGTATAAAATGATTCAGGCTGTCAACAAATGCGATTTGGAAATTACAGAAAATCTGTAGAAAGTGAAAGCTCAGTTTGTTGTGTATAGTTTATTTCAGAGAACAGTTTTTATTTTTCAAAACAAGATTTGAATGATGCTGTTTCTGTTGTAACTTGAAAAATGCCATTTACTATTAAAATTTTAATAGTTAATATCCTTCAATTTCCCTGTCATCTATTTCAGAATCCAGAAACGATGCACAGATGATTATGTTTGTATCAGCGGCGTCTGATGGAGTCAGTGATAATTTCAGACTTCAGCTGGATGAAATATGAACCTGATATCCTCATTATGAGCCCATATGAATATGATGTTTTCCTTTTTAACAAGCTCTATTTATACACAATAGTGGCAGCTGGATCAATCTCGAGTTATTCATGAGCTCTCATATTCGTCAGCTGTCACTCAAATGACATGATATCACTGTCCACATGCATGATGGATAATTTGGATTAACATAAATTGCAAACCTCCCAGGATGCATCTGTGCTGACAGCTCTGTATGTTAAATGAGTCCATAAGTACCAGACCGAATCACTACAAACCTGAGTAAATCTGGTCAGCAAGTTCCTGTGCGTAAAATAACTGGTTTTAACATCTAAAACCATTTAAATGATCTGTTGTCCTTCAACTTTTAGCTTGAATAATCTAAAACCTCTCATATTATCAGACTGATGATAATGGCAGTGATTGATTTGCATATTGCAACATTTTTACACAAGTCGTGAAACTTCTGCTACAAATAGTACTGGAAAAAAGAAACACCTGAAGAAAAAACTCTCAATGTGTCCATGATCGTAGCGCTGGGTTCATACAGCAGCACCTCATGACGAGATGATTCATTAAAGCTGTCTGTTTGTGCTGATGTAAGAGTTTCATGTGCTGATGCTACACATTCATTTCAGTCCGTCGGGTTTAATTATCCAGAAAAATAAAGGAAAACCTCATAAAACAATACATGAAATCTAACAGCCAAAACTCACATAATCAGCCCATTGGAGGAATGAACATCTCAAATAAAACAAGAAGAGAGAGAGAGAGAATAAAAAACAAACAAAAACACAAATGTCTATTTCATGTGATGCTGTCTTTTATAATCGCCTTTGGTCAAGCTTTTGAAAGAAACAAAGGAGAGATTAGGGTTTCTTACAAAGAGGAACAAGTAGGTAAGTAAGTAGGTAAATAAATCAGTAAAAATTAACAATCATATTTATAAGTAACTGTATTTTACTGATCACAGACAGAAGATCTGTGCCTTCCAACACTAAATGTCATCCAGCAGGGGGCGCTGATGCTTCAAGAATTAACTTTAACCAATATAACCTGAATGACTGATGAAATTAAAGTTCATGGCGACCATGTCTATTAAGCCCTAAAAAGGACAAAAACACCATAAAAGTATCATATTGTTGCAACTCCTCTCTTCCCAGTCTGACTAGGATACAATTTAAAAAACACTGCTTAACAGTTTTGATGTATGTCACAATAAGAGCACTGTCATGTTCATCCCTTCATGTCACTCTAACAGAAAAAGCACATTATCTCTCTCTTTAACCCTTTGTCAAACATTTATTGACATAATCAAAAGATTTTTAGTGCTTTGATGTATTTGCATCACTAAGTGCAGGTTTATGAGCAATTAAACAGGTTAAAGTACAAAACAGATGCAGATATATTGTATGTAGCTTACACAGCTATGGATGTGTATGTCTGTTAGTGTTATTACTTATAAAAAATCACTGAAACAAATCTCTGAAGTTCATAATGTGAAATTGAATGCACGTCTATTCATGTATTCAGTGTTTGGCATAAAACATTGTAGGTTTACTGTGTATTTTTATTTAGGTGTAAATTATTGTCCATACAAGATATTGGTTTTCTTCATTAGATTTGATTTTGTCCACTTTCCATTCTCTATTTGGTAAGCACATAAAAAGCCAGTAAATGAATTTAATTAAATAATAGGTTTAAGACATTATCTATGACTGTATAGAATCTGTCAAGATGGCTTTGATTGTATTAGACAAACGTCACACTGATCAGGACATGACATTTTCCTGTGTCCCCTCTAATACATCAAAGTTGGTACATTCTCACTTCTTTTAGAATTCCTATAAAATGAGTTCAGCTTCCTGTTTGTCACCAGGCTGGTCCATTCTCACAACGCACCAGGTACCAAACATTTCAAGTCATTTTAATTCATTTTTATTTAGGTGTAAATTATTGTCCATACCAGATATTGGTATTCTTTATTAGATTTGATATTATATATTTGATTAAATTTAATATATGATTTAGGACATTATATATGATTGTATAGAATCTGTCAAGATGGCTTTGAGAAATGAAAAAGCAATATTTTGTTGTTCGGCGGTAAAGATCCTCCTTAGGTTTGTTTAAGTTTATTTATTCCATTATTTAATCATTGTTTAAATTGTTTTTTGTCTTGGGTGTGTTATAAATGAACCAATGTTGACGTTATGCTCCTGATGTTCATTGCTGATGCGATAGAGGTAGGTTTGAAAAAAATACATTACTGGATTTATATTTATGTATTGTTTAATTTGATTTTGCATGTGTTAATATGGATTTTAATTGACTACCGGAATGCCAGTATATTTTCAGATGCTTTAATCTCTTTTAGTGACATTGACTTTTCTATTAATACAGAAATAATAACAGAAACAGAACTATGAAAATGTGTGAAAAAGAATCCAGATAGATAGTTAAATATTCAAAGGCTGTATATACAGTCATGTGAAAAAGTCATGTGACAACCCTTTTAAATTCTATGGTTTTATGTATCAGGACATAATAAAAAAATATGATTTAATTGCTTGTAAAACCAACCCTTAGCAGCAATAACTTGAAGTAATTATTTTCTATATGACTCTGACAGCGTTGTGGAGGAATTTTGGCCCACTCTTTACAATGTTGCTTCAGTTCATTGAGGTTTGCAGGCATTTGTTTATGCAGCTCTCTTAAGGTCCCGCCCAGCATTTCACTTGGGTTAAGGTTGAGTTCAATACCATGATTATTTTCTTTTTCAGCCATTCTGTTGTAGTCTTGCTGGTGTGCTTGGGATCATTGTCTTGTTGCATGACCCAATTTCGGCCAAGCTTTAGCTGACGGACAGATGACCTCACATTTGACTCTAGAATACTTTGGTATACAGAGCAGTTCATGGTCCACTCAATGACTGCAAGGTGCCCAGAACATGTGGCTGCAAAATATGCCCAAATCATCACCCCTCCACCACCGTGCTTGACAGCTGGTATGGGGTGTTTCAGATTCCTCTCGGATTTCATCAAAAACACCTTAAATTGTGTTTTGAAGATGAACGAATGTCTTACGGGTTTGTAACAACATCAGGGCAAGTACTTAATGACAGAAATTTCATTTTTGGGTAACTCTAACTCTAACTCTTTGTGCCAAATAACTAAGCCCATGCGCAATGACAAATAAAGTTATTAAAACAAACCAATATTGTCTTTTTATTTATTGATCAATATATAAGAATCATGTGTGGCATAAATCCTGGCCATCACAATGCTGTGCTTGGTTTTCACCAAACATGGCTCTGTGAATTATGGCCAAACATCCCCGCTTTGGTCTTGTCTGTCCAGAGGACATTGTTCCAGAAGTCTTGTGGATTGTTTAGATGAAACTTTGCAAACCTAAGCCATGCTGCCATGTTCTTTTTAGAGAGAAGTAGTGATGGGAGAAATTAAGTTTTTCAAAGATTAGAATCAATTAAATCAATTGCTTTACAAAATCATTCACTGTTTCAAAGTGTTTGAAACACCACATGCTGGTGACCCCTGCTGCTCAGAACAGTGTAAATGCAAGAAAAACCCCAGTCAAACATGCATACCCATTCCAACCCTTCCAAACAAGCCTTACTTGTTCAATCTTTCTCTAATTGTACTGTCATGAACTTTAACATTTAACATCTTAACTGAGGCCTGTAGAGTCTGAGATGTAGCGTCTGGGTTTTTTGCAGTTTCTCTGAGCACTGCACGGTCTGACCTTGGGGTGAATTTGCTGGAACATCCACTCCTGGGACATCCACTCCTGGGAAGATGGGCAACCATCTTGAATGTTTTCCACTTGTGAATAATCTTCCTCATTGTAGAATGATGGACTTCAATTGTTTGAAAATGGCCTTGTAACATTTCCTAGATTGATGGGCAGCAACAACTGCTTCTCTGAGATCATTGCTGATGTCTTTCTTCCATGTCATTGTGTTAACACACAACTGAATGCTCCAGAACATCAAACTGCTAAAACTTCTGCTTTTATAGAGGTGATCACACTTGCTTATGATCATTTAATCAAAGACATATGATTAGCAGCACCTGACTGCCACTTAGCCTCTTAATTCCTAAGGGTGTACTTAATTTGTCACGCATGGCTTCTCCATTTTGGCATAGCTTTTGTTAAATAAACCATGACACGGTGTAATATCTCATGTGTTGTTGTTCATCTGAGGTTGTATTTACCTAATTTTAACGCTTGCCAAGGACCAGATGATTTTTTATCATGTCCTGATACGTAAAACCATAAAATTCAAAAGGGTGTACTTTCTTTTTCACATGACTAATAATTTATACTGTATGTGTTCATTGTTCAAACCGAAATTAAATGTCCACGTCAGAATGGCAGCAGCTCTATTGGCCATTAACAAAGTTTACGGCTGTGTATAAAGTCTATATCAAGGAATCAGGAAAGTGGAGTTAAAAAGATCATGAAGTTTCTTCTAGCAGTGTTGAAATGGGAGTTTTGGACTGAAAAAAATCTGGTTTTGGCAGGTAAAATTAAAATCTCTTTGGCTTACTGACATAAAGAAATTACTGAATAAACCGAACACTAACTCTCTGCTCATTTGTGTATGTGTTTACAGAAGGGATAGTTTGATTTAGTATATTAATGTGCATTAGTGTTAAAGGCGAACAGTTCTCTTTATAGGACACCAAAAAGATACACATTTTTTATATTTCTTTCATCTATCTGAAGTAAATTGTTTTATATTCATGTTCTGTGTTGACAGAGCACTGCTTTTACAATGAGTGTCAATGAGAAGAGAGAGGAGGAGGATGCTGTTCGGACAAACTTAGCAGCATCTTCAATACCCTGTCTTGTGTCTATGAAGAGTACTAAGTCCATTAGCTGTCCCACTAATATTGGTGTTGAAGTAGCGACCTCTGACCTGGAGTAAGTATGAACATAATTTAACTGCTGCAGTGAAATGAGAGATTATTTTAACTACTAAGACACATTAGGTTTTGAGGTAAAAGTATGGAAGTGATTATGAATGGTTGAAATTATTGTATTTGACTACTTGTAGATTACATTTCAAGATTATCTACAAGTAGACCTCAGACAGCAGTTATTTACACAGTTTGTAAAAATATATTACAGTAAAATTAAGATATCTAGATTTTTACCTTTGTTTACAATTTTTATTTAGCAAGCAGCATGTCAAAGAAGCATCCCTGCAGACACACAGACTGCTTAAGAAGACTAAAGACCCGCAGCGCGTTTTTCACCAACCAGTGAATGATGTCCTTCAGAGAGTCAAAGACCGACACAAAACCAGCATGAAGAACAAGTATGAGAGCTTATTTGAGGGAATCAAACTAGAAGGGACTCAAACCCTCCTGAACAGGATCTACACACAGCTCTACATCATAGAGGGAGAGAGTGAAGGGGTGAATGAAGAACATGAGGTTTTACAGATGGAGAAAACAGCCAGAACACAAGACACTCCAATCTACTGCAATGACATCTTTAAACCCTTACATCAACCAGGACGTGAGGAGAAAGACAAAATCAAGACTGTTCTTACTAAAGGCATCGCTGGAATCGGAAAAACCATCTCTGTGCAGAAGTTCATTCTGGACTGGACCGAGGGAAAAGCCAATCAGGATGTAGATTTCATGTGTGTGCTTCCATTTCGAGAGCTGAACTTGATTAAAGATCACCAGTACAGTCTTCACAGACTTCTGCTGGACTTTCATTCTGAACTTCAAGATCTGGACTCAAAGATTTATGAGGAGTGTAAAGTTGTGTTCATCTTTGATGGTCTGGATGAAAGCAGAATTACACTGATGTTTTCAGATGATGAGAAAGTTTGTGATGTGAATGAGTCTTCATCAGTGGGTGTGTTGATGTCAAACCTCATCAGAGGAGAGCTGCTTCCCTCTGCTCTCATCTGGATCACCTCCAGACCAGCAGCAGCCAATCAGATCCCCTCAAAATACATCAACCGTGTGACAGAAATTCAGGGATTCAATGAGCCTCAGAAGGAGGAATATTTCAGGAAGAGAATCAGTGACGAGCATCAAGCCAGCAGAATCATCTCACACATTAGAAGATCAAGAAGCCTCCACATCATGTGTCACATACCTGTCTTCTGCTGGATCTCAGCCACTGTGCTTCAAAACCTCCTGAAACAAGATGACAGTGCAGAAATCCCTCAAACTCTGACTGAAATGTACATCCACTTCCTGCTGACTCAAATCAACATGAGGAATCAGAAGTATGATGAGAGAAAAGCAAAGAAACTCCTGAAGACCAACAGAAAAGTAATTATAAAACTTGCAGAACTGGCTTTCAAACAGCTAATGAAGGGCAATGTGATGTTTTATGAGGAGGACCTGATTGAGAGCGGCATAGACGTCACTGACGCCTCAGTGTATTCTGGGATTTGCACTGAGATCTTTAAGCAGGAATCTGTGATTCAGGAGAGGAAAGTCTACTGCTTCATACATCTGAGTTTTCAGGAGTTTCTAGCTGCTTTCTTTGTGTTTTACTCCCATGTAGTCAAGATTAAGAAATCACTGAAGTCATTTCTAAATATGTTGTTTGGGTCAAAGGAACTCTCTCTGTATGATCTACTAAAAGCAGCAGTTGATAAATCCTTAGAGAGTAAAAATGGACACCTTGATCTTTTCCTGCGGTTCCTGCTGGGCGTCTCACTGGAGTCCAATCAGAGACGCTTACAGGATCTACTGACACACACAGAGAACAGCTCAAAGACCATCAAGAAAATCACACAGTACATTAAAGACAAAATCAAGGGTGATGAACATTTCTCAGCTGACAGAAACATCAATCTGTTCCTCTGTCTGCTGGAAATTAAGGATCAAACTCTGTACAGAGAGATTCAGGAGTTTGTGAAATCAGAGAATCACTCAGTGAATCGACTCTCTCCATCTCACTGCTCAACAATCGCCTACTTGGTTCAGATATCAGAGGAGCCGCTGGATGAGTTTGATCTGAAGAAATACAACACATCCGATGAAGGTAGAAGGAGACTGATACCAGCTGTAGTGAACTGCAGAAAAGCTCTGTGAGTATAAATTTATGTAATTGGAGATGAAACTGATTTTTTTTCTGTTAAGAGAGTAACAGAGTACACATTTATAAACATCTCCGTTAATTAAACAGCTTATCTATTTTTAATAATACTCAACTGTTAGTCAAGGTTATAGTTTAGTTCTCTCTCTGACCCTTACAATGCTCCTGTCCAAGGCTCTTTTATTTCATTAATGTTAAACTATGTCTTTGGGACTTTGATGGATTTGATTTGCATCACTCAGTGAGTTTGTTTCTGTTTCTTAGCAACAAATGAAACTATATCAAGCATTTATGTAACCTTTCTCATTTGAGCATGAATGCTATATTAAAAATTTATTCAATAAAGCGCTCTAAGTTACTGTACCTGTGAGCACTGTCATTTCCCCTCACATGCAATACTGTAATGATGGTCATGTGTGCAATTCTCAATTTATTGGTGGATCTGATATTTCAAAACTGATATTTGATAAAGGAAAACAATGCTTAGATATTAGAACAAATATCTGTTAAACCATTTATCTGTCAATCTCTACTTGTTTCTTCACTGTGTCTCTGATGCTCCATGTTGCTCCACTGAATACTGAATAAATGTTACAGATGCGTAAATGGGTGTTGCTGATCTCCTCTTTATTAAACTATTTCATCCTGTGTTATAGACTTGCTGACTGTTATCTCACTGATCAGTGCTGTGAAAGTTTGTCTTCATCTCTACAATCCTCAAACTCACTGAGAGAGCTGGACCTGAGTAACAATGCCCTGCTGGTTTCAGGAGTGAAGTCTCTCTCTAATGGACTGAAGAGTTCACACTGCCATCTTAACATACTGAGGTAATAAAAACAGATAAAGATTCATTTGGTTGAAAAATTAAAAATGTCCTCTGCTCTGGTCCTGATCTCCTGGGTATTTGTAATATATCAGCAGACCCAAGAGTGTCTGAAGACTTTGGGTTTGTGTTTGCTTCAGCCTGTTGTTTGTTTGTTTGTTTGTTTTAATTATTTATTCACTGATTAAAATGTCAAAGTTGTGAGGAGTGGAGATTAACAGAAACTGTTACTGAGATCAATTCTGCTTTGTCAACACTCTGACATTGATTAAAACACTGAACCCAGAGTTACTCCAACTGACCTGTAATCAGTGTTTTGTGGATAAAAAGTGACTCATTAAATTAATGACTAATTTTATTTAAAGCAGAGTTACAGGAATCCTTTTTAACATTCCTTTGTTTTAATCAGTTTAGGATGATCTCCAGTCCCAGATGATGTCGTGTTGTGTGTTTGTAGATTATCTGGCTGTATGGTGACAGAGGAAGGCTGTTGTTATCTGGCTTCAGCTCTGAGTTCAAACCCCTCACACCTGAGAGAGCTGGATCTGAGCTACAATCACCCAGGACAATCATTAGTCAAGCTGCTCTCTGATCCAAACTACAGACTGGACAAACTCAAGTATGATTAACATTAACAATCATCCTGTCATGTGTCTTTGTACATATGTGCACAATAAAGTTATGAAGTAAAAACAGAAATTCAAGCTCAGAGATCACAGTCTAAATTAGAGATGCACCAAATCCTGGCTCATTGCCCATTTCTATTGCTTTTTATTTTTTTTTAATTAAATCTTGCAACTTTATATCACGCAGTTCTGACTTTATAACTTGCAATTGCGTGTTTATATGAGCAATAGATATAAAAAAGTCAGAATTGTAAGGAAAAAAGTCAGAATTGTAAGATAAAAAGTGACAATTACATTTTTATTTTATATACCGTGGCAGAAACAAGCTTCAGTAGATATTTATGTGGCACAAATACAATCAGGAGTGACATCATCAAAATGAAACCTTCAGGGTTCACTTGAGGGAACTAAACAAATGGTTGGAGTAATGGAATCACAAAAGGCCATAGGTTCCTTAGGTTAGGGTTAGATGTATAAACCACTGAAATAGATCATGAGAAAATATGAGCAGTGTTTCTGGTCATCCATCCAAGCAACTCTTTTTTTAATGTAAAATGAGTTTGACGTCTTTTGTGTTTATAGTGTGGATCATGGAGGAGAGATCAGGATTACAACAGGACCACAGAAATGTAAGACACGCACAAATACACACATGCCTTAATCATTGTTTTTATATGTTATAAATGTAATAATCTCTCTTCTTGTGTTCAGATGCATGTGATCTCACACTGGATCCAAACACAGCAAACACTCGCCTCGCTCTGTCTGAGAGGAACAGAAAAGTGACACATGTGGAGGAGAATCAGCCGTATCCTGATCATCCAGAGAGATTTGATGAGAGTCTTCAGGTTCTGTGTAGAGAGAGTCTGACTGGACGCTGTTACTGGGAGGCTGAATGGAGCGGGAGTGAGGTTTATGTTTCAGTGACATATAAAGGAATCAAAAGGAAAGGAGGGAGTGATGACTGTTGGTTTGGATACAATGAGAAATCCTGGAGTCTGGACTGGTTTAATAACAGTTTCACTGTCTCTCACAATAATAAGAGCACAGAAATATCTGCTCCTTCTAATCTCTCGAACAGAGCAGGAGTGTTTCTGAACTCGTTGGCCGGCACTCTGTCCTTCTACAGCGTCTCTGACACACACACACTCACACACTTACACACATTCAACAGCACATTCACTGAACCTCTCTATGCTGGATTTATGGTTGATTATGGTAGTTCAGTGTCTCTGTGTGAGATTAAAAAAAAAAACATCCACTGAGAAACAACTGAGACACACAGATGAGTGAAAAAAACACACTCAAATGATCTCTCTTTAACTCACGCAGCTGTAAACTCTTTCTCTCTTCTAATCTTAATTTCAGTGTGTATATAGAAACACACTTTGACTTCAGTCTAAATGAGACACACCACAGACTTCTATTGTGTTTTTATAAAGAATGCGGCTCAACAAGAGTTGTGTCTTTCTGAGTCACTAAGCGCCATCATAGTTCTTTATAGGAGAATAAGAAACAGAATAAGGGACACTCAAAATACTTGTACTGTACCACATAGTGTAGGCCTATGTCATTACAGTGTCTGCAGTTAAGTATGTGTATAAAAGGTTTATAAAAGCAGTTTGTAACTCTCATAAAATAATTATTTTTTATTATGATTATAACATATTTAAAGGGGTCATGAACTGCATTTTTTATTATTTTATAATGTTTCCTGAGGTGCACTTATAATGTTAATATTATTTTTACATCAAAAAATTGAATTTAGAAAGAAATGGACATTTTCTACCCTGATTTTAGCCCTCGGATTTGAACGCTCTATTTAGAGGCATGTCTGCTGTGAGACTTCAGTGTAAAGACCCACTGCTGTGATTGGCTAACATCTTTGCATATGAAAAAAAGTATTAAATGCGGAACCCTCTTGAATATTTTTAAAACTTCTTTCTATAACAGCTGTCAAGATTAATGAATCGTGAAAAGTGTTAATGCATTATATGTAGATCTGTTTCCATCTCATGAAAGCCTGCATCGATGAGCATTGTAGCAGATGACAGTTGACTGCGTGAATGTGGTGATCTTGTCATTGCAATGCTATTTTTACACTCTCACGAATGCTTTCATCATAACTAACAATGCAAACATGATGTAAATACAGCAAGTGGTTCATTGTGCAGTGTAACAGTGCTGTGCTTTGAGATGTAGTTGTGCTTCGGGCGACCCAAGTTCTATTAATTTTTATGGTAGGTATATTTTAACGGATAGAGACAGAATATCAACCAGAAAAATCCGGAAAAAAAAAAAAAAAAACATTATATAAAAGTTATAAATTAATTAGCATTTGATCCCGCAGATTGGTTATGTGGAACACATATTAGTCCTGTCACTTTAAGTCCTGTCCACTTCAGGGACAAAATTCATGTTTTGGCTTCCTGTGGAAATGTTTTCGTTGAAAGAACAGAAATACACAAAGTAAATTATGTCTAATATGTTTGTCAATATTAACAATGTTTTAAGATAACAGTTTAATAAACAATATCACAATCATACTGTTTTTTTTATTATGATTGCAAAATGTACAAATATGACATTAATTATATACAACTTTGTGTAGAGTACACAAAATGTATCAACTATATGTCCAATGTCATCTGAACATATAGAAGAGAATTTTTTTTAACAATAATTGCTAAAAGAAAAAGATAAAGAAAAAATATGAGAAATAGACAAAGAAAAAAAAACATGAAGGTAAGATATTAATTTATACTTCAATTAGAGTGTGCAAATTAAAGTCATTACAAATTGAGGTTATTTTTTTCCTGCTTTCTTATTTACAGAGGATGAAATAGGATTAAGATACATTTTAAATTCTGTACAAAAAAAATTGGTTTGTTGTTGGTAAATTTACATTTGTGGATATAAAATATATTAAAAATAAATTAAATTTATAACAAAGCAAGCTTTGTTTTTAGTAGGGTCAGAATCAAAGTGTCCAAAAATAATATCTTTAAAAGTTACAGGTATATTTTGCTGGATTTTATCTTTAATAAATGTTTTAATATTTTTCCATAGTTGTTCAGTAAAGAAACATGAGCAAAATAAATGATAGACAGTTTCTGTGTGAACTTGGCAAAATGAGCATCTTGTATCAATATTGGTTTTATATTGAATCATAAAATATTTAACAGGGTAAAATTTATTTATTATTTTGACAGACACTTCTTTTACTTTATTGGTGAAAAAATATTTTTGTTGTAATCTTTTTCCACTGTAAAATTTTTAAATAAATTATTCCAGTAAAAGATTGCACAATCATACTGTTTGTTCACCATCAACCGACAGCAGAGAAAGTGTGGGGAGATACACATTTATTTAGCAAGCTTCTGAAAATACTATGACAAATATGGACTTACTGCTAAATTTTAGTATTTTGTAGATGTGTATTTAGCGAAGAATTCACAGCCATGCTGAAACTAATAAAGCATAATGAAGACATTTATTAATATTTTATTAAATGTTTCACTCCATATCTCAAAATTTGTAAATTGTTGTATATGTTTCGATTCTGTGTTTCAATAGTACCGCCTGTAATGAGTCTCTATGAGAAGAGGGAGGAGGAGGAAGAAGATCACACACACAAAGCAGCATCTCCAGAACCCAGCTGTGTGTCTATGAAGAGTGACATATCCATGGACCCTCCCCCTAAACTCAGTGATGGAGCAGTGACCTCTGACCCTGAGTGAGTGCAATGTGATTTCACTGCTTGAGTGAGACATTTCAAGAAGACATTAAGATCATCAATTTTATTTTATGTAGTGCTTTTCAAAATATAATTTCAAATTTCCTTCAAGAAAAATTCCTGTACAACTCCCAGTGACAAGCCAAATGTGGCTGAAGCAATGAAAAAATGTATATGTTTTTGTTCAGCCATGCAGCAACAAAACAAATTTTTTGCTCATCTCTATTTATAGCAGGAATAAAAACACATGCAATTTGATTGTCACAAGCCTGATCCAGGACATCTTTGAAATCTTAAAGGGGACCTATTATGCCCCCTTTTACAAGATGTAAAATAAGTCTCTGATGTCCCCAGAGTGTGTATGTGAAGTTTTAGCTCAAAATACCCCACAGATAATTTTTTATAGCATGTTAAAATTGCCACTTTTTGGAGGTGAGCAAAAACGCGTTGTTTCAGTGTGTGCCCTTTAAATGCAAATGAGCTGCTGCACTGGCCTAAGAAGGCGGAGCTTCAAGAGCTCATTCTCCCCTGTCAGGATTCAATCAGGACGCACTATAATGTCAGAAACTGCGAATATATGCTGCATGGGGATAGAACAGGTATAGTTTAGTTTAGTTTAATTACGGTTATCCACTATATTACTACAAGCCTGTTTACTAATTTTTATAACGTTTATTGTACTTCACACAAAAGATGAAGCGTCTGTTTTCACTCTAGAAAATCACTGTGAGAGCTTAATAAAACACAGTGCAAGTGTGCATTAAAATATTATCCATAAACTCTCTCTCTCTCCCTTGCATTATCATCAACATACATAGCGAATTACACAGAAACACTCGTTACAACTAACAGTGAACAAATATATAAAGACCTTATGCCTTTTCGGGTGGTGCTTAATAAACTGGTAAACTTTATATCCGTAAATCAACTCCGATGAACTGTAATAAAGTGCTCTCACCTTCATTACTGCCGTATTCAGTATCACTCTGGAGACTGTATGTTTTGTATTGTCCCTTTGTATTGACATTTGTTCACAAAGCAGTCCGGTGTGAAATGATTCGCACAGACATAGACGAATTTCGGTAGAGTTGAGGGAGCATTTTCTTTGAAAACAAAATTAATCCACCTCATCTTCAGCAGCTCAGATTAATCCATCCAGCTACCCAGCTAGAAATTTGTAATGTTCTGGGAATGTTTTCAGCAGCAAGTTTTATTTTTGTTCCCAGAACGTTCTGCTAAAAGGTAGGAAAACATTCTCTAAAAACATTCTAAAAATGTTTAGTGATAACATTGATAGAACATTATCCTCTAACATTCTTATGAAGTGTTTAGCGGGAAGCTTTCCATTGGCTGCTGGATGTGGACTCAAATGTTGCTGAGACTTCAAATTTTGGTTGAAAGTGAAAACCCAACCTTTGTTTGACGTCAAGCTCCAACATTATTAAGCAACTCAAAAAATAGCATTACCAGCTTCACTTAAACCAGATTGACTTTATTTCTGTAGTGTACAAAAGTTCTTGTTGAGAATGAAAAGAGGTTTAGATGTTGACGTTTTATTAAAAATAATAGTTAGGTCACCATTATGGAGATCAGTGTTTGCTTTAGTTGGGCAGTTTGACCTGACATTGAAATGTTAGTTTTTGTTTGGCTGCTATAACTGTGTTTGTTATGTAAAGAACAACCAAAGTAATTGTGATCAGATGATGTTGACTACTTGTTGGTGATAAATAGATGATCATCATAGTGGTCTGATCAACTGATCTCATCCAGAGTCTAATCTATGTTATTAATTTCATATTTTTTATTGTGCTGATATTTTTCTACAGCATGACAGCCAGCAGTGTTTAATCAAATAATCTGTATATTTCAAAATAAATAAATAAATAAAATAAAATAAAATTCACTTTACACAAACCGTTTTGAACTACTGAGCGACTTAAACACACAGAGACATCAAGAATCAGCACATGAATCTCAACAATGGTGACATGCTTCATGCCGCAATGCATTCTTGGAGCCATGGATGAGTTTTGTATGGTGCACCCAGAATGCATTGCAGCATGAAGCATGTCACCATTGTTGAGAATCATACACTGATTCTTGATGTTTGAGTGTCTCAATGACAAAGGAATTTACAATTTTTGTGTGCATGTTTTTTTTTTTTTTAGTAATTGAGATTATCTGATTAAAAAACACTGCTAGATCTAATACTACAGAATCACAGAGTTGTTATAACAAATAATGTGAAATTAATACCATAGATTAAATTGGGTGAAGTCAGATTATCAAACCACTATGTGATGATAAAAACGTTATCATCAACAAATAGCTAACATTATCTGATCACCTTTTCTTTTGCTGTACTTGCCATAATAAACAGTTACAGCAACTAAAGAAAAAACTACCCAACTAATGCAAACACCGGTCTCCATAATGGTGACATCAAACCAAACTATTACTTTCAAACGACATCGGCATCTAAATCTCTTTTTATCTCAATAAGAAAGTTTATACACATATGACAGAAATCAATCTGGTTTGTAATGTGAAGCTGGTAATGCTGTTTTTGGAGTTGTTTAATGACATTGGAGCTTGACGTAAAAAAACAAATTGTGTTTAGACATCAACCTGATTTTCCTTTTCGATCAAAATTTGACTTCTATGAGTGACGTTGGAGTCCACATCCAGTGCCCGATGGGAAACTTCCCTCTAAAAACTTTATAAGAATGTTAGGGGATAATGTTCTAACAATGTTATCACTAAACATTTTTACAATGTTTTTAAATAATCTTATCCTACCTTTTTAGGAGAATATTCTGGGAACAAAAATAAAACTTGCTACTGAAAACATTACCATAATGTTCTCAAAACATTCTTAGAACAATAATATTTCTAGCTGGGATATGATCTAGCGCTCCCAGAGAGGAGTTTGCTAACACTTGTCCACTTTGTTTGTGGTTTTGTTGCAAAGGAAAATCAAAACTTGTAGCTCCCCTTGTCACTGGGTTACAGATCAATAGAATGTAATTTAAATCATGTTTTGATCTTGAATGGATTTAGCCTATTCAAGATGTGACAATCAGGTTGATCATTTTGGTTGGTAAAATACTGGGCAAAGATTCTTGCACATATAGAAGATAAAGAAGTTCTTTCCCATTAGTTTGATTTTTTCCTTCCATTTTTCTTTCTTAATTTATTTAATGCAATTGTGAAGCGTATTGTAGCCTTATGGCAACTCTATGCTTCTGTACATGGTTTAACTACAGCTATATGGAAGATAGCAGAGTGTTCCACTTAGGAGGCAAACAAATTCAACATAGACACACATACAACTTGAAATTGCTATACAATTTCAGTAATACAGTTGTTCCAACTTACACAAGACACATGGTCTAGAATGCATAGCATCTACAACCTTTCACCTAAGTGTTTCATACAACACTTACAGTAAAACAATCGTGTGTTTTAAAGAATAAACTCAGCTAGTCTATGTGTACATATAGTATCACAAATAGCTTTAATGTGTGTTATATGAGCACAGTGTGTTTAGCACAATTACAAACTTGAAAATACAAACAGGATCATTGCTATTGGGCTGCTAATCCACTAGCAAGTGAAGTTAGTTGGAGGCCTTGCATGAACAATGCAGTTAACTCAATTAACGCAATTGAGCGTTGATCTTCGCCCTTAGATTGTGGTTTCCTATTTTTCTTTAACTGCTCATTTAATCTGACTCCAATTACAAATGATTATTACTCTTAGATCGTGTTTCTAATAAGAAATGAATCATTGGTCATGTATTAATTTAGATATTTGATTATTCTGGGTATCCCGTACTTTCAATTATTCGTTCATTACGGACCCATATCACTTAGAGTCACACGCCCCGGGTTTGCGCGGATCTCACGACACAAATTCGTCAGTTTCTGATTCTTAGTCAGAGGGTGCAGAGTTTACTAATGCATTTGAGTCGAACCGCCACATGCTTGTTCATACAAAAACACAGCTTTCTTAGTCACGATACTGCAACTTGCTAAGTCAGTGACAGACAGAAATCCGAAGGTCTCACATGATGTGCAACATGCTCCTTTCACTGAGCCTTTAGTTCGAATCTATCCTGACGCAGATTTGCGGAAATATGGACTACAGTAATCTACTGGTCATAATGATTTCAGAAGAATCCAGAGTAAATCAAATATAACATTTTATTTGTCAGGTAAAAATGCATCATGCCAATTACATAGTTAGACAATTAGAACCCAATTCAGAAATAATAAATGCATAACATCAATTGTTCAAAGATGACTCTAAGAGTAAGAAATGCATATACACACAGTGATGTGTGAGTGTCTTCAGACATTCACCCATCTCTGCATGGGGGTTTCTGACTACAGAAGATCCCACATGGCTGCTTTGCACTTTACCTTAAATACCCAGACCAGAACAAAAAGACTGTAAATATTTAATACACCAACACCCGTTTTGGGGGGGAGAGGAGTGGGTTTTCAGATATCTTGAAGAGACACCACCCAAAAGGAGGAAAGAATTCTCCTTAGTTTTCAATCTTCCTCATAATACCAGTGACTGCTGTGAAATTGAGACCGTTTTACCAATCGCACTGAGACAATTAAAATGATACCAAACATGCTGGGTGGTTGCATACTGTAGATGTGAGGAGAGTTTTGGGCAAGACGTTGTCCTATGCTTTTTCTTTGAGATCTTCTCTTCAGATGAGTTTTATTGCTTTATTGCAGGGCGCTTGATCTCAGCTTTTGTCTTAGCAGGAAAATCAAATCTTACAGAAGCAATCGGTTTCCCAAACTAAATTAGTTCATTTCCATGGTAGTATTACGGTAACATACTGTAAAAAAAAGAGAGAGAGAATGGTAGAATGGTAGAAACGAACCCTTTAACTTCGTCTTTTATCCTTAATAAAGTTTGTAAGCTTCGGCGTCTCTGTATGACTCCTCTTTTCAGACTTGCTTATAGTTTATTGAATTGTCCATTGAACTCTTGCCTGTATTTGTCAACGATATGTATGAAATTTTCTGCCACTTTAAATATCTAACTTGTGCACACGTATAATGATAATACTTGCCATTGTGGCCTATACTGTTGTCTTTTTGTATCTTAGTACATTATGTACAACATAATTGTACATTATTTTGTGATTATATGGCATCATAAAGCTCCACTCTCACAACAGCCATTTAACACTGTTATTTCCTATCTGTGATAGGTGACAAAATGTAGCTCTTGTGCCAGCATTTTAAAAAAGCAAGATGTTGGACAGAGACACTCTAATTACAGAAATCCTTCTAATAAAGTGCATATAAGCAACTGAAATGAAGAATTAAGAAGCTTTTTTTGGATGCATTTGCTTGTGGGTGTCTGAAGGTAATGACTTTGATGAACATGTCAAACTTTTTATGTTAGACATATCTGTTCACTAGCAGTTAACCACATCCTGTTTTTCACTGCTACCAGTCACAATGGCCATTTATAACTACATATAGCGCTTTACCATGATGAACCACTAATGGTAGAAATGTGCTGTGGGAGGGGGGCTACAAACCACAGCAGTCCCACAGAGCTTTTGATCGTTTCAGAGAACAACGGATAGAAAGATTGTCACACCATTCAGAATGCAAGTGGGGTTTATATCTGCTTGGTAGTCTTTAATATATTGCATGATGTTTGTTTAAAAGGGCGTTAGTGTGGATTAATTAATTTTATCAACATTTAATTAGTTCTAATGAAAAACAAACATTTGTTGAATTATGTTTTTTTTATTTTATTATACTAAATGTTTCACCAGTGCCTGATTTTTGGTGGTGAAATACACACAATAAACAGTTTTTCTTTATAATACATGAAGAAAGCATCTGCCATATTATTCTGATACTTCAGTGTCTCTGTGTGATATTAAACAGCTTCCTGTGAGAAACAACTGAGACACACAGTTGAGTTTTTCTCTTCTAATCTTAATTTCAGTGTGTGTATATATATATATATATATAGAAACACACTTTGATTTCAGTCTAAATGAGACACACCACAGACTTCTGTTGCGTTTTTATAAAGACATTAGAATGCATTTTTTTCTAAGTCTAAGTCTCTGAGCGCCACCTGGAGGAAGATTTAGTTTCTCACTTCCAGGAAACAGTTGCTCTATTACTATGGTAATTGAGGGTCAGTTCAGAGCACTGGTTATTGTAATTTTCAATCAATAAAAGTTTGTTTTCTAACAAAATGTTTTTTTTTCATGTCTGTTTAGTCAAAACAGTTATAAGTATATTGTCATAAAAATATATTCAGATAAGTATATGAATACAGAAAGGGGGAAAAATGCTGTTTCGAAGAGGTTGCTTTTATAAAGACCTTATATTTATAGGCTATATGTTTATAACCACTGTCAACATCTGAAATACAGGAGGGGCCCACCAACTATTAACTTAACGCTGCTAAAAATATATATTAATCTATTTCCCAGTGTATTGTCACCAACAACAAAGACAAGACTTATTTTTTCCACCTTTACATAAATTGAATGTCTTAGGTAAACCAAAAAAATAAACAAATAGAACAATGCACGTACATGAAAATGAACTGAAATAAAACCAGTACAGTAAATCAAAGTAATATACTTGTAGATTGTCTATAAAGTAATGTGAAACAACAGGAAAAGAATGGCAATGACAATGGAAAACAAAGCTTATTTGATCAGTTCAAAGTTGTAGATGAGTGATTCTTTGGGTAAATATAGAATCATCACCAAGCACGTTGAATAGTCAATGTTTAGGATAATATCCATGTCCCGTTGATAATGAACCAAAAAAAAACCCACTCACACAAACAGTAGGAAACACTCCTCAAGTGCTCTTCAAATAATCCAGCCAATAAAATAGTCCACAGTCAAATCCTTGTGATAATCCACAAGGTAATGTAGTGAACAATCCAATGGGGAAAAACACTTGATGTCCATATGAGTAGTGTCCTTGCAACTACTCATACAGATTAAAGACACCAAAATATAAAGCAACATTTAAAGAGTCCATCTACAAAAAGAATAGAAATCTACCATTAGCTAAAGAAACCCACACATAAATTATATACATCAAGTGAAAGCAAATACACAACGCAAGGAGAAACAAAACTTACATGATTGAACTGGAAACAAAGTTTCTCAATCAGGACTCCAATGAGTTTTGCTGGAGGTGCTAGGTTAAGACCATAGCCGTTTCTCAATATGCGTTTTTGTCTCTACTTGTGTTCTTGTGGACTTGTGAAACGTCATCAGTTGCTGTCCAAGTACTGTTCCAATTCAAAGTTCACATCTAGCCAAGTACAGTTCAAATCCCCGGATGTGTTCTTGATCCGCCCCTTTTATCGAGGATGCATCGAGAGGTGACTTGTGCGGACTTGAGACAGCCAGGTATCCCAGAATGCATCTCGCACTAACCGGCAAGCATCAATAGTAAAGGAGAAAACCCGCGTAATTTAAACATATTACGGTTTTTATGTCATGATATGTAGTTTTAAGAGTTTTTCAGGCGAGAATGTACTGGTTTAAAGCTCAAATTTGTGGTTTATTGATAAAGATAGCGCCTTTCTGAAAATTTGATCGGACGTTTTCGGAGTTGTGAGATCCAGGCGTTCACCGGGCGCTCGCACTCATGTACCCAGCCGAGAGCAGCCTTACCTCGGCTAGTCCTTCTGACATTTGCCGCTGGCTCAGATGTCTCTGTAGTGGTTAAACATGAGATCATTTGTCTTTTGTATATCTAACGGTTGATCTTTGCTCTCATGAATCTATAATTTGTTCCGTGGCAAATCGTTTTGGCTGAGGGCAAAGTGACGTTTCATAACTTTATATATTTAAAGTGCTGATTTTGTAGCCTACGCTTGACTGAATTGTTTGCTTTATTTCATTTTGTATATTCTTATACCTTTTATAATGGCTATTATTGATCATTAAAACTGACATTTAACAAAAAGAGACAGGGTTGTGTTTTGTTATATTTCATTTTGTTACAGTGAAGATAATCAGAGTATGCACATATATTAATATGTTTAATATTTTTGAAATGTAAACGAAAAGAGGCAGGGTTGTTTAATATTTCGTTTTGTTATAAATACTATAGGCTATATGCAGACATTGAAGATAATCAATGAACGCGTTGCCTGAACCACATTTGTGAGGCTATTAATATGTTTTTGTTTGTTTGTTTATTAAATAAAAAAAGAGGCAGAGTGGTGTTTTATAACACATTTCGTTTTATTGTTGCCTAAAATATACATACAGAGATAACCGGAGAAGCCAGAGCGAGCCGAGTGACGTTATCAGGTACACTGCTGTGCCATTTGCAGAATCACCGGACTTGTGTCCTCCCGTCCACGGGAGTTCGTTCTCCTGAGTCGAACTTGGCAAGTCCTAACTACCAAGGACGCAAGTCCGAAGTTTGCGGACTTGGTATTGAGAAACGCCTCATGCCTCCCAACAACCTGACTTCTTCTACAATCCTAACAGTTTAAATACCTGGGGTTTTAATGCACCAGCGCTCCCTAGTGGTGAGTATGATCAAAAACAGAAGGGTAACAGGTAACACTGTTACATGTTTAAATTTCTGTAAATTGTGATTAAAGAGTTTACAAGGTGATTTCATTCCTGCCTTTGTCAGTCAGTCAAAACTTAACATTTTGGCACTGACTGAAACATGGATCTTAGCAGAAACACAGCGACTCCTTCAGCTGAAATATTTTCATTGACAAAGCAAAAATAGACAAAGTAAAGGATGATATTGTGTGAAAAATATAAGTAAGAGATCGATACAATCAACCTGTAAAAGCAGTCACAATCGACCTGTTTGTCCACCATCAACAGCAGAGAAAGTGAAGGGAGATAAATTTATTTAGCAAGCATACTTTGACAAATATAAACTTACTGGTAAATACTGAATTCTTTCACACTATAAGAGGAAAATAATACTTGCGAGGAATTAGTATTAGCTTATGATTTTATTCTTATCTGTTTAATTCATATCACGTTATTTAAGATCTTTCTGTCAATGTTAGTGGTCCGTGTATCTTTTGGTCAGTCGTTTTTTTTTTAATTTAATATTGAAATAGGAAAATGAAAAAACGGCACCTTTTCGTTTTTCTCTTTCTTTTTTTTTCAAACAAAACGAAAAACAAGAATTCTGCTTGATTTTTCGTTTTTCGTTCAAGGGTAGAAAATGAAAAACAACTTGAATATTTGATCTCTACATGTGGGCGAGAATGAAACACCCCTTTTTTAAACCGTGCCGTCATCAGGGCTGCGTTCAGTGCCGACAAAACGTTGCAAAACGTTTTTTAAACGGAAACGGTGGTCCGTTGAACACCCTGTTCTGATGACGCAAGAGTTGCAACTATGGCAGCTGAGAAGGCCATTCTTTGTGTTCTTCTTGAAGAGATTTCGGCGCCTGATTAAAATCGGTATAAATATGTGTTTAATACTGCAAAATACGCTCGATGTTACAGTCACTGCCCTTGCCGTCCAGAATAAAGAGAACACAGTTGTAAACGACTTTACTTGGACCCATTGTTCGAGCTGTCTCTTTAATCCCGCGTGGTTTATACACATGCTGCTGCTGCATGCGGTTGACATTTTTGACACACCCACCAAACAAGAGAAAACGTATCTCAAACCCTTTGCACACCGTTTCCGGGAAACATGTCGGAAACCATAGCAAAACTTTGCGCACTGGTTTGAGCTTGAATGTGCCCCAGTTCTTCCGCAGTTCAGCGCATCAGAATAATAGTCCTTCGCTCCGATGGATTCTTAACACGTTTATTGCAACTACAATGAATCTCTTTTTCATCAAACAGCAGACTAACGAATGACTTGAGACATACTATACCGAGGCAGAGCCTAGACAAGGCTTTCTTCTGTGTGTCCATAAATTCGGCAACTTACGCGTATTTATCTCAGAAATATTATTATTACGATATTATTATATATTATATATTATTATATATAGGCCTATTATTATATCAGAAATAATTTACTTCGCACCTGCACTCACAACTACCTAACAGCCAACGCTTTTGGCACACTGCCTGTTTTATTATTGCTGACCACCTATCAAAATCTGTGTGGCAATGCTGCTCGACTCACTGGACAGCACAGAGATACTGAAGCCCAGACCAGTATCAATTTAAGTAACCATACACAGATGTCATAACGTTTGTTTTAGGCAATACTCTGAGATTATTTTATTAATATTGAGTATTGGCCAGCTAACTGATGGCATACAGAACGGTTATTTTCTAAACTTCCAAAGCAAATAAAGTCACAGAACCGTTGTGCGACTGATTCGCAGTAAGGCAACAGAGTTGTTTCATTCCTGAATAAATAAGAGTCTTTGAACAACTTATTAATATAGACAATGATTCAATGACCAATTAATATAGACAGCCTCTTGATTTTATTCCTGAATGAATCAGCGTTTTGAACGAATCTACAAATGAATATCCCAGCTAGAAATTTGTAATGTTCTGGGAATGTTTTCAGGGAAAGTTTTATTTTTGTTCCCAGAACGTTCTGCTAAAAGGTAGGAAAACATTCTCTAAAAACATTCTAAAAATGTTTAGTGATAACATTGATAGAACATTATCCCCTAACATTCTTATGAAGTGTTTAGCGGGAAGCTTTCCACTGGCCGTTGGATGTGGACTCAAATGTTGCTTAGACTTCAAATTTTGGTTGAAAGTGAAAACCCAACCTTTGTTTGACGTCAAGCTCCAACATTATTATCAACTCAAAAAACAGCATTACCAGCTGTACACAGTTTGTTGCTTGTGTTTACCATTTTGCAACACAAGTGCATCACAGCGTGAAATGAGTTTTGCAAAAAAGAGCATGAGATTTGCAAACAGTGCCTAACTGCCTAAACTTGTTTAAGGTTTTGCAGAAAGAGTGATTTATTCGACAAACTGGTTTAGGCTATTGAGAATTTGGTTTAGAGAATGGAGTTTAGTGTCCTAGCAATTGTGAAAAACTGTAATACAGGATGGTTTGGTATTCCAAGGTCAACTGAGTGTGTGAATCCAGTGCAGTATGTTCATCTCACCACCAGAGGACACTGTCATCCGCTTACTGAAATGGACTCTAATATACAACACAACTCAATATTCACATAATATTTGCCTGTATTCAATGCATGACAATTACTTTTCATGAACTTTTGTTAATGTTTTAGTTCCAATATATGTTATTCAGTTTGTAAATATATGAATATACAATATACATTATAAATATAAAAATATATAGATTTTAAAGAGTTTTATTATTTCAAACAGAAGCCTGACCTGTATAGGCTATATTTGAATTTGTGTACATTGTGATGTGTGATCATCAACATCATTAACATTTAAAATATTTAAATGCAAATGTATTTCAATATCATTGTAAAATGTTTGTAATATATTTCAAAATAAGGGCAAAAAGATCATTATTTTTTATAAATTTTCTGGAGCTAAAAGAACAAAATTTTCACCAGTATTTTTACTTATGTAGATCAGTTTTTCTAATGACAGTGATCTAAAAATTTTGAATAGTATTACTTTTTATAATATTTTAAAATGATTAAAGTACTGCACAGTTGAACAATATAATAAGATTTCATTACAGCGCAGTCAGTTGTTGTCATCCTTTCTGTAGTTACATCGTTCTGCTTGTAGGTGGCAACAAGTGAGACAGTAATACACTGGATCACTGTTACACAGCAATAAAGGATGCATATCACTCTGTCCCACGGGCAGCTTTGGGGCTCTCTGATCACTGTTTAGTTCATCTCATACCGACCTACAGGCAGAAACTGAAATCAGCTAAACCTGTAGCAAAGACTGTAAAGAGATGGACCACCAAAACAGAGTGGGCTTTACAAGCCTGTTTCGAATGGACTGATTGGAGTGTTTTTGAAGCTGCTGCCACCGATCTGGACGAGCTCACAGAGACTGTTACATCATATATCAGTTTCTGTGAGGATTTGTGCATTCCTACAAAGACTCATTTAACTTACAACAACGACAAACCGTGGTTCACTGCAAAACTCAGCCAGCTCCGTCAGGCCAAAGAAGATGCTCGCAGAAATGGGGACAGAGTCTTGTACAAACAGGCCAAATACACACTGGAAAAGGAGATCAGAGTGGCAAAGAGGAATTATTCCGATAAGCTTCGGAATCAGTTCTCTTCTAATGACACGGCTTCAGTGTGGAAAGGTCTGAAAGTCATCACCAATTACAAGACACCATCCCCCAGCTCTGTGGAGAATCAACAACTGGCAGACGATCTGAACGAGTTTTATTGCAGGTTTGAAAAAACACCATTCACACCTCCTGTAACCCCCGTCTCCCCCACACCTGCAATTCAGTTCAGTGAAGATGACGTGCGCCAGGTCTTCAGAAAGAATAAGAGAAGAAAGGCACCAGGCCCAGACAGTGTTTCACCAGCCTGTCTGAAAACCTGCGCTGACCAGCTGGCCCCCATCTTCACACAGATCTTCAACAGATCACTGGAGCTGTACGAAGTCCCCTCATGCTTCAAACGCTCCACCATCATCCCTGTCCCAAAGAAACCCAAAATTACTGGACTTAATGACTACAGACCTGTGGCTCTAACGTCTGTGGCCATGAAATCATTTGAAAGACTGGTTTTGGCTTATCTGAAGGACATCACTGGACCCTTACTGGACCCCTTGCAGTTTGCTTACCGAGCAAACAGGTCTGTGAATGATGCAGTCAATATGGGACTGCATTATGTTCTGCAGCATCTGGACAGACCAGGGACTTATGTGAGGATCCTGTTTGTGGACTTCAGCTCTGCTTTTAACACCATCATTCCATCACTCCTCCAGCCCAAATTAACTCAGCTCTCCGTGCCCACCTCTGTCTGTCAGTGGATCACCAGCTTCCTGACAGACAGGCAGCAGCTAGTGAGGCTGGGAAAATTCTCATCCAGCACCCGCACCATCAGCACCGGCGCCCCTCAGGGCTGTGTTCTCTCCCCACTGCTCTTCTCCCTGTACACCAATGACTGCATCTCTAAAGACCCCTCTGTCAAGCTCCTGAAGTTTGCAGATCACACTGATCGGCCTCATCCAGGACGGTGACGAGTCTGCTTACAGACTGGAGGTTGAACAACTGGCTGTCTGGTGCAGTCTTAACAACCTGGAGCTCAACACGCTCAAGACAGTGGAGATGATCGTGGACTTCAGGAGAAACCCCCCTGCTCTCCCCCCACTCACCATCATGAACAGCACTGTGACTGCAGTGGAGTCATTCAGGTTCCTGGGCACCACAATCTCCCAGGACCTGAAGTGGGACAACCACATTGAGTCTATTGTGAAAAAGGCCCAGCAGAGGTTGTACTTCCTTCGCCAGCTGAGGAAGTTCAACCTACCACAGGAGCTGCTGAAACAGTTTTACTCTGCCATCATTGAATCCATCCTCTGCACTTCTATATCTGTCTGGTTCAGCTCAGCTACCAAATCTGACCTCAGAAGACTACAGAGGGTAGTCCGGTCTGCTGAGCGAATCATTGGTACAACCCTCCCCACTCTCCAAGAACTGTACTTATCCAGAGTGAGAAAAAGGGCAAAGAAAATCACTCTGGACCCCTCACATCCAGCACACTCCCTCTTTGAACTGTTGCCATCTGGTCGACGCTACAGAGCTCTGAGCACCAGAACGACCAGACGCAGGAACAGTTTCTTCCCTCAGGCAATCCATCTCATGAACACTTGACAAACACGGAACACAATTATATTATTTACTTATTATTAACACTATTATACATTATTTACTTGAAACACATATTTATATTTCAAATTTGCACTCATTAAAACTGTACATACAAATTGTCTATATTAAATATTGTTTTTTGCTTTTTTTGCACTTTATCTGTCTTGTATATTTGTATATTATTCTTATTCTTTTTATTATCTGTGTCTTGTCTTGTCGCTGTCACTCTGTTGCACTGTGGAGCTTGTCACTAAAACAAATTCCTAGTATGTGTAAACATACCTGGCAATAAAGCTCTTTCCGATTCTGATTCTGATTCTAATATTTTTATGAAAAGTTTCATTCTGTATAAAGTTGTGAATTGTTGTACATTTCAATTCTGTGTGTTTTAAAAGTACCGCATGTAAAATGAGTTTCTATGAGAAGACGGAGGAGGAGGAGGAGAAGGAGGAACCCAGCTGTGTGTCTATAAAGAGTGACGTATCCATGGACCCTCCTCCTAAACTCAGTGATGGAGCAGTAACCTCTAACCCTGAGTACAATGTGATTTCACTGCTTGAGTGAGACATTTCAAGAAGACATTAAGATCTTGAATTTTGAATATGAAAAATTGTGAATGTTCAATTAAAATTTGTTAAAACAAGTCTCATCAGTTTTATTTTATGTGGTGTCAGTCCAATCAGTCCAATGGTGTGACGGAACGTCATAGGTGGGTGACGTCACTGACCAGGAAACTATAAAGCCTACCCAAGAACAAACAAATTCAGCTTCTAATACACCTGAAGCAAGTCGCTCACGGGCACGCCGGGAGTATGGCAGGGCGACGCAGCGTCTCGTTCCCAATTCAGGGAACTAAGGTTACATACGTAACCGAGACGTTCCCTTTCATGGGAACTCGAGCTGCGTCAAAAGGCTGTGGGAATGCTAATACCCACATCGCCATACAAGCAAGTGACCGTCCGTGTGAAATAATTGCGCACACTAAGACGATAACACCTGCGCCCCTGGAGTGGAGCCGAGGTCAAGTTCATAGAATCTCACAAATGTATGCGGCGAGGACCAGCCTGCCGCATCACATACATCCTGGAGAGAAACTCCTGACAATAATGCTTTAGAAACAGCCATACAGCCAATGGAGAAGGCTGACCAGCCGACTCATAAGCAAGTGAAATGGCCTCGACCACCCACTTGCTCATCCTCTGCTTAGATGCAGGATAACCTTTCCTCGGTGACCCGAAACAAATGAACAGTTGTTCTGACTTTCTCCACAGGGCAGCTCTGTGGACATAAGCATCTAAGGCCCTCACAGGGCAGAGCAGATTCAGTTTCTCCTGGTCTGATGTCCAAAAGGGAGGAGGACAGAAGGCCTGCAGTATGAAAGGTCTTACAGTATTAGTGGGAACCTTCAGAACATAGCTCGGAAGGCCTTAACCATGCCAGGCGCAAATTCCAAGCAGGAGGGAGATACCGAGAGGGCTTGAATGTCTCCAAATCTCTTGAGAGACAACATAGAGAAACGATAGTTTTTAAAGTGAGAAACTTCTTCTCAAAGGGAGCCACAGTGAGGCCTTGCAAAACAACTGCCAAATCCCAGGCAGGCACCCTTGTGGAGACTGCAGGTCTAAGTCTCAAAGTGTCACAAAGGAAACGAGTAATAAGAGGGTGTCTCCCCAAAGATACACCACCCAAAGGAGTGTGGTAAGCAGCTAAGGCCGCCACATACACCTTTATTGTGGAGGGGGATAACCCTGCGGAAAATCTTTCCTGCAGGAAGTTCAGCACTGCACCCATCAGGCAGTTAACTGGGTCTCACTGGTGATTTCCGCACCATGACGTGAATAATCTCCACTTCAGGGCATGAAGTTTCCTTGTGCAAGGAGCTCTGGAGTAGAGGATGGTCTCAACAACCTCAGTTGAGAGACCTGAACATATGAGCTGGGCCCCCACAGAGGCCAGGCCCACAGTTTCCACAACTCTGCGCGGGGGTGAAGGATCGACCCGTTCGCCTGAGAGAGAAGGTCCCTCCTGATCGGAATCTCCAGAGGAGGGTCGTCTAAAAGGGATATTAGGTCCGAGAACCAAACTTGGGCCAGCCAGAACGGGGCTACTAGCAACTGACGGACCCCGCCCCGGTGAACTCTCTAGAACTCCCAGAAGCAAAGCAATCGGGGTAAATTCATACAGACGTAGCCTCAGCCATGCCTGCACCAAGCGGTGCTGGGTTTGACATTGAGAACTATAGTGGACACTGAGTCGTCTCTCAAGATGCGAACAGGTCCACTTCGGCTCGACCAAAATTCTCCCATAGGAGCTCCACCACCTCAGGGTGAAGTCTCCATTCCCCGGGCCTCGGCCCCTGTCTCGACAGGATGTCTGCTCCCTGATTCAGGTACCCTGGGATGTAAACTGCCCTGATAGAATGCAGTCTCCCTTGGGCCCACAGGAGAATCTGATGAGCCAGTTTGTATAACGGGTGCGACCTCAGACCCCCCTGATGATTTATATATGAGACCACCGATGTTTTGTCGGAACGAACAAGTATGTGATGGCCTCTGAGGTCTGGGAGAAAGTGTTTCAGAGCCTGAAACACTGCCAGCATCTCCAAGCAATCTATGTGCCAAGTGAGATGATGGTCCTACCACAGACCCTGAGCAGAGCGACCACTCATGATCGCTCCCCAGCCCGTGAGGGATGCATCCGTCGTTAGCATAACGCAACGACCAAGAGCTCCCAACACAGGTCCCTGAGAAAGAAACCAAGTTTTTTTCCATACGACTAAGGCATGAAGGCATCGCTGCGTGACCTTGATCATACGAAACAGATTCCCCCTCGAAGAGAACCCCTTGGTTTTGAGCAACCACTGCAGTGGTCTCATGTTCAGCAGGCCAAAAGGTATCACGTTGGATGCTGCCGCCATAAGACCCAACAGTCTCTGAAAATGTTTGAGTGAGTGGCCTAGCTTTATTTCCTCCACGGCTGAGAGAATCAATGTTATACGGGCAGGTGACAGACAAGCCTGCATCACTATCGAATCCCATAACACGCACAGATATCCCATAACACAGCACTCGGCGCATGCCTTTACCATAAACATGGATTTTAGAAAGGGCATGAAGCACTCGGCGTATGCCCTTGCCATGAACATGGATTTTAGGAAGGGCACAAAGCACTCGGCACGTGCCCTTACCATAAACATGGATTTTAGTTATATCTTCAATATTTGTAACTTTTCAAAGTCAGAAAAATATTTGATTTAATTTCTCAAAATTAAATGCAGCCAATAAACAATCAGACAAGTATATCACAGTCTGAATGTTCCTAATAGAGTCTAAAATACAAAAAGAATCATAAAATCATGGCTTTCAAACACATAATTGGTTTTCCTCCACTTTATAAATAAATTGCGGACCCATAATCTATGCATTGCCTCGGCAAACACGAGATCCAAGTCACTAGATTCTTTATTGCAGACCCGTAATCTATGCGCTGCCTCGGCAAACGTGAGATTCGAGCCAATGCACTGCTTTCTTCCCTGATAGTGTATTCTTACACGTCAGGAGATGGTGACCGCACCACTCCTTCCTCTCCTTCTATCGCCAGCGGGCAGCAGCGCGCGGTTCGAGAAGGCAACCAAAGCCTCTCCTGCACCCTCTGTCCAACCGTGGAACCAGGTAGGTGTTGCACAACACACTCAGACCCCGCTACGGGCCACCTCGCAAAGAGAGCCTCCCGAGCTGCGTCCCTGCGTTCCACCTTGCTGCCCCACTGTGGGTACGCCTACGGTCCCTTTGATCCCACTTGTACGGTCTCTGCGAGCCTGGTTAGCGCTCCCCAGTCCGTCTTGTTGGCTCATTCGGACCATCAGGCTCGGCTATGCGATTCAGTTCGCCCAGCATCCCCCAAAGTTCAGGGGCATCCACTTCACTGCAGTGAAAGCTGTCAATGCCCATGTCTTACGTGCAGAGATCGCGGTCCTACTGGCGAAGGAAGCGATAGAGCTGGTCCCTCCAGCCGATATGAGGTCAGACCGATCTTGGACCTGCGAATTTTGAATCGAAGCCTCCACAAGCTACCATTCAAAATGCTGATGCAGAAACGCATTTTCGAGTGCATCCGTCCCCATGATTGGTTTGCAGCGATCGACCTGAAGGACGCGTACTTTCATGTCTCGATTCTCCCTCGACACAGGCCGTTCCTGCGCTTTGCGTTCAAGGGTTGAGCATATCAGTACAAGGTCCTACCCTTCGGGCTGGCCTTGGTGCTCAGTCACCTCATCCAGTTGGGCCTTCAGATCAACTGGGAAAAGAGCAAACTCTCCCCTGTGCAGAGGATCTCTTTTCTCGGTATGGATTCGGTTGAACAGACAGCACACCTCTCAGAGGAACGTGCTCAGTCGGTGTTGAACTGCTTGAATACGTTCAAAGGCAGGACAGCGGTCCCACTGAAATTCTTTCAGAGACTCCTGGGGCATATGGCAGCCGCAGCGGTAGTAACCCCGCTTGGTTTGCTTCATATGAGACCGCTTCAGCACTGGCTTCACGGCCAAGTCCCGAGATGGGCGTGGCAATGCAGCACGTTCCGAGTGGCAATCACTCCGGAATGCCCCCAAGCCTTCAGGCCGTGGTCGGACCCCTTGTTTCTTTGGGCAGGAGTGCCCCTAGAGCAGGTGTCCCGTCATGTTGTGGTGTTCACAGATGCCTCTGCCACCGGCTGGGGTGCCACGTACAACAGGCATGCAGTATCAGGGGTATGGACGGGCCCCAACTGCACTGGCACGTCAACTGCCTCGAGTTGCTAGCAGTACACCTTGCCCTGAGCTGCCTGAAAGGACCGTTACAGGGCAAGCATGTGCTGGTCCGTACGGACAACACTGCGACCGTTGCGTACATCAACCGTCAGGGTGGTCTACGCTCCCGTTGCATGTTGCAACTTGCCCGCCATCTCCTCCTTTGGAGTCAGAAGCATCTGAGGTCGCTTTAGCCATTCATGTCCCCAGTGTGCTCAACCATGTGGCCGACGAGCTCTCATGAGCTGCGCTGCCGGGAGAGTGGCGACTCTACCCCAAGGTGGTCCAGCTGATTTGGAGAGAGTTCGGAGAGGCTCAGGTAGACCTGTTTGCCTCGCCAGAAACCTCTCACTGCCAGTTGTTTTACTCCCTGTCCGAGGGAACACTCGGTACAGATGCACAGCTGGCCCTGGGGCCTTCACAAATGTGCATTTCCCCCAGTGAGCCTACTTGCACAGACCTTGTGCAAAGTCAGGGAGGACGAGGAGCAGGTCCTGCTAGTTGCGCCCTATTGGCCCAACCTGACTTGGTTCCCGGAACTCTCACTCCTCGCGACAGCCCCTCCCTGGCGCATTCCTCTGAGGAAGGACCTTCTTTCTCAGAGACAGGGGAAAGGCTGTCTTCAAGCAGAGGATGGCCCACTGGATAGTGGACACCATCGCCTTGGCTTACCAAGCACAAGGTGTGCCCTGCCCGCTCAGGTTGCATGCTCACTCTACGAGAGGTGTTACATCCTCCTGGGCGCTGGCTCGTGGCGCCTCGCTGACAGACATTTGTAAGGCTGCGGGCTGGGCAACACCTAACACGTTCACTAGATTCTATAGCCATCGTGTTGAGCCGGTCACCTCCCGTGTTCTCACCTCAGGTCAGAGGCACGGAAAGGCCTTGGCTTAGTGTCGGCTTGCTGCGCTTACATGCGCTTATTACTCCAGAGAGTCCCTACAAGGCAGACCCTGTTGAGTCCTTCAATCTCCCTTCAGCAGCTGGACGTGGCGGAGCATCTGGTGCCAGGCCTATACTCCGTTGTATCCTTGAGAACTGGATTTAGGCTGGGTGCCATATGTGTGACCCTACAGGGATCCCATATGTGTAGTTCCACGGTTGCTCCTAAACGAAGCCCGTGTCTTTCCTTCTGGGAGAAGCCATCTCTCATCAGGTTGGAGTCACCCCAGTACTTCCATATGTAGTACAGCCCTACGGGGTTAGTCCATATGTACTTCTCCACATAACTCCTTCGGGGAAGAATGTGGCTTCCGCAGTGTTCCTTTCCCAGCAAAAGGGTACGCTTTCCCAGTGTTATCCAATAGTCTCACTGAATGGGTTTTTAGGGAACAGCAGTGATCGACACTCTCTGTGTTAGCCCTGTCCCACCATCCTTAGGCAAGGGGGTTCAGGTGGCTTACAACAGAGCGCTGAAAGGGGGCAGCTCCTGTGGCGCTTTGGTAGGGATTCCTATTCGTCGGTTTGTCCGACGTACGTTGAACGTGACCGACTAAATGGGAACGTCTCGGTTACATAGGTAACCCTCGTTCCCTGAAGGAGGAAACGGAGACGTACGTCCCGTCGCCACAGTCGCTGTACCCCGCTGATGCTGCTGCCTAACCTGTTCGGCTCCTCAGCAAAAACCTGAAGATGCAATGCACCTGCTGCTCATTAAATACCCGCGCTGCGAGGCGAGCAGCTTCTGCATATGATTGCATGCCAATGTGCATTGGCTCGTTTTAGTTACACTCGAAGCAGATTGGCTTCTCTAGCGAGATTCCTATTCGTCGGTCTGTCCGACGTACGTCTCCGTTCCCTCCTTCAAGGAACGAGGGTTATCTATGTAACCGAAACGTTTATTATTCTCTCCAGTATATATTTAAGTTATTAAATTAATATAAGTGTGCGATTTGTCAACTAATGGCTCAAATCAGGGGTGGGGAACGTTGATCCCGGAGGGCCATTGTCCTGCAGAGTTTAGCTCCAACCCTGAAAAAAACACACACCTGCCTGTAACTTTAGCAATCCTGAAAACCTTGATTAGCTTCAGGTGTGTTTAATTAGGGTTGGAGCTAAACTCTGCAGGACAATGGCCCTCCAGGATCAACGTTCCCCACCTCTGGCTTAAATGAACAACTACTAGTCGACTAGAAAAAACTTATTTCTCATGTTTTCGAACCCGAGTCCAGCGAGAGCATCAATAAACGCTATAGGCCCAACATAGGTTAACAGCATGTACAATGTTATCATCTTACTAAATGCCTACTACTAATAAAAAGGACAGAATGAATAATAAAGCTTCAAAAAGTGTATCGAATCAATAAATGTACATTTCAAACGTTTTTATTGTTGACAAATAATAAACTAACAAAGCCAGGACTGGAACTCTGATCGCTGGATGCACAGTCTCCGAAGTCTTGTAGCATAGTCCACGAGGCTATCACTACAACTCTGTAGCCTAATGCGTGTAACATTTTTATACTGTATATAAGCATCTGTGTGAATGGGTCAGTTTGAGTCACTCCTGTTATTAAATACAGTTGTCAAACCCAAACACTGACTGTGTGAATGTAGCCAATGAAAAAAAGATTATTTATGAAAATGTGCAGATGACACTTACCTGCAGACGGTATTGGGCTGACAGTATCGCTGGCTTCACTCATTCCAATCCAGTCAGAGTAAAGTCTTCATCAGTTGTGTTTATGAAAAGCCACTGTTCCTTCTCCTTAGCTCCAGAATCTGCTTTTACCTGCTTGTACTCTACTCTGTACTGCACTGTTCCCATTCAGTCAGTCACGTTCGACGTTACGTCGATACTGACGTAATGGGGTCTCGCTTGGGAGCCCAATCACCTCCAAGTGGTACAAAACGAGCCAATGGGAATTGGCCAGTGAGACAGGACCGGCCTATTCACTTCCATTTGTACTTTTGCTTCGGAGCCGAGCGGTTGTACAGCGATCGCTCTTCCAATTCACCTCTACTGAAAGTAAATTTCTGAGCAAATATCAGCAATTTTAATTGCTATCAGGAGAACACTCCGAAAACAGCAATTTTAATTGTTATTTTGCTTGCAGCTCGTCGAGGGATCTCTCTGCAGGTGTGATGGCGCATTCTGGCAGTGTTTGCATCCAGCTTGCTGTTTACACAGGGCAGCATTCACCTGTGGGCGCTTCGGCTAAGAGTATTTCCCTAAAAGAGCAAGCACGGCAGCGAGCATCTTTTTAAAGATGCCTCTCTGTCCGTGCATTCCTGGATGCGGTCGTTTCCTGGTTTCATCTGACGGCCACGGTTGCTGTCTCACATGCCCAGCATGTGGGTACAGCGTTCGTGGGTAATTCATGTTCTCGAGGGAACATGATCACGTCGACACGCAGGTTGTGACTCTCCTTTCTCGTAAAGGTTTGAGTCCCCTTTGTTGTTGCCCAGCCGCCACTTGTGTGTAAAAGCACTGCCGCGGGTCTGTTCAACACTTTGAGAGACGGAGGATTACAGCGAGAGCCTTCCGCGGGAAAACCCCCGCGGATCTCCCGCTCCTCAGCATGTTGTGTGCCGGTGAGCTGCCTGCTCAGCTGCAACTCAGCGCGTCATTTGGCGCTCCGGATGAGGATCAGATGTCGATAGCTGCATCGGTGAGAGGGCTATCGTTCTCTGGAGAGGAAGATGAAGCTGAGCTTCCCGCTTCAGCGGTGTTTGCTCGTGCTGAATCGGATTCAGAGTTGACAGCCATGCTTCCCCGGGCCACCGCACGCTCAGACTCGTTCTGAACGATTGTGGCTGGATGATTGGTCCTGGGCTCGGAGCGCGACGTGAAAGATCGCCTCGCCCCGCCCCCATGCCTTTCTTCCCAGAAGTGCATTAAGAGCTTTGGCAGTATGGAGGCACATTAGTGCCAAAATCTGTTCAAAATTTTTCCTCTCTCACTACCCTCGTCAGGGGCGGTCAGGGGGTTCACGGGGGTTCCTCAGGTGGACTGTGCAACTGCGGTGCATTTATGCCCGCAGAGTGCTGCCACCTGGTGGAATCACCTGTGTCTCCCATCCAGTGCCTGTGAGGTGATGGCAGCTCTAGCTGTTAAGCCTCACAGTGCTGCTGGACAGACTGCCTCCTTCTTACATGCTATGGTCATCCTGCTGGCCAAGGCAACACACGAGGGTAGTTCTGAGCCGGGGTTGATGCAGGACCCGCGCATGCTGACTGACCTTGCCCTCTGGCCGAGAGAAGTCGCATCACGGGCCCTCGGCCAGACGATGTCCACCTTGGTGGTCCAGGAACACCATCTCTGGCTAAACCTTGCTGAGACGCGAGATGTCAACAAAGTGCGCTTTCTTGACGCTCCCGTCTCACAAGGTGATCTCTTTGGCGACACTGGCGGGGATTGCACAGCAGTTCCCGACAGTGCAGAAGCAGACATTCTGCCACTGTGGTCCAGTCTGCTTTTTGCCAAAAACATCCCCTTGCGAGCAGTGCTCTGCCCCGGCTCAGCCGTGAGGCCAAGCCCTCTGCAGGAAGGTGATGCAGCCCATCCCCAGGTCACTGCTAAACCTAAATGGTTAGCGAGGCGGCCCTGGGATGGGTGACCCGGAGTTGCAGGGAACGGCTCTTTCTCAGGAGCTGGTGCACGCACCACTCCTTCCCCCGGAGGAGGGCCGGGTGGTGAATTTTACTACTGTTCCGCCATTGGCTCAATGGCCAGTGGTCCCAAATTCTCAAGAAAGAGCGGTTTCTTGACTCTCTGGTCATACAGGGTGTGCGTGGGCAGTGAGCGACGCTCTGCTTCCTCCTTCCCAGCCCCTGTTTTTTTGCCACAGGCAGGGAGTGTGCATTAGAGGATGCGCTGCTTCCTCACACCTCCCTAGCCAGTCCCTCATGGGACCCATAAATCCAGGTGCATCACATTCACTGCCTCTACTTCGGGACGCTGTGCTTCCCGGGTTAGGCCCAAGCACCCTCGCTGCCCCCCGCGGGTACGTCTGTTGTCCCTTTGGTGCCACTCGTACGGACCTTGGGAGCCTCACTAGAGCTTCCCAGCCCGTCCCGCTGGCCCATTCGGACAGTCAGACTCGGCTGCGCGATTCAGTTCGCCGGGCGGTCCCCCAGGTTCAGCGGTGTCTTGCTTGCCTCATGGCAGACAAGCACACCCCTGTCCTGTGAGTGGAGATTGTGTTCCTGCTGGCGAAGGATGCAATAAAGCCTGTCCCTCCAGCCGAGATGAAGGTTATACAGCAAGCATCCTTCATCGTACCAAAGATAGCGGTGGTTTATGGCCGGTCTTGGATTTGCGTGTCTTGAATTGGGCCCCTTACAGGCTTCTGTTCAAGTTGCTCACGCAAGAATGCATCCTCGTGTGCGTTCACCCCATGATTGGTTTGCAGCGATGGACCTGAAGGACATGTACTCTCGTTTCCCCTCGACAGACGGTTTTACGCTCTGCTTCGAGGTTCGAGCATACCAGTACTAGGTCCTCCCCATTAGGATGTCCCTGCCTACCTGCGTCTTTCCAAAGCTGCGGAAGCTGCCCTTACCTCACTCAGGGAGGTGGGCATTCGCATCTTGAACTATCTTGAGGACTGACCCATTCTGGCTCACTCTCGAGATCAGTCATGCGAACACAGGGACCTGGTGCTCAGGCACCACAGCCATCTGGGGTTTCGGGTCAACTAGGAAAAGAGCAAGCTCTTCTCTGTGCAGAGCACCTCTTTTCTCAGTGTGGAGACGGACTCCGTCAGTGTGACTGTGTGTCTCGCCAGCGAGCATGCACAGTCGGTGCTGAACTGCCTGAATACGTTCTCGCAGAAAACAGCGGTTCCACTGAAGCTTTTCAGAGGCTCCTGGGGCATATGGCATCCGCTGCCGCGGTCACGCCGCTTGGATTGCTGCATATGAGACCGCTTCAGCACTGGCTACACAACCGAGTCCCGAGGTGGGCATGGCGCCAGGGCACGCTCCGTGTGATCATCACACGGAGTTGTTGCCGTACATTCAGCCCGTGGTCGGACCTTTCTTTTCTACGGGCCGGAGTGCCCCCAGTACAAGTGTCCAGGCATGTTGTTGTCACAACAGATGCCTCCACCACCGGCTGGGGTGCCGTATGCAGTGGGCATGTTGCATCAGGCTCCTGGACAGGACCCCAACAACAGTGGCATATAAACTGCCTCGCGCCAGTTTCGACCGTTGCTGCACGACAAGCATGTACTGGTCCGGACGGACAACACATCGACCATAGCGTACATCAACCACTAGGGTGGTCTACGCTTTTGTCGCATGTCGCAACTCGCCCGCCATCTCCTCCTCTGGAGTCAGCGCCGACTCGGGTCGCTGCGCGCCATTTATATCCCGGAGCGAGCTCAATCGTGCGGCCGACGCGCTCTCATGACAGCTCATGTTCCCGGGGGAATGGAGACTCCACCCCCAGGTGGTCCAGCTGATTTGGAGCCAATTCGGGGATGCACAGGTAGACCTGTTGCTTCCCATGAATCCGCTCACTGCCAGTTGTTTTACTCCCTGTCCAAGGGGACCCTCGGCATGGATGCACTGGCACTCAGCTGGCCCCGGGGCCTACGCAAATGCGCGTTTCCCCCAGTGAGCCTTCTTGCACAGACTCTGTGCAAATTCAGGGAGGACGAGGAGCAGGTCTTGCTTGTTGCGCAATACTGGCCCAACCAGACCTGGTTCCCAGAGCTGAAGCTCCTCGCCACAGCCCCTCCCTGGCGGATTCCCCTGAGGAAGGACCTGCTTTCTCAGGGATGGGGCACTATATGGCACCCACGTCCCGACCTCTGGACGGGACGCGGAGGACTTAAGTGGCCTACCGCCCGTTGTAGTTGACACTATCACTTCAGCTAGAGCCCCCTCTACAAGGTGCGCTTGTGCCATGAAGTGGAGTCTGTTCGCTGAGTGGTGTTCTTCCCGCCGGGAAGACCCCCTGAAAATGCCCGGTCAGTTCTGTGCTTTCCTTCCTTCAAGATGGCTTGGAGCGGAGGCTGTCCCCCTCCACCTTGAAGGTCTATGTGGCCGCCATCGCAGCACATCACTATGTGGTCGATGGCAGGTCACTAGGGAAGCACGACCTGATCATCAGGTTCCTCAGAGGCGCCAGGAGGTTAAACCCTTCTAGGCCTCGCCTCATTCCCTCTCGGGACCTCTCTGTCGCTCTGGCGGGTCAACAGAGAGCTGAGTCAGTCGAGCTGAAACATCTGTCGTTAAGACAGTGCTCCTGACCACGCTCGCTTCCTTAAGAGGGTCAGGGACCTGCAAGCATTTTCGGTCAGTGAATCGTGCCTAGAATTCGGGCCGGCTTCCTCTCACGGAATGATCTGTGGGGTATTTTGAGCTGAAACTTCACAGACACATTCTGGGGACACCAGAGACTTATATTACATCTTGTAAAAGGGGCATTATAGGTCCCCTTTAATAGTTGTGTTGGGGACAGTGCTGCCATATGACTATTAACTAATTGTTAAGTAATATGTCATTATGGTTATGGGTTTTGACATCCCCTCTAAAGGTCTGTGGGGCAGTTGCACATGCAGTGAATGTCATGTCAGAGAATTTGTTTGAAGGATGAGTAAGTAAACAAACCACCAGCTCATTGCTGAGCAGAACAATTTTTAACACCACTTGTTTGCATAAAATACACAGTACAGAAACATAATATTTAAAAAATATTTAGTTGAAATAACAGGTATTTTTGTGCGTATCATTAAAATTAACAAATAAACTGACTTTAAGTTAATTTGTATCATCTTTCCTGGTTTGCATGGTAAATAGAACTTTTTTATAAAATAGATTTTTTATACAGCTCTTTTCCATACAGGGACAGTTCAATATCACTAAAGTTGAACTTCAATTGTGGAACAGAGTGCAAAAATGATTCTGTTATGTTTTACAAAAGATAACTGAGAATGTGTTTGAAGGATGGGTAGTAAGTTGGGCTGCACACAAATATTAGCACACCAGAATCTGAACTACTGACTGCTGTTACACTGTTTAAACTGGACGCGACCGTTATTGTGTTGTGCCACAACAGCTGTCTACACTGGACATGACAGACCATTGCAAGTCCATTTGTCCTTTGTAACAGTAGCACAAGAGCTTGGAGTACATCAGAAATAGAATGTGGCATCAGTTTAGTAAAGTAAAAGTAATCCAAATTAATCAAATGGTTGAATCCAAGTCTTCTGAAGAGACATGATCGCTTTATATGATGAACAGATCTAATTTAGGATTTTATTCACATATAAACACTGATAAACACACATGCATAGAGCGCATCAATATGGTAGACACGGAAATTCAAAAGTCCGTGCATGCGTGCCTGAGAACCAATTAGTTTTGTGTGTCACGTGCTAGAACAAACCTCAGTGGTTCTCGTGCATCAACAGGTTTGGAACAACTTAAGAGTGAGTAAATGATGACAGAATTTTCATTTTTGGGTGAATTATCCCTTTAACCCCTCATGCCACTCTTTGAGGATTATTTGAAGATCTATATGATGCACCCATGTGTTTTCGCTAATTAATTCATAACACATCAACGGAATATTTAAAATGGCATATCATGACAGATAATCACAATTAAAAAAAGCCTCAAAACAATGGTACTTGATACACTCTTTGCATGTGCTTGAGACCACCTGAAAATGAGAGAAGTCAGAGATTCATGACACTTGTTCAGTCAGAGATTCTCTGGTGAATGCAAATATACCAGAACTAATTATCGAAAATGTCAATGGAAATAACACTATTAGCACAATAATAATAATATTTCCCCAGTTATCAGCCAATAATATATTGGCCTCAGATATTGTGCACCTTTTTTAAGTTATATTTTTGGCCTTTTTATGCCTTTATTAGACAGTATAGGTTAGGTGAGACAGGAAACAACAGGGCAGAGAGATCTTGAACTTATTAATTTTTTTTCATTCATTTTTTTTTTAAAAGATACCATTTAACTGTATTCATTTTATTAGTTCTCACAAGGATTTAAAATCCCTTAAAAATATGCATCGTGATCTAATTAATGAACTAATTAATCTAATAATATTTCATAGTATTACTGTTTTTACTGTATTTTTGATCAAATAAATGCAGCCTTGGTGAGATTAAGAGACTACTTTCAAAAACATTAAAAAAACCTTAATGTTTTCAAACTTTTGACAGGTACTGTATATGTCGTTAAAGCCTTGACTCACCTGGAGTTTCTCTGTGTCTTCGGTATCTAAAGAGATGTTGTCTTCTGAAGCCCACTGTGGTTTCTGTAGTGATAACCTTCTACAGGAATACCATAAATGTTTTATTGCCAATTCTCATAAAATACTGTACAACTGGCTAGGTGGTCTAAGCTTTGTCATGTGTTGCAACCTCTGCCTACCGAAACCTGTGGAAGCACAGAGGTAAATCACTAACTAACAAACTGTTTAGGCTACTCATTTACAAACTCATTGTTAGCTTTTTCATAAGTAAAATCTAAATTCCCCCAGAGTGTTTTTTTTTATATTATTATTCATGTGAGGTATAATATATTTAAAAGAATGCAGAATTCTGCAAAAGGTCTTTGTTGTGTATTACAGTTTTTCCGAATTGCTAAAACACATTTCTTGAAACCATCACTCATTTTCTCAAAACATTAAACATAAATCCAAATCTTCAAACTAAATTCACAAAACCTCTGACTCTTATGGCAAAATCAAACAATGATTTTGCTATAAGAGTCAGAGGTTTTGTGAATATCTGCTTTAAAACCATTTCACCTGTAGTTAAAATCGAACAAAGCTTTCAGATCATACACATATTAGGCAATATATAAACAATACAGATCATTCATTAGACATTACATCAAAAAATGGAGAACACAACATCCAGAGCTGTAGTTACAGAAAAAAAAAGTATATTGTAACACACAAATTTTGCAATTACATAAAAAGTATAGTAATCACAACTAAGGTGAATATATTGTATACTGTACTGCTAGTACAGTATTATACTGAATATTATAAAATGGTTAGTTCCTTTCACTGATTCTGATTGGTCAATAGCTGTGTTTTATTCACGATAAAACACGGCTATGACCGCTTCACTCAACGGTTCTGTGTATCACTACACAACACCCTTAGCAACCTAAACTGTATGTTCTCAATTGATATTGTTCATTGAAGCTTACTGTTTTATGTAGAAGAGTATTGTGAGAAAGAGATCGAGTGAGCGGGTTTATTACCTGCATTCAGAATTAGCATTTTCCTTCATGTCAGTCCTATGTTCATAATAAAAAATCTGTTTAAATGTATGATGTATTATCCTGTCCTTTTAACAGTTAAGGGGTTTTCCCGTGACTGACAGCGCTAGTCAAAGCATTTGTCAGTTGCGTCTTGTTCCGTGTTCACAACAATTCAGTCTTTTCAATGTAAAAGTCTTCGCTACTGACTGACACACTCATAAAGACTTTGCCGCCATCTAATGGCGGAATAATGTAACTTCTGTTGCTGTTCATGGTCAGGGACTATTTTTTCCGGTGGAAGGAAAGCTTTTATTGAAAGTTTACTTCATGAAAGTTGCATTGATACATATTTCTGGCTTTAATATTTGTATTGTGTGGTAACCGTTTTATAAAAGCAATAAGGTACTCGAGGCTAGTGGTGTATTGTAAATAAGTCACAGCTGAAGGGGTTGCAGGCACTCTGCTTCACACCGTGCCTTACAACGCCCTTCAGCCGTGACTTATTCACGATACAGCACAGCCTCTTGTACCTTATTACTTACTTATAAAATGGTTAGTTCCTGTCCTTGATTCTGATTGGTCAATAGCTGTGTTTTATTCACGATAAAACATGGCTATGACCGCTTCACCCAACAGTTCTGTGTATCACTACACAACACCCTTATTATAGAGTATTGAATGTCTGTATATTCAGCACTTGCATACTGTAAAAATACAGTAGTCTAAATGCAAAAGTCAAAAAGGTGAAAGAAAACTCTAAATGAAAAGCACGTTACAGTACACTCAAAAAAAAAAAAAAGTGCAACTGCAAAACCAAAGTCAATGAGAGATTCATTCTGCCTCAGCATCACGTCTTTGTGTTGGGTCTGGCCTGAGTCAAGTAACAGCTCTTGTGTTTCATTTGGGAAACACTGCCATTTAAATTCCACACTAATCATTTTATGTTTGTGTGTAGAGTTACTACACAAAAATACCATTTTTAGAACAGTTAAAATAGTTTTGAATGAAGTGTTTGATTTTGAAAGATGTATGTGACGTTTTGCATGTTGTGTGTGTGTTTTGTGGTTTTGTGTGTAGGGCAGTGGTTCCCAAACTTTTTAGAGTGGAGTACCCCCTGAAGGGATTACCATCCTGTGTACCCCCTCTTCCACTTAGACTGCGGTCACACCTTTTCCATTAAGGGACAATATTTGCCCTCTAAATTGATTTTCCAGTGCATATTTTTACCTTTATGAATAACTTTATAAAATAAATAATATTTTAAATAAAAAATGTTCAATAGAGAAATATGCAATGATGGTAAAACGAAGTGAAACTTTTACATATGCAACTAAAACCGCCAGTAGGTGGCGGCAAGTCACTGTTTTTGTGAGAGAGTCATCGAGTCATTCATTCAGTAGCGAAGCAAGTGGCTGTTTTTATGAATCAGACTCTCACGATTCGCTCAAAGCCGCAGAATTGTTCACGAATCACCGACGTGTGTTGTAGTTCTGCTGTGGCTTTCGTTGGAACTATTATTTAGTTGCAAAATAGAGTAAATACTGACAGTACTGTGTTTAAAATGTACGTTTTGATTTTTGACCTTTTGTATAATAATCAATGTCACGTTTGCAGTCATGTGGATATTTGGGAACAATTGCATTCTTGCTCATTATCAACATTAAATACAAGAACTCACACAAGGTATGTTTTTGTATTGATGAAAGTTTGAGTCTTAAATTGATATCAATCCACTATCTGTGTCTATATTTGTTCTTCATGCGAGTAATTGCTAAATCCCCACTTTTATAAAGGTGCATTGTCGAGAACGGCAGCAGTTTAGATTTGCTAAAGCAGCAGACTTTGCACGCAACCTATAATATGCATGCTGTTGGTGTGGATGCAGTCAGTTTTGACCGCAAAAGATGAGGTAATTTTATTGGATGTCATGGATTTACAGCATTTTGCCAGTTAGAAATGCTCGGTTTTAATATTATTTTAAGGTAGGGTAGAATTAAATGAACTACTCGGCATTTTGTTCGCGTACCCCCTTCACGTAGGCTACCCCAGTTTGGGAACCACTGAGAAATGGAGCCATAGTTTCAAAAACTGTAAGCAATTTGAAAAAAAACAAAACAACTGTATTACGTAAATTAGTTAATTTAATCTATAGCAGTTCTGCAGAAAACAGTGATGTCATCATCCAGCTCAGTTCAGTTCTCATCCTATAGTGTCAGTGCAGTCAAATCAATAATATTGTTGAAAATTATTGAATATTGTTGAGGACTTTGTCCACATCACAGGCAATGTTGTCTCTTGCCAGACAAAGGGAAAAACCCTCTGGTGGGCCAGATCCAGCCTTGACAACTGTCTCCACACCTTGCTCTTCCTCATCCTCTTCCTCCTCTATTTTTCAGATTGTTTCCACCTATTGTTGGTATCATCATTAAGCATCTGTGTCACCTGTGCACTCTGAGTGTGTGAATCCAGTGCAGTATGTTTATCTCACCACCACTATTCAATATTCACATAATGTTTGCATGTATTCAATGCATGACAATTACTTTTCATGAAATTTGTTAATGTTTTGAAACCGAGAGACTGACATCCATTTTTACATTTTAATTCAAGTAGAGCGAGATTTTCACAAATTATAAACATCTCTAGGCTCCCAGGTGAAAAAAAAAAAAGTGCACTAAAATACACTATTTCAGTACACTTAATACACTTCCATAATGTACTTATAGTGCTCTGTTTTCACGCACTAATTTTGTACTTAATATACTAAAAATTCTTCTTTAGTACTTCTTAAGATAATCTTAAGAACATCTAAGTGTATTCAACTGTGCTATCTTGATACACCATGAATATGAACTAAAATGTGTTTTTAACATACTATCTCTGTATTGAACAAATGCATTTAGTTACCACTTGAAGTTGTAACGAGCCGTCACACGAGTTGGGATCCATCAGCAGGCTTTATTAACAGAATGCGTGGTACAAACAGGCAGGGGTCAGACAGGTATAGCAGGGAACAGGCAGAGGATCAGGGCAGGCAGATAACAATCACAGTCCAGTAAACAGTCCAAAGGCAGGCAGCAGATAATCGTAAACGGGGATGAATCAGGTTCAGCAACAGGCAGACCATCAGAATAATAAACGCTTAGAAATGTATCCTACACCATGACAATACAAGACCTCGCAATGAGGGAGAGGTAGCGAGCGGCTTAAATAGTCCAGGACATGGGTTGCAGCTGGATGTGATGATTAGTCCAAGGTACGGGGCAGATGGGAAATGTAGTGCGTGTGAGTGTAAATGTGTGTGTGTGTGTGTGTGTGTTAGTATTCGGGAGAGGGCGCCCTCCGATGGTCAGAGGAGGGAATCACGGAGTTCGTCTCTGTGACAGAAGAACACTTGAACCCATCTTTCATACACTTTTAAATATACTCATCAGACATAGAAAATAAACTTAATTATTTAAAATATAACAATAATATACAAACAATATATACAAAATGTATTATGTATTGTCCACATATTTTTATATATTAAATAATTCATTTCAAATGTAGCGTAACTATGTTAATATTCCCTTTATGTGATGTAGTTAAGTATATGTTAATGGTGTTTTACTTGTAATTAATAAATTTCAACTGTATTTTTCATGAAAATCCATTAAAATAGAACTTAGTGATAGTATATATAAAAATCCACTAAACTTTCATGTAAAGCGTTCATAGCTGTCCCAGGTTTGGTGGCTGAAATGAAGCACATGATGAAGGAGATCCTTGCGAAGACTTTTAATATAATTCAAAACACAAACAAGAGAATATACAACCATTTTAACTAAAACAGGAACAATCCAAGGGTGCTTCTCAATATCCCTCCTCGTTTCCCCGCTCCTCCGTCCTCCATCTTATGACCCGGGAACCGATCGAGCTCAGCCATCTTGGGAAGGAACAAAGGAAGAAACAAATTAGACACACCTGAAAAGAATACTCTTATTAATCAGTAAACATAGGAACAAACTGGCAGGGAGCAATGGAAAGGAGAACTAATTAATAACTTAAAAAACTGATCATAAAGCTAAAACGGAAAAGAGATAATTCAAAATCAAACTTTAAACAAGAACAAACCAACTCAAACTGTGACAATAGCACACTTTTAAGTAATGCACTTATAAAACATTTATGTGTATTTTTTTTTTTACTTTATCTGACTACACTTAAAATCAATTTAAGTGTTAGTGCTAATTAGTGCATTTATATTAAGTGTACTTAAGTACCACAGTTGGGAAAATGTACTTATAACTAGTACATTATAATACATTTTTAATAAATTCAATGTAATTTAAACTTAGGATTACTATATGAAAGTCTACTAAGATTGAAGTATTTTTTAAAGCATTCAACGCATACTTTTAAGAAATACAATAATAAAACTCCTCTGTATATTTTTGCGGTAATATACTTTATTTGAATGCACTAAAAATCAATTTAAGTATTAGTGGTATGTAGTATAATTTTTCAAGTGCACTGAAGTACTACTGAAATAGAGATATACTTTTAATTAGTGTATTTATAGTGTATAACTTTTACAATTTTATTTAGCACAAAAAATAAGAATGTACTACAAATGTACTTGCTTGTATTTACGTATTTTTTAAGTGCATTCAAGTATACTTTATTTACCCGGGCTATGTTTGAGCAGACTACTGATGTACCTCTTGATGGTATTATATCACATAATTTTGATTTGAATTGGTTCATTTAAATTTCACATTTCAAGCTTTCTATAGATTCTTATCATGACTGAGGCACATAGCCTATACACTAAGTTTCGGTTCATTTTTGTGACACGCTTCAGAAGGGAGACAGTCAATGTCATCTCCGCTTCTCCCCATAATCCCGTAACACCTTCCAGACTTCACATCAACACTCACAGGCTTACCCAGATAATTACACTTAACAGATAATGGCATTTTTTCACCACTGATTTTGGCAACCACAAATTCCAAACCCCCACATCTGTTATGAGAACTATTTGGCCACAGTGTTGCAGCAACAATTTGATCATTTTTGTCCAGTACAAATGTTTGTTCCTTAGATCCTGCTGAATTACCAACTTTCACCATATGGCCAGTGCCGAAAATCACCTCGATTGTGCTCAGTGTTATCTAAAAGGCACAAATGTATTTCATGTGAATCAAGTAACTAAATGAAAACAATGTGGTAGGAATATAAGATGAAATATAATGAAACAATCTTCACACACCTCCCTGTAAGTAATTTTGATGTTCGAAATGCTGCTGGAAAAGCACTTAAAGCAGAATGCACTACCTCCGTTCCCACCCACAATCCCATCTTGTGCCGAGAAAGGAATTAAGAGAAAAAAAATTGCAACAAATGCTATATTCACACAGCAGCAGAATACGGTGGTCAGTCCTGCTAAATACGGTAAAATTCACACACAGCTCTGTTAATAATGAGAGCGACAACATAATTTAGTAACTGAACTGACTCACAACTCCATTTTCAGTAAACCTGAATTGTTTGAACAGAACCGCACTGGACAACTATAGTTGTCTGTCAAGTCAAACAACAGGACAGCCACACTGCACACACACGTGTCTCTGCTTTTGTGTAGGGGTCCAGCAGAAACAGAGATATAAGTTGATTGACATCCGGAAGTTTTGGAACCAGGAGACTCTCCCGTCATTTTTGCTTACACTTAATGTAGGTACAAATGTAAAAAGCTTTCAACCCTTAAGCTCTTTTTTTTCTTTTTCTGAGTGACATACACAAGTAAAGACTCTTAACTCCAAAACTCATGATCGACGCAAGGGATTATGTTGATTTTGGACTCATTTCAATTGACCTATCGGTAAGCCACTCCCCTCGAACGCAGATGAGCCAATGGCATTTGAGTATCAGTTGCACGGGGACCCGAACTCGGACATCTTTAGGTTTCAGCGCCATAGAGAAACATTGGAAGATCCGAAGCTCTCATTGGTTTCATGGTGTTTATGCTACAAAATAGTGAAACGATGTGCCTGGGGTACTTGTAACACTGATTTCAGGTATCCTGAGAGGATGTTATACACTCATTAAGTTACAATTAAAGTTAGTGAGTCCATGCTAACGTACAAACCTAAATACTGTTCTCCCGTCATGTACAGTGTAGGTCAAAAACGCATAAACGAAGTTCTACATTTCAGTGCCTCTCCATATTAAACTGGTTAAATGTACACTACCAGTCAAAAGTTTGGAAACATTACTATTTTAAAATATAATAAATTATATTTTAAATGATTTCTGAAGGATCATGTGACACTGAAGACTGGAGTAATGATGCTGACAATTCAGCTTTGCATCACAGAAATAAATTATATTTTAAAGTATATTAAAATAGAAAACCATAATTTTAAATTGTAATAATATTTCACAATATTATTGTTTTTTTTCTGTATTTATTATGAAATAAATGCAGCCTTAATGAGCAGAAGAGACTTCGTTCAAAAACCTTAAAAATAGTAATGTTTCCAAACTTTTGACTGGTAGTGTAAATTAATTTAATCTTACCCTGCGGTACATGAACAGTGTTGATCCTGGATGCTGTCATCTGCTATCGTGATGACCATAACATAAGGTTGCTCCCACTTGCATTGTGAATCCAAACCCTCACTTCCAAATTAATCTTGTTACCCACCATCTTTTATATATTCATCCATGGCATATTTAAATCCCATTTGAATGCTCCTCGATGAGAGGTGGTCCTTCTGTGTTCAAAATTTATCAAAAACATCTTGGGACAAGGTTTTCACACTGACAGCTGTCATTGTAAGACAGTTAGCAACTCCGTTTGTTTGTCCGAGTTAGCAACAGTAACTAAGGGGGGCAGGGCTTACCGGTCAACTGGGAGCATCCAAAATGCCATGTGAAAGCTACATCTGATTTTAGTTAGTGCCTGTGCGCCTTTGGGGTTTTATGTGTAAAGAAGTCAAAATCCAAGAGATGAATATAGAATCAAACCCAAACTTTTCCAGAATAAAGAAAAGTAATCTCATTCCACCCTATCAAAGGCCTTCTCGGCATATAGGGACACAATAATTTTGGGTGAGTCAGATGAAGGGAAAAAGAGAATGTTGAGAAGCCTCCAGGAATTAAAAAAACGAGCGTCTCCCTGCAATGAAGTCCATCTAGTCATGATGAATTAGAGTTGGTAATACACGTTCAAGGTGGAAACATAAAACTTTGGCCAGAATTTTAAAATTTATGTTGAAAAGTGATGTTGGATATCCTTTTTAAGGAAAAGAAATAGAGGCCTCAGATAAATTAGGAGGAAGTTAGCCAGCTTTCAAAGAGTCATTATAAAGCTTTGCTAAAGTAGGGGAATTACCATTTAAGACATTTACTTAAGTCACTGCCACTATGGTTAGAGGTGATATTCATGGCTAATGTGAAGACAGAAAAGGGGCTAGACATCAGTTATTCAGAGGCAGACTGGGACTAAAAAGTGGCCCTGTCTTTTCTAGCACAGAGGGGCCCACCACATCTGGTCCACAACAAACCACACCATAACACAGCAGCATCACAGGGCTCATTGTGTGTCTGTCCAGGGTGTTTCCCATTCTATGGCCCGAGATACTGGGATAAGCTCCAGCCATCCCATGACCCTACAGAGGATACGCGGCATAACAAATTGGATGGATGGATGGATGAATTGATGGGTAGATGACACTGACCTAACCACAATATAAAGCACACTTGTGTGAAAGCAACAAGTTTTACCATGTTCTAGTTCAAGTCAGAGGATGTTAACTCTCGCTTTGAGTTTTACGAATAATTTTATTAGACGAGTGAATTTACTGAAAGGCTACCAGGAAAGCCAGGTCACATTCACAATATGCACATATTCATTCTTTATCTTATGCCTGATATGATGAAAACTGCCACATTAATGTTTCTATGTCTTTGTTTGTCATATTCTCAATTAGGATTTACATTAGGAATTGTGTGACGAATAATGTAAATGACATTCAAATCAGTGAAATTTGCCAAAGGTGAGCAGTTTGCATCCCTGGATATTACTGTAAGTTGTTTACCTTTTTTTTTCTTTTTTTTTTTTTTTATCATAAAACAGTTGGCCTGTCCTTGTATTAATTCATATAGTAGCAGCTGGAATACTGTATATAAGCATCTGTGTGAATGGGACAGTTTGAGAGTCACTCCTGTTATTAAATACAGTTGTCAAACCCAAACACTGACTGTGTGAATGTAGCCAATATAAAAAATATGCAGATGACACTTACCTGTAAACGGCATTGGGCTGACAGTATCACTGGCTTCACTCACTCCCACTTTACCCACTATCCTGTAGCGGATAAAGTACTGCTTTCCAAATTCCAATCCAGTCAGAGTGAAGTCTTCATCAGTTGTGTTTATGAAAAGCCACTGTTCCTTCTCCTTAGCTCCAGAATCTGCTGTTACCTCCTTGTACTCTACTCTGTACTGCACTGTTACTCCACTCGGAGACTTCTGCAGTTTCAGGGACACACTTTGGTACAGGACATCCTTCACTATCGGTGGGGGCGGCTTTGACACGGGCTGGAACTGTTTGTCTGTCAGATTCCCTTGTTCGTACAAATAGATAGACGAGCCTGGATTGGAGGGATCAGAGACAGCAGAAATAATGAAGTGGATTCTCTTTTCATCTTTATTGGCTTCTGAAAAACCTCTGAAGTGAGTTAAGTTCTCTCTCATCTTTCTTATTACATCAGGATCATTGAACCATTTTCTGACAGATGCCTCAGAAAGCACATTTTTGTTTTCATCCAACTTTTTAAACTTATCAGATTTCAGGAACTCAATCAGGGTTGAAAGATACGGGTCTTCATACTTCAGAGACGTGAAGGTCAAGCTCAACACAACATCAATATCAGGAGCAAGGAGGATGGTGTTCAGACCATCAGAGTCTTCAATTTTGATCTGCTCCAGATTCTTGGTGTGAGAACTCAAGAGGTTAAGTTCAGACTTTACATCATGTAACCACTGGTTAAGTTTGTCAGCATTAAAAGGGGAGCTATAGTGGATCTCCAAGATGTCTCCCAGTTTCTCCTCCTCCTCTCCTCCTCCTCGAATAGCAGGCAAGACCCTGGCCACTGCTTTCTGAAACACTGTCTTGTAAATGCTAAATGACTCCTGAAATGAGTGCAGCCTCTCTTCAATGTCACTGAAAACATTTACCTCTGTTCTTCTGGACAGGTCGTTGCATGTCCTCTCTACCTTTCCCAGATCCTCCATTATATCTTCAGTGTTGGAAACCAGATTTGTGCTGATTTCTCTCACTAACTGAGCAGCTTTTTTGTCCAATAAATGAAGAGGATATAGCCAGACTTTTATTGGAACTGCATTCTTTGGATTCTCCTTCAGCAGAGTGGGGAGCCGCTTGTACAAATTCAGGGCCTCCATGTATGTGGTGGGGTTTTGCTCAAGATGAAAGTCACCATGAAATGTGCAAGTGATATTCTCAGTGATTTTCTTTTCACCATCTGTCATTGCTACAGATCCTTCTCCCTCAATAGAAAATCCAGGAATCTTCTTTACCATGACATTCAGTTTTCCCTCAATCTCCTGCTTGCTTTCACCTTCTGAAGACATCCGTTCAAACACCATGAAGGCTTGAGCTCCGTAGAGAACAGCCGTGACCACATGAGTTGCAGTTTTCTGGTCAAACACCTGAGGGTAGGTGAACTGGCCCAGCTGGGTCATAGTGAGCTGTTCGAATCTGGAGGTATCACTATAATACATTGTAACTCGGGACAGTTTGTTTGAGGATTTGGTGTCTTGCAGGTATTTGGCAGATCCTCCTACCTCCACCAGCCCCCCCAGAAAGCTGGCCTTCAGGGAAGCACTTATATTCATAAGACTGGACTTACTAGAGAGAGAGTCAGAGCTACTGAACTTCAAGTCTGTCATGAGCTGCGGACGACTGTCCAAATCTTCACTCAATGATTTCTTATCCCACAGAGTAACACCTGAAATGAGAAGAGGCTTTAACAGTTGTGTATGAAAGTGATGCAGTGTTGAAGTAAATGTGCATGTCTTATATCTATAATCCAGTTTTAAACTGATTCAATAGTTAATAGTTTAATAGTGTTGGGGACAGTGCTGGCCCATGTGTGTTTGTGGGGCCTTTGGTGAGATCATGAAAATGGGTGCCATCAGAGTAAAAATTGTCACAACATCAAAACTATACGCAGTATCGCGACTGGCCAAGACACACATGGAGAACAGCTCCCAGGTATGGTGTATGTTTTAACATTTTAAAAATGCTTCATAATGTGTTAAATGTGGTAATATTTAGTGTCATATTTAATTTGTGTGATTAAATAATTGAAGAAACATTAACAGCACGATCGTATTAAAACTGAGTTTCTTGTCTATCATGACCCTCTGCTACTTATACCAACAACGGAAATAAATGCTGTTAGATTAGCAAAATATGTAGGAGAGCTTTTCTAGAATGTCATTATATTATATTATATTATATTATATTATATTATATTATATTATATTACAATTAAGTAGCATTTAAATGCTGACTTTAAATCAAAAACACTTTACACAATTTGTAACAAAGGATTTAATAGCAGTACTGACTTAAGGTTATGCTTGAAATGGTTACAATATAGATATATAAGATAATAAAACATGTAGAGTTAATTCTACTCAGCACGTATATGGAATGTTACCAGAGAGATAAAGAGTGAAAGGTAGAGAAAGTGTAGCTTTAGACAAGAGAAGAAAGAAAGAGAGATGCCATTGAGGACTTGAGTCTGGCCTTTGGCCTTGCCTAGGAAGGTATCACTTCACTTCAGAAGGCCTTTATTAACCCCCTGGAGTCATATGGATTACTTTTATAATGGATGGATGTACTTTTTTGGGCTTCAAAATACAAGGTACCTTTCACTCCCATTATAAAGCTTGCAAGAGCCAGGATATTTTTTAATATAACTCAGATTGTGTTTGGCTAAATTATGAATAAATAAATTGTAAGTAAATTATGGAATCATTTTCATTTTTGGATGAACTAACCCTTTAAGAGGCCACTTTCTCTGACCCAGTTCTCATAAATGGCGTATGTCCAAGACTTCTGCATTTCCCAAAAACATTGTAAGCCTAAGCAGAACGTATTGCCACCAATGATCAACTTAGTTCACAATGCTTCTGTGAAATGCAGCCCTGGGCACTGGATCTGTAGTTCCCAGCATGCTTTGCAAGGGACTGCATTAGGAGAGTAAATTTAGGGATTAAGTGTTATTTTATGTGTTTTTCAGTAAAGGGAAAGATGTTGGTAGTTTACGTTAATGTTTAATGTTCAGTTATGTTGAACATTTAGATGTTTCTGTTATTGAATGTTGTGGTTACCATTGTGCTGAAGAGTAGTGCTGTCAATTACGATTTTCACTTAATGCAACATAATGCAACTTAATGTGTATAATAACCCAAAATCACAATTTCTCATTGAAGCGAAATTCTCCGATCATCGCCGATGAGGCAAATGTGTCCATCCTGAGCTTTATTGGAAATTGTATGTTGGTTCAATGTAACTCAATTAAGTTTAAACAGCATTCCCTTGTTTTATGTTACATAAAACTGATTGAAGTAGGTAGGTTACAATAACAAAATTAGAATTTAGAAGTAGAATCAGATAGAAATATCTCTATAAAGCAACAACTGCACATGTTCTTTTTTTACAGTGTTGGCTGATGAGTGAAAAAAATAAATTCAAACCCTGTTTGTTTGTTTGTTTGTTTTTTTGTTTTTTTTAATTTTCATAGGTATCATTAAAATATTGTTATTGTGAATTCTTTTGACCACAATAATCATGTAGTTAAAATCTGATATTGTGATAGCCCCTATAAATTAATTCCTTTCGATGGATTTGGTAACACTTGAGTCATTACTAGTTGCTTACCATGATCTTTTTCACTTCATAATGCTGTTGCAAATAATTAGTAATTCCTATAAAAGGATGTAGCAACACTTGAGTCATTACTATCCAAAACCTTACAAAAACCTCAAAAGCTTACAATGATTTCAGTCATTAGTTTTCATGCTTTTCACTTTAGAAAAATGTTCCAAATATTTAGTAATTCCCTCTGCACTGTAAAATCCAACAGTTCTTCTAACTTAAACTTTTTAGTTAACTTTACTTAATATCTTAACTTTATTGAATTAATCTGTACTATTCTCATACTATGCCTTGTTTACTCAGAAAACCCAAAATAAGATTAGTTGATTGGTTTAAGTGCCATTTTGTCAAGCAAAACATTCTGTCAATTTTCTTAGGCTCACCCCCTCGGGACGACTATTGGTTCGGGAAGCTGTCTATCATTATTAACCTGACTGACGTCACGGTCTACTCTGCCAATCCTGTCTGGCGCCAGTGTTTAATAGCGTGACAGGATGAACGTGTAGCAGATATTCTTACTCTCCTGTTCCTTTGTGTCTATGTTATTTAATCTTCCCTTTTGTTAGTTTTGTTGTGCTCAGTGACATTCTTACTTTGTACAGTTTTGAGATGTCATCTCGTTTTCTTTTTGCCATTTTTGTTTTCTTATCATTTTTATGTTTGATCTTGTGTTGATGACGTCTTTTCCTTGCCCAAGGGGAAAACTGGACAGGCAATATGGCACGTGACATACACACTGCAACACCCAGTGACTTTGTTGTATTAGATACACCAGTTTAGAAGTGAGTGCCACTCTTGTACGTTTTTGTTTTTGGTTAGACAGAACAGGTAAGTTAGGGCGAGAAAAGGCTGAAGATTAGCTTTCTTTATATTTTTCTTTTCATTGGTTAGGTTAGACTTTGAACTTGAGTTAGTTTGGGTTTGTTTTGTTCTTCTCTTTTCTTTGGTGCCACTTGCATCCTTTTTCCTCCTGTGGGTTTATTATTTTGTTTGTTATCTTGCTTATGTAATTATTATATATATTTCCTTTTTGCTATGTTGATACTTTTCCATTATTACTATTATTAGTAGTATTATTATCTCATACCTTTTCCTTAATTGTAAAATAAAGTATGTTTACTGGCATTTTTGTGTAGCGTTTTGTCTCTTGCCACCATCATCGGCACATATAATGATCACAATCTCAATGTTACTTCTAACCCTAGGCCAAAATTAGGAAGTTGTAACACCATGATAAACTTTTAATTGGGTTGATATAACCCCTCTATATTTGTGACAATATCTTGCAATTGACCATGCTTGAGTCACACACAGACTTCAATATTCAGCATGCAAAACACAACAGTGGTAACAATGGTAGCTATACTAAGTCAAGAGTAAATCTTAAGTAAATTATCAAGTACTCTCTACAGTTCTTTTTTTAGTTACTAGAACTCTTGTGTAAGTGAACTATACTAACTAGGCATTTGTCAGTACAAAATACTATTCCTATTTCACTTTACTTTTTTAAGGCAATCTATGGAAGTTTTTTCCCACCAAATTTAAAAAAAAAAATCAAATGCTTAAATTGATCAAACAATAAATCAAACTCTCAAAACAGCTGCTCAAATGAGAAATCAAATGCTCAAATGCAATTTCATTTTCACATTCAGGGAAGCATGAACTGTCCCAAAAATAAAATAATACTGTTTTGCAGAACGTGCCATGCTTGCGGTGTTCACGCCTTTTACATGGTGACCAGTGGATGTCGCAAAAATGCCACTCCCTTCTGGTCCACATTATTATGAGAAAAGCTCATAATCACAAGAAAGTTTCTCATTATTATGATTTACAGAATCATATTTTTTTCTGAAGTGTGGCAGTTACCCAAACGGCACACAAGAAAGTCTCCTCTTCTGCCTCAAAACTCCGCCCACACGCCACTTGATTGACGCCTCATTTGAATTTGATTTATCATTTGCAGTGTCTGTTTGAGCATTTGAATCGACATTTGCAATGTTGGTTTGAGCATTTGATTTATCATTTGAGCATTGAATTATAGATTTAATTATGACAGGTTTATACTGAATTGATAATGAAAATTAAATATCAAATACAAATTATTTTTAATTTTATTTTTGGTAGTTCATGCTTCCCTGAATGAGAAAATGAAATTGCATTTGAGCATTTGATTTTTCATTTGAGCAGCTGTTTTGAGAGTTTGATTTATTATTTGATCAATTTAAGCATTTGATTTTTCATTTTAATTTTGGTAGGAAAAAAACTTCCACAGCAATCGGTTTTCATGCTTTTTTAAGTAAGTTTAACTAATTCGATTTTACAGTGTGAATAACTTGAGTCATTACAAGTGGGTTACCATCTTCACTTAAACATTAATTATACATTATGCATTATTCACATTAATTATGAGCCTGTATATACAGTAGTTGTTCTTAGTAGCTCTCTGGGAGGTATGGAAAAAATAGTAATTACTGATTAGCTAACAGTGATCTTCCTTATTTAGTGCTATTACTTACAAATTCATTAATCAGTGTTTCTTATTAGGTAAAAGTAATTACTAGAATGTTAATATTGTGTTACTCATTTGTTTCTATGTAGTTATTCATTAATGATGGAACAGTATTCTAAAGTGTTAATAGGTTTCCAGCACCTAAATAGGAATAGGTAAAAACATCAGAAGTGAACTGTCATATCACCAGAAAGGTTTCAGTTAGTATAACATGCACATTAGCTATAACAAGTATTTGTTTGTAAAAAAAAAAAAATAATAATAAATTATATATATATATGGAATCTGGGGGAAAAAAACCCTCAGAAGCAACGTTGTGTTTTTACGGTGGCGCATTGCTGCCACATACATAATATTTTTTCCACTCAATTATGTCGTAATAATGAGACATTATGTCATTAAACCAACATCTTTTCTCGTAATAACGAGATATGTCATTAAAACAACATCTTTTTCTCATTAAAACGACATTTTCTCGAAATAACGAGATATGTCGTTAAAACGACATCTTTTTCTTGTTAAACCGACATATTTTCTCGTAATTACGAGATGTTATGTCATTAAAACAACATATTTTGTACATGACGTGTACGTATACCTTTATCTGATCTATAATACAAAATTTATATAGCCCTAGATCAGTGCCTTTATCACAGTTCTGCGCTCGAAAAGCAGAAGCAAATATAAAGTAAAATACCTTTCGATGCCTGTATCAATGGCAGTGCCCATAGCACGGAATTGTTGTGATTTGGTGTACAGTTCATCGCAGATACTTCATCTAAACCAAACTTTCTCAAACTTATAAGGTAGAAAATTTAGCAAGGACATAATAGCATATAACAGTGATTAAACCCAAAGTCAGTGTGGGTGGGACTAATGAACACAATATAATTGTTTTATTGGCGTATATCCCCATTTGTAGGCTAAATATGCAGTTTTTAATAATAAAGCACAATTTTATCATTTAGCATTCCTTATTTTCTGGAAAACAAGTCGCACCTGATTATGTCACATGCACTGGGTCAGACATTTGGGGATAGTTCACCCAAAAATGAAAATTATGTCATCATTCACTTGCCCTCAAGTTGTTCCAAACCTGTATTCATTTCTTTGTTCTGCTGAACACAAAGGAAGATATTTTGAAGGAAGTTTGTAACCAGGCCGCTTTGGGGCACCATTGACTTCCATAGTAGGAAAAAAAAATACTATAGAAGTCAATGGTGCCCCAGAATTGTTCAGTTTTCCATATTCTTCAAAATATATTCCTCTGTGTTCAACAGAACAAGAAATTTATACAGGTTTGGAACAACCTGAGGGTGAGTAAATGATGACAGAATTTTAATTTTTGGGTGAACTATCCATTTAAGTTATTGAGAGAAAACCCAGATAAATCTCATTGGTGTATCAGTCGCATTTTATTATACATTCAAAAATAATGTAGCTAAAATATAGGTAAAAAACAAAATGTTTACAAACATTAAGCTATAAACATGTATTTTAGGCTATTTCCACAACAAATCCTTTACATTTTACAGTATTCAATACAAAGCAAGAATGAAAAATATAAGTATAAAATAAACATAAATTATAGTGGCATTGATTAGCTACAAACAATATTTATTTTAAAGCCTAAACTAATTTATTTAAAGCGAAACTGACTCGGGCTCCTCTCTCATTCAGCACAAATATAATAGTGTTTGAAACATTACATGTATTGGAAAAAAAAAAAAAAAAAAAAAAAAAAAAAATTACCCACATATTGCCAATCTAGACAAAGACAATAGCCTAAAATAAAGTTTGTAGATATTCTTAATGAATATTCATGAATATTAGCTGGTTATTTAGAATGATTAGAAATTAATTCAATATTCAGGGATTGACTTGATAGGTAGTGTAGAACCTATTGTATTGTTCATGCCTAGTACACAAACAATTATTAGGCCTATATATTTTTTAAATCCCTCATTGGGGGCTGAGCCCCCCTAATATTGAAATCCTGATCGACCCTGTTCCAAACACGTTTCTCTTAAAAACCCAAGTCGGGACATTCTAAAATGCTTAACATGAAAAACGCTTAAAGGGTTAGTTCATCCAAAAATGAAAATTCTGTCATTAATTACTCACCCTCATGTCGTTCTACACCTGTAAGACCTTTGTTCATTTTCGGAACACAAATTAAGATATTTTTGATGAAATCCGATGGCCAGAAAGATACTAAAAACATATTTAAAACAGTTCATGTGAGTTCAGTGGTTCTACATTGGTTCAGTGGAAATCCGTTTCGCATGATCAAGGTCACGCGGCGATGCCTTCGTGCCTTAGTCATGTGGAAAAAGCCTTGGTTCCTGTCCCAAGGGCCCGTGTTGGGAGTTCCTTGTCGTCGCGTAATGCTAACGATGGATGCTTCCCTCATGGGTTGGGGAGCCTTCATGAGTGGTCGCTCAGCTCAGGATCTGTGGCAGGACCATCTACTTTCCTGGCACATAAATCGTCTGGAAATGATGGCGGTGTTTCGAGCTCTCAAACACTTCCTCCCAGACCTGAGGGGCCATCATGTGTTGGTCCGCACAGACAACGGTGGTCTCCTATATGAACCATCAGGGGGGTCTGAGGTCACGTCACCTGTGCAAGCTGGCCCATCAGATCCTCCTGTGGGCCAAAGGGAAACTGCTCTCTCTGAGGGCAGCCTACATTCCCGGGCATCAAAATCAGGGAGCAGACATCCTGTTGAGACAGGGCTGAGGCCCGGGGAATGGAGGCTCCACCCCGAGGTGGTGGAACTCCCGTGGGAGAAATTCGGTCATGCAAAAGTAGACCTGTTTGCATCTCTGGAGACAACACACTGTCAGTTGTGGTTCTCCCTCACTCATCCAGCACCTCTTGGACTGGATGCCATGGTACAGACGTGGCCGAGGCGGCGTCTGTACGCGTTTCCCTCGATCGCTCTGCTCCCAGGAGTTCTGGAGAGGGTTCGCCGGGATGGGGCTCGTCTGTTGTTAATAGCCCCATTCTGGCCGTATGGTTCTCAGACCTGGTGTCCCTCATAGACGGCCTCCCTATGGAGATTCCGGTCAGACAAGATCTCCTGTCACAGGCAGGAGGCACTATTTTGCACCCTTACCCGGAGTTGTGGAAGCTATGGGCCTGGCCCCTGAGGGGGCTCAGTTCATAGATTCCGGTCTCTCCACCGAGGTGGTAGAGACCATTCTCCAGTCCAAGGCCGGGTTACGTGCCTAAGGTCCCTACTAATACTGTAGGACCTATCATGCTGCAGGCCTTCTGTCCTCCACCCTTCACTTCACCGGATCAGGAAAAACTTAATCTGCTCTGCCCTGTTCGGCGTTAGTTGCTTATGTCCACAGAGCTGCTCTGTGGCGTAAGACAGATCAACTGTTTGTTTGTTTCGGGTCACCCAGGAGAGGGTGTCCTGCATCTAAGCAGAGAATGAGCAAGTGGGTGGTTGAGGCTATCTCACTTGCTTATGAGTCTACCGGGCAGCCTTCACCTTTAGCTGTCCGGGCTCATTCAACGAGGAGTATGGCTGCTTCTAAAGCTTTGATTTCTGGAGTTTCCTTGCAGGATTTCTGCAATGCAGCAGGGTGGTCTTCACCTCACACCTTCGTCAGGTTTTATAGCCTGGATCTAGACTCCACTCTGGGGTCTTCTGTACTTTAGTCCTGATACACTCAGGGTTTTGGTACTTTGGCGTAGTGGGTATGGTGTTCCCACAGCGTCTCGACGCAGCTCGAAGTTCCCATAAAAGGGAACATCTCGGGTTACGTTTGTAACCCTGGTTCCCTGAATAGGGAACGATACGCTGCGTTGCCCTGCCATACTCCCTGCATGCCTGAGAGTCTTGCTAGCGTTCTTTGTTCTGGGTATGCTTTATAGTTTCCTGGTCTGTGACGTCACCCACCTATGACGTTCCGTCACGCTATTGGACAGTTTATACATGTGCTTCACGATGCAATCACGCAGAGGCGTTCCTACACACATCTCGACGCAGCATCTCGTTCCCAATTCAGGGAACCAGGGTTACAAACGTAACCCAAGACGTTTTCAGTCTATACAGTGCATATTCCACCTTTTTGTTATAAATCTCATGCAACTGATATTTTAATCTACAAAGTTAATAAAGTCTGTCCGAAAAAGCATTAATCAACTCTAATTCCTTATTTTTAATTTCCTTTTCCAACTCATTAATCTTATTTAAATTCTCTCTTTTCTTTTTTGCAGCCTGAGCGATAAGTTTTCCTCTTACATACACCTTAGCGGCCTCCCAAACTGTTGAAATGTCTTGTGTACTCCCTAACTTTATATCAAAAAAGGATTTTAAATCCTCCTCTAAAGCTTTTCTGAAGAGGGGATCTAACAGTAATGCCGTATTCATTCTCCATCTTCCTCTTTTCTCTGTATCACTGGTTACATTCAGAAGTAGTTCTACTGGTGCATGGTCAGTAAAAGTTATTGTCTTTATAACACAGTTTGCTACTTGAGCAATCAAAAGGGTTGATACTAAGAAAAAATCAATCCTTGAATACATTTTATGACTGTGAGAGAAAAAGGTGTAATCCCTATTCTTTGGATTGATCTGCCTCCATATGTCTGTAAGACCCAAATCACAACTCAACATATGTATTGCTTCTCTTCCCTTTGGCAATAAATGAGTCTGTCGTGAACTTTTATCGTGGAATGGATCCATTACTTTATTAAAATCCTCAGCTAGAATTATTTGACCCTCAGAATTTCCCAGCATGTGATTAAGCTCATGGAAGAAAGGTGGGTTACTCTTGTTAGGTGCATATATATTGCACAACACCATTTTTGTATCCTCTACAATGGCTTCAAGACACAAAATCTGTCCCTCTGAATCATTCCTTTGTTTTAACAGAACAAAACTTGTATTCTTATGAATCAGAATTATCACTCCATTATTTTTACTGGAGTATGGACTATGAAAAACGTGACCTACCCACCCCACTTTAAATTTTTCTGCTTCTTTGCCCTTCATATGAGATTCCTGGATAAACACAATATCTGCTTGATTGTTTTTCAAATATGTCAACACTTTTTTCTTTTTTGCTGGGCTACCACAACCGTTAATGTTCCATGAGATAAATTTAACTAATCTCCCAGACATTGCTATCTTATTGTTTATTCTCCAAACTCTGTTCCCACCTTTAACAATTTATCCTGTATTAATAACTTAGAACTCTGAGACACCTGCATATGAAAAATGCCGTTAACCAAAACCTTCCCAATTTTTGTTTTTGAAAACTTGACATTTCAAACACTGTGAACTTTGAAATATGTGAACAATAACGAATACAAAAATAAACATAAAAAACAAAAAAGTGAAAGGTCCGACAACTCCCCATCCCTCTTTTCAAGGCATCCACTTTTCTTCACTATGAAGAATGGAGAAAGAGGGGAAAACGAAAAAGAAAAAACAAAAACAAAAAACCTCCGGTCCGTAGGTTTATTGCAGCTCCTGTGCACGCTGTCTTCTTGGCCATTTCTAAGCCACTTGGGAGTTATCGTTCAGTGTCTACATTCCCACATAACTGAATTTAAATGTTCATGAAAAAACACGGGCCCACCTTAATTTATTATACCTGCTCCTCAGTGACAATATTCATTGACAACTCTTTCAGCTGCCTCCGCGTTTGTGAAGCTCTCGTTCTTCCCGTTCCACTTGAAACGTAGTGTTGCTGGAAAGGTGAGTGAATATCTCACGTCGAGTTCCCACAGCCTCCGTTTTGCTGTGGTAAACGTCTTCCTCAGAGCAGAGAGTTCTTTTGACATATCTGGAAACAACGAAAGGCGACAGTCCTCCCAGACAATTCCCCACTTCCCTTTCACCACGTTGATCACCTTGTCTCTCGCGGACTGCCTTAAGAAGCGGATCAAAACCGGTCGCGGAGGCTGATCAGAATTCGGCATGGGAGTTAGCTGCCGATGCACTCTCTTGATCTTGAGCTCTCCGCCTGTGTCTAACTCGAGGCCCTCCTTCAAAATCCTCTGTATGCAAGTCGACGAAGTCCTGTTTGTCCGTAAGTCTCTTTAAGACCCACCAGCCTCACATTATTTCGTCTGCTCTGGTTTTCGAGAGTTTGTACACGGTTCTATAACACATCCACTTGTTTATTTCTGGTACTGCTGTCATTCACCAGTCTCTCTGAAGAATCTTCCAGATGTGCAATATGCTCCTCTGCTTCTTCCAATCTCTCCTGAATAGCCGTGACCGTTGTTTTCAGTTCTGCCGTGGTTTGTTTAATAGTTGAAACATCCGTCGCAATGGTCAATAGTGTAGAACTCATTTTAGAAACTTCCACGAACAGTTTCTCGAGGTTTTCGTTCGAATCTTTAGGGCTGCTGGGCGTGTCTGAGGTATCGTCCTCAATTTCGTGTACCGGGGCTTTCCGTGTGGCGGGACGGCTTGGAGCTTTAAAATATTTCAATGTAGCCATACCTTTTTATGTTCTTTCTCAGAATTCTGAATGCACTGACTTCTTAACTAACTGCGGTGAGCATATGGTCGCAGAAACTTGTAGGATTATAAGCAATTAGAGTAAATTAGCTCCTGAAGATCATTAACATGCGGCCATCTTGGTCGCTGCCCCAACGTGACTCCCAGAGTCATCTTTGATAACAGATTACTCCAAATTGTAATGTTGACATGCATTTCCTGTAAAACTGCTTTGAAACTATATGTATTGTGAAAAGTGCTATACAAATAAATGTGAATTGAATTGAATTGATAAACTGATCTAAGCTATATAAATCTAAACTCTATTATAGATCAGATAAAGGTATGTTTCGTACACGTCATATACAAAATATGTCGTTTTAACAAAACATCTCGTTATTACGAGAAAATATGTTGTTTTAACGAGAAAAAGATGTCATTTTTACGACATATCTTTATTACGAGAAAAGATGGTAAAATGACATATCTCGTTATTATAAGAAAATATGTCGTTTTAATGAGAAAAAGATGTCGTTTTTACGACATATATCGTTTTTACGAGAAAAGATGTTGTTAAAACGACATATCTCGTTATTACGACATAATTGAGTGGAAAAATTAATATGTATGTGTCAGCAATACACCCCCATCCCTCCCCCCCCCTCAATATTTACACTTCATGACAGTATTCAAACAGTTGATGGGCCCCATTGACTTCCATTGTTTGTTTGTTTTTTAGTATGGAAGTCAATGGGGCCCATCAACTGTTTGAATACTTACATGAAGTGTAAATATTGAGGGGTATTGAGGAAATATTTGGTTACCCATATTCTTTAAAACATCTTCTTTTGTGTTCAAAAGAATAAAGAAACTCATACAGGATTGTAACAACTTGAGGGTGAGTAAATGATGACAGAATTTTCATTTTTGGGTGAACAATCCCTTTAACCCCTCATGTCACTGTTTTAGGATTATTTGAAGATCTATGCAAGATGCACCCATGTGTTTTCGCTAATTAATTCATAACGCATAAACAGAATATTTCAAATGCCATATCATTACTGATGATCATAATTAAAATAAGCCTCATAATGGCACTTGATGCACTCTGTGCATTTGCTTGTGAAAGAAAACAGAATTTTTGGCCTTTTTATGCCTTTATGTTGGTGAGACAGGAAACAACAGGGCAGAGAGAGAGAGAGAGAGAGAGAGAGAGAGAGAGGGGGAACAGGATCGGCACAGTTGCACTATATGTCGGAGCATTGCCTACAAGGCCTCTAATCCTTAAGTACTGTAATTTAGCAATTAGGTTAAAAAGGGAACAAAAAAACATTAAAAATAAAAGTGTAAAGCACCTGGAATGAAGGAATCCTTGCGGCAGTCATACAGCATACCAGGAAACAAAGGTCTTCCTAGGGCTGCCACTTCGATTGGCTCTGATTCCATGGCTCTAATAAATAAAAGAAATTAAAAAAAAAAAAAGATAATATTTATAAATTGTCACCTTTATTATTCTAAAATTTTTAAAGGAAGTTTTTAATTTAAATTTAAGTCAGATAACAGGTTAGCAGGTACAAATAAAATGTTTTATTCACTTTTATGAATTTACTTTCATTTTTATAAAGATACCATTTAACTGTATTCATTTTATTAGTTCTCACAAAATTTTAAAATCCTTTAAAAATATGTATACATGATCTAATTCAGTTTTTAAAAAAATCCAAGGTAACACTCTAGAACAGCCTACTGTTCCTTCTAGGGATGCCACAATTCTCAATATAATATTGAACCGTTCGGTACAACATCCACGGTTCAATACGCGGTTGTGAATTGCGTTTTTTTGGTTTTGCATTTAAATAATTTCAGTGCATTATATTTATCTCCGAATTGGCTCTGAATACGTGCTGATATAAGTAAATATCCAATCACTATGCAATAAAGTTAGGGAGTATAGCCACGCTTGCAATGCTGGTGTAAGATTTAGCATATAAAATAATTCGTAATTCCTTTAGAAGGATGTAGGAACACTTGAGTCAATACTATCAAAAACTGTACAAAAGCCTCAAAAGCTTGCAATGACTTCGGTCATTAGAGTTACCATGCTTTTTACTTTAATTCCTTCTGAAGGATTTGGTAATACTTGAGTCATTACCAGTGGGTTACCATGATCTTCACTTTAGAATTAATTATACATTATGCATTCACATTAACTATGAATCTTTTTTATTTACATCAATCTATTTAAAATTCTATTTGCGGCAAATTTAATTCTATTTAAAATACTATGCGGTATTTGCATTTGATTCATATAATGATTTTTGAATCTACACTGCAATATTATTGTTGAGGTCTAAACAGCTCATAATCTTTTGGTGACTATTTACATGTTGATAAAGTCTTGACTGACCTGGAGTTTCTGTGTGTCTTCGGTATGTAAAGAGATGTTGTCTTCTGAAGCCCGCTGGGTTTCTGTAGTGATATTTATACTCCCATTATTTATGTAATGTTTAACTGGGTGGAAACCTTCTACAGAAATTCACAAGAATTTTTTTTTTTGCCCATTCTCATGAAATCTGTACATCTGGGGTCTGTTTCCCAAAAGCATCGTTGGCCAACTATTTCAAAACATTTGCATAATTCTGCAACAGATGGCCATCTAGGTGTGCAAAAAATTGCAGGCAAAGGTGAAAGACCAGTTTTGTTGGCCCGGGTTGTTTGAGGAAGTAAAGAAGTGGTGCAGGGAATGTATGGAATGTGCCTCTCGGAAATCCTCGGAGCTAAATGCTCGTTCCCCTTTTACGGCCTTCTTTTGTTTCTCAGCCTTTTGAATGTGTAGCGATAGATATTTTGGGCCCTCTGCCCAAAAATGCCAGAAAAATAAGTATATCCTGGTGATTGGGGGTTATTTTTCGAAGTGGATAGAAGTGTTCGCTCTTCCAAATCAAGAGGCAGCATCCATAGCTAAGGTATTTGTGCAGGAGTGGGTGTGTATATTTGGGGTCCCATGCAGTATTCACTCTGATCAAGGTCACTACTTTGAATCAACGTTATTTACAGAGTTGTGTAGTTTGCTGCAGATGCATAAAACGAGAACTACAGCATATCATCCACAATCTAATGAAATGGTGGAGAGGTTCAATCATACGTTACTTTCAATACTGTCCTTGTTTGTGGATAGTAACCAGCAGAATTGGGACACACTCTTGCCATACGTTATGGTGGCTTATAGGAGCAGTACACATGCTACTACAAAATTTTTGCCAGGTTCTTTTTGGACGACAGATTGCTTTGCCTGTTGATGTTGTGTTGGGAGTGGGTGAGAACGCAGATCTGAATGTTCGTCCAGTGTGATTTTAACAGACGAATCGCTGTCATTTAGGAATAAGATCGCGTGGGTGTATATACAATAAAAAAAAAATCAACTTAAGTTAATAGATATCACTGCAATACAGTATCTGCCTTTTAAATAAAGCAACATGCAGCTATTTATTAGTGTTTCTTGGTCTTCTCCTGGACTGGAGCACAGGCTCTATTATGCACAATTGTAACTTCACAAAACTCATCAGAACATTAAACACATCAAACAGATTTCTCAAGATCTCAGCAGAGGATTATCAGCTTCACTTATTACAAACCAGACTGACTTCATTATTTTCATACCTGCACAAAAGTGATTGACAATTAACAGATGTTTAGATATTGAATATTTATTGAAAATAATAAAGTTTGCAGTCACCATTTGTCAACAAGTGTGGCTGTAATAATGTGCACAATGAAGGAAATACAACAAAAATAGTCTTTAATGAATAAATCCAAACGGAACAGGTACTCACAGGACTACGTATAAAGCAAATGACACAGAACAATGAACTGAATAAACTATATAAATACACATAGGGAGCTTATTAACTAAACTGAAGCAGGTGTAACTAATTAAGAACGATAGGAACTAATGACAGTGAAAGTAGGCAGAGAAACACAGGGAACAGATTGAAAACAAAACTAAAACAGAATGAGACTGTTACACCATTATGGTGATTGCAGTTTGCTTTAGTTGGGCTCTTGACCTTTGACTTTTAAACACTAGTTTTTCTCTGGCAGTTATAACTGTGTGTTTATAAGACATATTTGTTATAACAAAAAGAAAAAGAAGAAGAAGAAGAAGAAATACTGTGGATAATTTGTTGGGTATTTATTGGTGGTGCTCTGACACACATGGAGTCTTTAACCACTGTGTACCTGATATGAGTGAAAGGTAAAAACCGGTTCACTTTATCACTAGATCCCACACACTTCACACACAACACAAGTTTGTGCTGATGAGTGAAAAGATTTAACGTGACCAACTGGAATCACCTGACTGTAAGGCGTTTATAAATGCCTGCATGTTTGTGCTTTTGAATACAGACCAGCTTACAACTTAACGATACATCAATAAATTATATACTGATCATTTACTAATTGTTTGTTCATCATTTATTCATGATTAACCATTGTTTATTGAGATAATAATACTAAAACATAAATATTTCAATGATTTATGATTGATAAATAATAGGCCTATCAACTAATAACTTAATGATCTACTAATGATCTATTTGATTTATTTCATAATTTACAAATTTTTAAGATAACTTACAACACATTTGTAAATTGTTAGCATACCACTTATTAATCATTTATGAACGTGGAGGACAGAGTGATGACTGTAGGTTTGGATACAATGAAAAGCCCTGGAGTCTGAACTGTTTTAATGACTGTTTCTCTGTCTGTCACAATAATAAGAGCAAAGAAATTGCCGCTTCACGTGGCTCTAACAATGTAGGAGTGTAGGATATATGAACTGGTCGGTCGGCACTCTGTCCTTCTACAGCCTTCTACACAATATACAATAAAAAAGAATGACCAAACCATCAGTTATCAAAAATTTGAATTAATTGAAGAAAGATCATTTGAATCTGTTTTTCATACAACGGAGAAAACAATACCGTCAACCAGATGACAACAGTTCAAAAGCAGAGGTGCGAAGACACCTCTTATCATTCACAATATTATTTGCCTTATTTAACACTCTCTCTTTATAGATTCTTTCTATACTTGGTTATGCAGTCCCTAACAATTTACTTGCCATTGTAACCACTTTCCTTACTGGTTTCTTCTGTACCTCGGGTAGCGTTTCCATATGAAAGCACTATAAAACATTAGAAGCATTCTGTTGTGAACATTACAGGAAAGTAATTTCTTTAAGAAATACATTCTCTGTTGTGGCTTCATACATACAGTATATAATCAGTCCACATATCTCATTTAAGCTTATTGTAAAGTACACCAAGAATTTTATAATTTGTGACTGATTGTATTGGCTGCCCATTAATTAAAACATAATTTGTACTCATTTCTACTCTATTAAAATCAATAGACATGTCCTTTGTTTTGTTTCCTTTGTTTCTTAGATGTTGCTGTAACATTCAGAGATAGTATGTGAAATTTTGCTAAATTTAAAGGCAACCAAACAGGTGTCACACTTTCCGATCTAACAGGGGAACCTTTTTGGAGAATTTAAAACTTTTATGTTGACTTTCTGCAAAAATTGTCTGTTGTCTCAATTTAATTATGTAAACTGAATATCTTTTTACATTGAGAACTTAGATGTTGAACCAGCTGAAGATTTTCAATGCAACAATAAACATAATAGAGTAAAAGAGTTTTGACCCCCAAAATCTTATTTCATTGTATTTTTTATGGCAAAAACTAAGTTTTATCTTTTGGAAACAGTTTCAAAGTACAAGGTTTTGAAAACGATGCCTTTACCGTCTGCATGTAAACAACAAAAACATGAATTTGTGAAAATGGTGACGTCATGTGCATGCGTATAACATGTCCTCGCATGCATATTACGTGTTCATGGGGTGTTTCTTGACAAAGTGATATCTCCAACTACTGGCATGGCATGCATACTACAGCCTTTTTAGTAATTTTCTCAGATCCTTGTGAACAGGGATCGTTTTGGGATCGTGTAAACATTCTCTGAGTTTCAATTCATTTTTGTGATGCTCCATAGACAACTTTACTACTTTTTTCTTTTTCTTTTTTAAATAAAATATTATGTTTGTAGTGTTTGTTTGTAAACAATTAGTTGTATTTAACAATATTTTAAATTTTTACAAATTACAATTTTGACTGATATGCATAGCGTATTACTTTATTCTAAAATTGATTTAAATGACCTTTTTAACTGTTTACTGATAGTAATAATAGGTCAAAATTCTTACTGTCAGTTTACAGGTTAATTATAGTCATCCCTAATATGAACTCAATGTCTTTTAACATTAGCATTTTAGTTGAACCAACTTAAGATTTTCAATGCAACAATCAACATAAAATTGAGTTTTGACGCCCACAATCTTTGTACAGTGCATTTTATGGCAAGAACTGGTGTTTTAGTGTTATTATGAACATTGCCGTTACATTCAGAGATTGTCAGAATGTGAAATGTTGCTAAATATAAAGGCAACCAAAGATGTTGCACTTCACCAACTAACAGGGGACCAGTGTCCTTTTGTGTAGTGACACTATAACATGCACATGCTGCTGCTGCTTAAATTTAGCATGTACACTTTAACTTTTGTGGAAATGGGCATGGAATGGTGAAAAAGGTCACTTAAAAATGGTAACATTTAAATGAACAGATTTTGTTCAAGTCAAAAATATTATTTAACATCACTGAACCAACCTACATACTCCAATTTATACAAACAAAACTAAGTTTTATGTTTTAAATCGAGCAGAAATAGCTCTTTAAGATAACAATTGCAGGTCATCACTTTATACAGTAAATAGTGATTTTGCTAAACAAAATGACTTTGGTCCCGTTAGATGGTAAAGTGTGACACTTGTTTGGCTGCTTTGCCATTTCTTACCATCACAAACATGGTAATTTTGTAAGTCAAATCTCAAAATGTAAAGTGTAGTGAAATCACTATAACATGCACAAGCCTGCTAATGCTTCAATTTAGCGTGTACACTTTAACTTGTGTGGAAATGGGAATGGAATGATGAAAAAGTGGTAAAGTGTGACACCTGTTTAGTTGCTTTGCCATTTCCTGCCATCACAAACACACCGTAAAGATTTTGGAGGTCAGATCTCAAAATTTTATGTTGACTTTCTGCATTGCTGCAACAGTTATAGTTATCTCAGTTAAATTATGTGAAATGAATGTCATTTAACATTGATACTTTAGTTATTGAACCAACTGAATATCTTCAATGTAACTTCAATGTAACAATCAACATAAAACTGAGTCCAGATCTTATTACATTGTATTTCTTTATCTCAAGAACTAAGTTGTGTGGGTTAAACCAAGCAGATATAGCTCTTTAAGGTAACAATTGCAGGTCAGCACTCAATAGTGATTTTGTTAAACAAAATGACTTTGGTCCCCTGTTAGATGGTAAAGTGTGACACTTGTTTGGCTGCTTTGCCATTTCTTACCACCACAAACACAGCAATTTTGGAGGTCAAATCTCAAAATGTAAAGTGGAGTGAAATGACTATAACATGCACATGCCATGGAGCCATGGAGTGGTGAAAAAACAAAATGACTTTGGTCCCCTGTTAGATGGTAAAGCGCAACACCTGTTTAGTTGCTTTGACATTTCTTGCCATCACAAACTCACTGTAAAGATTTTGAAGGTCATTCTCAAAATTGTATGTTGACTTGTTGCACTGCTGCAAAATTGTCAGCTGGCTCAACTGAATTATGTGAACTGAATGTCTTTTAACATTGGCACTTTGGTTGAACCAACTGATGATTTTCAATGCAACAATCAACATAAAACTGAGTTTCGACCTCCAAAATCTTGTTACAGTGTATTTTATGGAAATAACTGGTGTTTTAGTGTTATTATGAACATTGCCGTTACATTCAGAGACAAACTGAATGAATGTGAAATAGTGCTAAATGTAGAGGCAACCAAACAGGTGTCGCACTTTATCATCTAACAGGGGACCAGTATCCTTTTGTGTAGTGAAATCACTATAACATGCACATGCTGCTGCTGCTGTTTAAATTTAACATGTACACTTTAACTTGTGTGGAAATGGGCATGGAATGGTGAAAAAATGGTAACATAAAAATGGTAAATTAAGTAATGTTTTCAAGTAAAAAATATTAACATTAATAAACCAACATACATCAATTTATACAAACAAAACTCAGTTTTATGGGTTAAATCAAGTAGAAATCACTCTTTAAGGTAACAATCGCAGGTCATCACTTTATACATTGAATAGTGATTTTGCTAAACAAAATGACTTTGGTACCCTGTTAGATGGTAAGGTTCAACACTTGTTTGGCAGCTTTGCCATTTCTTACCATCACAAACACATGGTAATTTTGGAAGTCAAATCACAAAATGTAAAGTGGAGTGAAATAAATATAACATGTACATGCCTGCTAATGCTTAAATTTAACATGTACACTTTAACTTGTGTGGAAATGGGCATGGAATGATGAAAAACAAAATGACTTTGGTCCCCTGTTAGATGGTAAAGTGTGACACCTGTTTAGTTGCTTTGCCATTTCCTGCCATCACAAACACACTGTAAAAATTTTGGAGGTCAGATTTCAAAATTTTATGTTGACTTTCTGCATTGCTGCAACATTTTCAGTTATTTCAGTTAAATTATGTTAACTTAATGTCTTTTAACCCTCTGGGGTCTGAGGTTTTTTGGGCCCTGGAGAAGCTTTGACATGCCCTGACATACGTGCTTTTTTCAGTTGTTCATAAACATATTAATGACAAAAGTGTCATTACACTGTATTCAGCACAAACTAGGCTACCATAATATGTGAGGAATATGTATGTACATGTTTGTTTTTTTGAAGGAATAACGTTTATGCGTGGTTATTGAAAAAAAAAACCTAAGTCACTGAAATAAGAATATATTAAAAATATAAAAATATATTAAATCTGTGTTCATAAGATTTCTGGGTATTGGAGGTTGTAGACTAGAGTTTTTGCTTCAAAATTATGTAAAAATTATCCTGCCTACTCGTTCATATAAAACAATATAGATATTTAAATTTTGTAAGACACTTTTTGTCAAGAAACACAGTATGCGTGGAGGCGTGAATCATCATGAATAATGCTGTGATTCACACCTGAGAAGACAAAGGATTCGCATAATGACCTCTAATGACCTGCATAACAATGAGCTCTTTCAGTCAGGTAGGCTATGTGAAAAAACCCTCTGTGAACATGTCTCAAGCTCATCATGGTGTATATCAAACATACAGAAAAAACAGCAATACTGTGAAATATTATTACAATTTAAAATAATGGTTTTCTATTATATACTTTAAAATAAAATGTATTTCTGTGATGCAAAGCGTCTGAACATTCATGTTACCTCTATGGCATTTCATATAGCCTTTTAGCTTAAAAGCATGCACATTTGGAGAAATATTGATGGATTCTCATGTTTATGTCAATTTTCTATACAGAGGAGTAATATTTATTCAATATTTATTGTCATCACTATGAGCACTGGATACTGTGTTTTCAATTCATACTTGCAGCCGGAGGGCGCTCTGTGCACATAAAGAAGAACAGGCATACCATGTGACTTTCCAGGAACTAACAGAGGCTTCCAGAGATCGCTAATCATGCCTATAACATACAGATAAACACTTTTCAAGACAATAAATACACGATTGAGACGATGTATACATGTATTGCCTCAGAATTTGCGTCTGAATAGCGCTCGCTCCGTGGGCGTGGCCGCATTAGCGAATAATGAGCTGAATCACGGGCGTCTGACATGGATCTCTTTTCATACAGATTACATGAACAGAGAATTTTTGTTTTCGATTTGACTTACACAATTTAAAACCTGACATTTCAACGTTTCTTTAGACATAAGTCTCATTTTTTTTGTGATTAGTATTCACTAAGTTACAGTTCATTTTCTGAGAACGATCAGATTGGACTTCGTTCAGAGGGAGACGACAGATCACGCATCATGTTAGTTTTCTTTATTTTACAAAAAGCACAACATTTTGTTTTTAATCTGAGTGTACACAAATAAAAGAACATATTTCACAGATTAAAATGGTGTATAACTCTTAATTGTATGTGCAACATTGACGGAGTATTTTGAGTCTCTTTCACACTGGTAAGAAAAAAACCGAGGTGGTATCGCCAGCGATACCTCCGACTCGAGGGAGTTAACATTGATACTTTAGTTGTTGAACTAACTGAATATCTTCAATGTAACAATCAACATAAAACTGAGTTTTGACCTCCAAAATCTGATTACATTTTATTTTTTATGGCAAGAACTAAGTTGTGTGAGTTAAACCAAGCAGAAATAGCTCTTTAAGGTAACAATTGCAGGTCACCACTGAATAGTGATTTTACTAAACAAAATTACTTTGGTCCCCTGTTAGATGGTAAAGTGCAGCACCTGTTTGGTTGCTTTGACATTTCTTGCCATCACAAATTCACTGTAAAGATTTTGAAGGTCAATCACAAAATTGTATGTTGACTAGCTGCAATGAAAATGTTTAGTCGTCTGAATTAAATGATGTGAACCGAATGTGGGTTAAACCAAGCAGAAATAGCTCTTTAAGGTAACAATTGCAGGTCACCACTGAATAGTGATTTTGCTAAACAAAATGACTTTGGTCCCCTGTTAGATGGTAAAGTGCAACACGTTTGGCTGCTTTGCCCTTTCTTACCATCACAAACACACTAATTTTGGAGGTCAGTTCTCAAAATGTAAAGTGGAGTGAAATCACTATAATATGCACATGCCTGCTGATGCTTAAATTTAGCATGTACACATTACCTTGTGTGGAAATAGCCATGGAATGGTGAAAAAAACAAAATGCCTTTGGTCCCCTGTTAGATGGTACAGCGCAACACCTGTTTGGTTGCTTTGACATTTCTTGCCATCACAAACTCACTGTAAAGATTTTGAAGGTCAGTCTCAGAATTATATGTTGACTAGCTGCAATGAAAATGTTTAGTTGTCTGAATTAAACAATGTGAACCGAATGGCTTTTAACATTGGTACTCAAGCTTTTGAACCAATTGAATATTTTCAATAAAACAATCAACATAAAACTGAGTTTTGACCTCTAAAATCTTTTTACAGTGTATTTTTATGGCAAAAACTGGTGTTTTAGTGTTATTATGAACATTGTCCTTACATTCAGCGATAGTCAGAATATGAAATATTGCTTAATGTAAAGGCGACCAAACAGGTGTCGCACTTTACCATCTAACAGGGGACCAGTGTCCTTTTGCGTAGTGAAATCACTATAACATGCACATGCTTCTGCTGCTTAAATTTAGAATTTACACTTTAACATGTAACTTGTGTAGAAATGGGCATGGAATGGTGAACAAAAGGTCCATTAAAAATGGTAACATCTAAATTAACTGATTTTGTTCAAGTCTAAAATATCATTTGACATCACTGAACCAACCTACATTCAATTTATACTGACAAAACTAAGTTTTATGTTTTAAATAAAGCAGAAATAGCTCTTTAATGTAACAATTGCTGGTCACCACTTGATACAGTGAATAGTGATTTTGTTAAACAAAAATGACTTTGGTCCCCTGTTAGATGGTAAAGTGTGACACCTGTTTGTTTGCTTTACCATTTCTTACCATCACAAACACACTGTAAAGATTTTGTAGGTCAGATGTCAAAATTTTATGTTGGCTTGCTGCATTGAAAATTTTGCATTTTTCTCCCCTGACCATCAGTTGATGCTTGATCATTATCCATTAACCGACACGATTAGAAGGTTAAATTAGAACTAAATTAAATTAGAATGAATAATTGTCTGTGGCCCATTAAAATACCACAAAGGTTTAGTTTTACATTTACAAATAGCAGCATAAACAATAGAACATGAAGATTCGCACATCATCAAAGCACACCTGCAGCGCTTCTGTGAATGCAGAAATAAAATCAGTATCAGAATCAGAATAAAATCTATATATATATATATATAGGAATAAATAGGCCTACACAAAGCATATTTCATTTAAATAATAAACAGATTAACAAAACTAAAGTGTAATAAATAGTACATGCTGAGTTTCAGTTTATTTTTCCACTTATCTTTTTATTTTATAAAAAAGCATATTGTTTATAATGTTTATTTGTAAATGCTCTGTTGTATTTACCAAAATTTTACATTTCTGAATGTAATAAAATATGACTTATAAAAACATTAGTTTTTTCTCAAAAAATGCTATTTTGACTGACATGCGTAGCGTATTACTTTACTTTAAAATTACTTAAATTAGTTTTTTTAACTGTTTACTGATAGTAATAATAGATCAAAATTCTTACTGTTGGTTAACATGTTAATTATGGTAATATGAACTCGGTGTCTTTTGACACTTGCACTTTAGTTGAACTGATTTTCAGTGCGACAATCAACATAAATCTTATTGTTTTGACCTCCAAAATCTTTTACAGTGTATTTTTTATGGCAAGAACTGGTGTTTTAGTGTTATAAATATTGCCGTTATATTCAGAGTCAGAATGTAAAATTTTGCTAAATGTAAAGGCAAACAAGGTGTTGCACTTTACCATCTAACAGGGGACCAGTCAGTGTCCTTTTGTGTAGTGAAATCACTATAACATGCACATGCCCGCAGCTGCTTAAATTTAGCATGTACACTTTAACTTGTGTGGAAATTAGCATGGAATAGTGAAAAACAAAATGCCTTTGGTCCCCTGCTAGATGGTGAAGTGCGACACCTGTTTGTTTGCTTTACCATTTCTTACCATCACAAATACACTGTAAAGATTTTGGAGGTCAGATCTCAAAATTTTATGTTGACTAGCTGCATTGAAAATGTTCAGTTGTCTGAATGAAATCATGTGAACCGAGTGTCTTTTAACATCAAGTTGTTGAACCAACTGAAAACTTTCAATAAAACAAACAACATAAAACTGAGTTTTAACCTCCAAAATCTTTTTACAGTGTATTTTCTTATGGCAAGAACTGGTGCTGTAGTGTTATTATGAACATTGCTGCAACATTCAGAGATTGTCAGAATATGAAATATTGCTAAATGTAAAGGCAACCAAACAAGGTGTTACACTTTACCATCTAACAGGGGACCAGTGTCCTTTTGTGTAGTGAAATCACTATAACATGCACATGCCAGTAGCTGCTTAAATGTAGCATGTATACTTTAACTTGTGTGAAAATGGGCATGGAGGTCAGATCATTTGGAGGTCAGATCTCAAAATTTTATGTTGACTTTCTGCACTGAAAATGTTTAGTTGCCTCAATTAAATTATGTGAACTGAATGCCTTTTAACATTAGCATTTTAGTTTAAATAACTGTTCAAAATTTGAATGCAACAATCAACATAAAACTTTGAGATTTAACCTTCAACTAGCAGGCTTTTTAACTGTATTGGTTTTATGACAGTTTAGATATTCATATCATTTGTAGAAACTGAAGACATGAGTACATCACCAATGGTGTTCAGCTACATCTAATTTTTTTGATACTATTTCTTTTTTAGATTTGTCTTATTCATTCAGTGCATTTACATGCATCCTCATAATGCGATTATAATTGGATTTTGGCAATATTGTGTTTAAACTTTACCTCATGTAAACGCAATACTTCGATTAAAGTAATGCGATTAAGCTGATAATTGTAGTAAGCATAATCACATTAAACTAGGTGGTGTACGGTGATTTTAATCGCAATAAACAGCCATGTAAACACCTTAATCGCATTATTCCCGCTCTGACCAAAGTGAGCATGTGCTCGGACGTACACGGATGCCGTGTGTTTTCACACAACTTCATGAATGAACTCTATGACATTATTCTGAAGTTTTCTCTTCACCAAACTCTGTCAACACAACTCGCTGTGCAGTCTCTGCTCCGTATCTTCATCCATACGGCGCGAAGCACATGACGGCAGTGTAGGCAAACTCTGCATTGCAATGTTCATCATGATGCCGTGTTATATCTAGTACATGCAAAAAATGTATGTTGAATTTGATGTGAGTAGATTAAAACAACGGTCGGTTACATACTTTATGCCTATCTGAGTGTGGTGTAACCATACTTATTAGCGAATAATCAGAGTAATGAAAATTGCATGTGAACTGGAGTGAAGAGTTCTGCCATGTCATGTAACATCTTACTGCAATTAAGACCGTATTCTGATTATGAGAAATAATCGCATTATTATAATTATAATTTCATCACCACATATACAAAAGGGGAAAATTAGGAATAATTTTGTATTATGTAAACACGAACCATGTAACAAAAACTGTGGTGAATTCTGAACAGCAGAAAACAGCAGAAAATATTGTATAATGCTGCCTGTTGTTTGTGTTTTTTGTTGTATGGGTGACAAAATGTGTTTGTTGGGTGAAACCTCTGCTAGGTAGTTTTATGTGTATTTAGGGTTGAGTTTGGATTGAGTTTGCTTCCCCACCCCCACAGGCAATTTACATTTCAATACAGGAGCATTTTCAGGCAGAAAGAGCTCACTACCAGCAGTTAATTTCACATTTACAATGCACTAAAACAACCAAAACATAATTCAAGTAATTACTCCAGAACACAAGCAAAGGTTTCACCCAACAAACACACTTTGTCACTCATAAAACAAAAAACACTACAGTTTTTTACAATTGCTAACGTGTTTACCAATATTTAAAGTACTTTTTCTAAACTGTGAACACAGCAACATACCTACATCACACAATTAGCAATATAGTTAATATTCTGCCCAAACCATATTTTGTTAAATTAATACAAACTCTACATTTCAAAACGCTAAAACCTTTTTCTACATATACTAACTATATCAAAACACATCAAACCCAATTCAAAACTGAATCACTGTAAAAACTCTAGCACTAATTTTCTATTCAACATGAACATATAGTCAATCATTGCGCAATGACAAATACTAAAATGTCAAAATACTATCATGATAGCATTACAAAAACTGCATTACTTGTCATGTTTCAGTTCTACCTGCATTGTTTTATATATATAAAATATAAAAAATTATATATATATATATATATATATATATATATATATATATATATATATATATATATATAATGTGTGCATCCTTGGCAACATACTATCTAAAAGTGAATGAGGCATTACTTTATAGAATGTACAAATGTACAGTAGAAAGAAAAATGGAAAGTAACAGAATTGTTCGGGGCAGCCATTGGTCAAATAGGTCCCCTATGCAGAACTTCAGTTGAAATTGCTTTCTGGGGGGTGGGGTGAGGTGTTGATGGTGCCCATGTAAAGGGTGGGATACTGTCCCCTTAGTGCCCTCCACAAACTGCATATTCTGCATATATTGAATAGAGGTACAGGAATCGTTGTAGTAAAAGCTGTACATGAAGCTACTGAAATGAAAACATGAAATTGTTGCCATTGATCATCAACAAATGCAACATGCATCGCCTTTGGTTACTATGGAAGCTTTCTTTATAAACAAAAATGTACTGTGTGTACACTCTGTATTGTTTATAATTTACTGCAGTATGTTACATTATCCATGTGTACATTACAGTACAAAATCATTCCTAAAATGTTTTGTATAAATGGTGATAGTAATTTCAATATGGTATTACTGTAGAAATGTTGCAAATTTCTGTCTTATTCAGTTTTGTGTTGTGTTAGGTTTTGAACATAAGTTTAACGGTTTTGAAAAGAGAATGTAAAAATGTGTGAATTGGCCTGTATAGTACATAAAGTTTTGATGGTGTTTGTGTCTAAGGGAGAAAATAATTTATGTAATTTGAAAGACATTGACATTTAAATGCATTTTGTGCCAATCCAATGATAAATGATCTACAATTTTGCTCACATAGAATGTTATGATCACTGTGTGAAGAGTTTTGAAAAAGTGACCTAAGTATTTTGTACAGTAATGTACATGGATCATGTAACACAAACTGCGGTAAATTACAAATAGTAGAGATTGTCATTCTTGTTTTTTAAAGAAATTTCACAAAAGAAATCACTGTATAATTCTACCTGTTGTTTGTGTTTTTTTGTTTTATGAGTGACAAAGTTTGTTTGTTGGTTGAAACTTCTGCTAGTGTTCTGGAAGAATGACTTGATTTGAGACATGAATGAAGTGTTTTGGTAGTTTTAGTGCATTTTGAATGTGAAATTAACAGCTGTGAAGCTGAAAGTTGGTTAGGAGAACTGTGTGAAGAGTTTTGAAATAATGACCTAAGTATTGAGAAATTTGTCCTATCGATTGTAAAAAAAAAAACAAAAAACAAAACAAAAAAAACAAACTGTAATGTAACTTAATTCCCCTGCATGACCCCAGCGTCTTCTCTAGTTTTGATGAGAAGTTCCACAGATTCTGTCATTTGCTGGTGATATTATTGGTAGTTAGTGAGCTCGTCTGTTTGTACCTGTAAAAAAACTGGCCTTTCAAGCCTTCCTGTATTGAAATGTAAATTGCCTGTGGGGGTCGGGCAGCAAACTAAATCCGCACACTAGAGTCTAAACTTACATGAAATTACCTATGTTAGAATATCAAGGATAATAATGAGTCAAAACATTAAATCCTTTAGACCACAGTATTTAAATGATATCTTAAACAAAAAATTTTTTGACAAAGTGTTTGTTGGGTGAAACCTTGGCTAGCGTTCTGGAAGTGTTCTTGATTTGAAACATGGATGAAGTGTTTTGGTAGTTTTAGTGCATTTGAATAGTTTTTTGCTGTTCAGAATTCACCGCAGTTTATGTTATATAGTTTGTGTTTACATTACAGTGCAAAATTATTCCTAATTTTCCCCTTTTGTATACACAGTGATGAAATTGAAAGACTAACATTTGTGTAGGTGTTCAGCTACATCTAATTGTTTTGATAGTATTTCATTTTTTAGATTCAGAATATATATTTCAATACGGTATTACTGTAGAAATGTAGCAAATTACTATCTTATTCAATTTTGTATTAATGCATTCAATGACTACATGAATGCATCATTCACACCCCCTTCCGTATTCAACTTATGAAGAAAGTGTAAAACTCTCACAGTTCAAAAAGCTTATGCTACATCCAACGCAACACCAGTTCCGTTTTTTTCGTAAGTTGAACACAGAAGGCGGTCTGGCGGAAGCTAGATATTTTACTTCATAACTTGTTGAATATGGTTTTTTTTTTTTTTTTTTTTTTTTTACACAAACGCATCGCTTAGCATCAGAAAGCCTTTATTAACCCCCCGGAGCTGTGTGGAATATGTTTATGATGGATGTGGATGGAGGCACTTTCTTCAGCTTTATACTCAGTGGTCTCGCTTACTGCCATTATAAATTGCATAGAGTTTGGATTGGCGGTATGGTTCTGTTCTGGGCAAGAACTCCCTTCGAACTCCCATGCAGCCTAGCATGGTTAAGAGCAGGGAGAGCAGCAATAACCCCCCTAACCCCCCTGGATGTGTCAGGATATTTATTAATATATCTCCGATTGTGTTCATCAATAAGAAGAAAGTCATATACACCTAGGATGGCTTGAGGGTGAGTAAAGCTTGGGGTAATTTTCATTTGAAAGTGAACTAATCCTTTAATGATATCTGCGCATTTATGTTGGTTCTGTTCTGTTTACCCTAAGGAGGGTTATTTGCTGCTCTCCCTGCTCTTAACCATGCTAGGCTGCATGGGAGTTCAAAGGGAGTTCTTGCCCAGAACAGAACCATACCACCAATCCAAACTCTATGCAATTATCCATCATATTTGACAATAGTGGTCCTGACAGAACCAGACACTTAAAAGCCTGCTAGTTGAAGGTCAAAACTCAAAGTTTTATGTTGATTGTTGCATTTAAATTTTAAACAGTTCAACTAAAATGCCAATGTCAAAAGCCATTCAGTTCACATAATTTAATTGAGACAACTGAACATTTTCAATGCAGAGAGTCAACATAAAATTTTGAGATATGACCTTCAAAATGATCTGACCTCCATGTCCATTTTCACAGTTAAAGTTAAAGTGTACGTTAAATTTAGGGAGCTGCTGGCATTTGCATGGTATAGTGATTTCACTACACAAAAGGACACTGGTCCCCTGTTAGATGGTAAAGTGTGGCAGCTGTTTGGTTGCCTTTACATTTAGCAATATTTGGCATTCTGACTATCTCTGAATGTAATGGCAATGTTCATAATAACACTAAAACACCAGTTCTTGCCATAAAAACACACTATAAAAAAGATATTGGTGGTCAAAACTCAAAATTACGTTGATTGTTGCATTGAAAATCTATAGTTGTTTCAACTAAAGTGCCAGAGTTAGAAGACATTGAGTTCATATTACCATAATTAACCTGTTAACCAACAGTAAGAATTTTGACCTGTTATCACTATCAGTAAATACTTAAAAATGTCATTTATGTAATTTTAAAGTTAAGTAATACGCTACACATATCAGTCAAAATTGCATTTTTGAGAGAAAAAAAAAAACATAAGTTGTGTATAATTCATATTTTAATTATAACATTCAGAAATGTAAAATATTGGTAAATACAAGTAAGTGTTTACAAATAAGCACTATAAACATATTCCACTATAAACATATTTCACATTCCAGGGAAGAATGTACTGTGACCTTCCTGTCAGGTTGTCTCTCTCCCCACGCATGTTTACACAATGTATTTAGGCAGCCTACATTCTACAGACATCAGTTATCAGAATTATTTTACTGACCATTCTCATGAAATACTGTACATCTGGGGTGTGTTTCCCAAAAGCATCATTCGCCAACTATCTCAAAACATTTCAGGCCTTGAAAGCGAACTGAATCCACTACTGACAGGAAGCTATCTGTGCAGTGGAACATGACAAACGCCTAAAAGGCCAAATACACAGAAATATATCAAAATTCCAGGGGGATGCAGAAAGCTTTGTAAATGATTTATTCACGTGTTTACACATCATCTATAACAGGTGTTGAACACTTTGTAGTTTGTACTGCAGTGTAAATGTTGACTGGTGAGGGTATAGACAGCTGTCTTCTCTGACACACATCTTTAACTGCTGTGCACCTGATATGAGATTCAGTGATATGAGATTGAGTGAAAGGTAAAAACCGGTTCACTTTATCATTAGATCCCACACACTTCACACGCAACACAAGTTTGTGCTGATGAGTAAAATGATTTAACATGACCCACTGGAATCACCTGACTGTAAGGCATTTATAAATGTTTATCCGCTAATAAATTAATAAATGACTCTACCTGCATGTTTGTGCTTTTGAACACAGACCAGCTTACAACTTAAGGACACATCAATAAATTATATACTGATCATTTACTAATTGTTTGTTCATCATTTATTCATGATTAACCATTGTTTATTGAGATAATAATACTAAAACATAAATACTTCAGTGATTTATGATTGATAAATAATAGGCCTATCAACTAATAACTTAATGATCTACTAATGATCTATTTGATTTATTTCATGATTTACAAATTTTTAAGATAACTTACAACACATTTGTAAATTGTTAGCATACCACTTATTAATCATTTATGAACGTGGAGGACAGAGTGATGACTGTAGGTTTGGGTACAATGAAAAGCCCTGGAGTCTGAACTGTTTTAATGACTGTTTCTCTGTCTGTCACAATAATAAGAGCAAAGAAATTGCCGCTTCACGTGGCTCTAACAAAGTAGGAGTGTAGGCTATATGAACTGGTCGGTCGGCACTCTGTCCTTCTACAGTGTCTCTGACACACAAGTCAAGTCAAGTCAAGTCACCTTTATTTATATAGCGCTTTTTACAATGTAGATTGTGTCAAAGCAGCTTTACATTGATAACTGGTACATTATTTGGCTGCACAGCAGCTCTTAAAGAATAGTGTCAATGCAGGTAGATCAAAGCACTGTTGAATATCAAATGTCAAGTCAAATGTCAAGTGTCCCCAACTAAGCAAGCCAAAAGGCGACAGCGGCAAGGAACCCAAACTCCATCAGGTGACATCAGGTGGCAGACAAGTGGCAAATAGGTGTTTAAATGGAGAAAAAAACCTTGGGAGAAACCAGGCTTAGTCGGGGGGCCAGTTCTCCTCTGGCCAACAGTGCTTTGTTACGATTCAGGTTGCCATCGTAAGTCCAATAGGATCGCAGCATTCAAAGTATTTATTCCAGTTCCATCCAATTGAGGATCGTATTCATCACGCCGGTATGGACGGTTGTTGAGGAACTGTGTCGTGGCTGTCGTGTCGATGAGGCCCTCACAGTGGATGATCTAGTTGACTCAATCTCTGCTGATACTTCAGGGCTGCGTTGTGGTCGTGTCAAGGCGCAGGTCCTTGGTCTCACCTGGATACGGCCCGGATCCGGTTGACTACGGTGAACCTCGGGATAACCAGAAAGACTAATGTTAGCGTAGATGCCATTCTTCTTCTGATGTAACGAGTACATCATGTGTTATAGGAAGTGTTCCCGGTTCCGGCTGACCTAATTTATGCAGCCTAATAATCCTTTAACGGATTTGAAAATATAAATTGGTAATGTGTTATGTGTATGCCAGGTTAAAGAAATGCGTTTTTAGTCTAGATTTAAACTGACAGAGTGTGTCTGCTTCCCGAACAATGCTAGGAAGATTGTTCCAGAGTTTAGGTGCCAAATAGGAGAAGGATCTACCGCCTGCGGTTGATTTTGATATTCTAGGTATTATCAGCTGGCCTGAATTCTGAGATCGCAATAGACGTGAAGGACTATAATGAATTAGGGGCTCGCTCAGGTACTGGGGAGCTAAACCATTTAGTGCTTTGTAAGTAATTAGCAAGATTTTAAAATCTATACGATGTTTAACAGGAAGCCAATGCAGTGTTGACAGAACCGGGCTAATATGATCATACTTCCTAGTTCTAGTAAGAACTCTAGCTGCTGCATTTTGTATGAGCTGTAGTTTATTTATCAGGCGAGCAGAACAACCACCCAGTAAAGCGTTACAGTAATCTAGCCTTGAGGTCATGAACGCATGAACTAACTGTTCTGCATTTTTCACACACACACTCATAAACGTACACAAATTCAACAGCACATTCACTGAACCCCTCTTTGCTGTATTTGGGTTTTGTTATCCCGATAGTTCAGAGTCTCTGTGTATAGCGTACCCGCACTTTTTCTTGCGTACCGGACCGGTACTACTCACATGTTGCCGGTACTCTGAGCGCCCACACTGAAACATAGAATCATCAGACTATTAATTGATTGTATACATCATCCTGCAAGCTTTTTAAACTCATAATGACCACATTTACTAGAATTTATCATGTTCTATTGTATTTATTGTATCAAATTTTGACTAGTTTTAGAATTTATAATATAATTTTTCATTAAAAATTTATATTACAACCGTGGCATGTTGTATAGTTTCTAACTGTATTGCTATTTTTCATAACAAATGCTATAAAAAAAAGAAAGAAAAATGGTAACGAGGAGCCATCAATGGTCCTACCTGTAATTATATCCTTATTGTAACAAATGGTATAGTTAAACAATTACAAGAACTATTACTTTTAAGGCCGAGTACAGATTAGAAAGAGATTTAAAATATGGACCTTCTTGAATTATTGACGAAACAATTGGTTTTCCCCATGTGTAAAATGTTTTCTGCTAATAAAGACAGATATTAGGAAAAACCTGGCTTTCAGATATTCCAAGAGATGACAGGAAATTAACATGATCAGTATAAGAATTTTTGGTAACATTTTCTATGAAGACCATGCTTATAATGATTTATAGGCCCATTTATACTTATTTATAAGTAAGTATTACTATTCTATAAACATATTTATAAAGACTCATTAATACCTATACTGCATTATAAGAACAGTTATAGATACATTTATATTATTTTTATAATTACTTATAAGCCATGCATTTGCTTTTTCAATGTGCATGCTCATAATCCATTATACACTGATTTATAAATGATCATATATAAAATAGTTCCAGAGACATTTGTTTGCTGTACCAATTAGTTATTATGTGTTTAATGGCTAATGTTTGCATTAGAGGTCATGAATTTTAATTTTGATTTGTTAAAATCTATATCTCCTCAGCCATATGCATGGTATTGCTTATAGCAGTTTGGAATTATACTTTAAAAGTATTGTTGGAGTGTTTTGCTAGTAACATTAAAAAAGATACATTTTTTACAACTGATAAACTATGATTTACTATAAATGATCTCTGTTTTTAATATTATTATTATTATTATTTTATTACATATACATTTTATACAGTTCATTAATTACATTTACAAGTAAGCAACTTAAAATGTATAATGAGCACATCTTCATGATTTCTTAACATTTGATTTAGGAAAATTGCATCCTATATATTCACTTTACTTAAAATCATCAATGATGCATTTATAGAGATTAGTAACTGTATTATTACTTACAATAAGTATTATTAGTTAATAAGTATTTATTAACACAACACAGCTATTAACAATATATTCACTAATTTGACAGAAATAAATCTGAATAAAAAGTCATTGTAACTATAATATAATAACATTATAGCAATGCAGGTTGCATCTTTATAAATACATTCATGGAACCATACGACTGACTAATTAATACTTATAAATCAGTGTATAATTGATTATGAACGTGCATTGAAAAGGAAAATGCATGACTTACATTTATATTATTTTTATAATTACTTATAATTATAACTGTTCTTATAATGCGGTATAGGTCTTAATGAGTCTTTATAACTATGTTTATAAATAGTAATACTTGCCTTATAAATAAGTATAAATTGAGCTATAATTCATTATAAGCATTTTCTTTATAGAAGATGTTACCGAATTTTTTTTTAGGTAAATATCGTTTGACTTCCCATGGCACTTTGTAAACAAGTGATTGTTAACTATAGGCTACTTTACTGCAGTTATGTTATCAACCAATTTGCATGTTTGGACCATTTTGCAAAAGACCATTTGGCCCTTGCAACCGAGGGAGACAACAAGGGAAAAATGACTCATTCTAAGGTAATAAAAACATAACGGTTCATTTTGTAAGGGCTTTATACACCACTGAAAACATAGTTATGTACTGTATATTGCATTTCTGTCAACAGATCCTTAAAACATTAAACAGATCCAGAACATTAAATACATCAAACAAATTTCTCAAGATCTCAGCAGAGGATGATTAAACAACCCAAAAACACCATTATCAGCTTCACTTATTAAAAACCAGATTGACTTTGTTATTTTCATACCTGCACAAAAGTGATTGACAATTAACAGAATAGTTCATTTGCAAAAACAGTTAACACCATTTTTATTAATTCTCACAAATCAGGTTTTTTTATTGTGCATTCCAAGTAATATCAATCAAACTGCAGTTGGGTTGTTTTGATTAAGTAATAATAACTCCAAAAAATACAGGTAATGAAAAAATTAAAGTTCATTGAAAGTATGTTTTTTATATATATTAAAAGTTTGTTTTTTTAGCAAAAGCAGATAACTCCAACAGTCGTTTTTTAGCGAAAGCAGATAACTCCAACAGTCGTTTTTTGGCAAAAGCAGATAACTCCACATTTCATGTTTCAGAGTTAAACAAAACCCAAGTAATTGCTATGTAATTGCATTTAAAACACACTCAAACACACGTGTGCACACAAACGCGCACACACACACACACTAACAGATCGGCACACACGTACACTCTCTCTCTCTCTCACACACACACTCATAAGCGCGCGCATCCGCGCACACACACACGCACGCAAAAGGACGACCAAAGTTTATGCATTTAAGTCGTGTATGGTGTACAAGGACTTACAGGAGTCGAAATTATAAATCCTCGATCACTTTTAGTCAGCTTTGACAAAATTTCCCTCAGCTAGCGCGTCTTTTTGAAGTGACTAGAAGCCTTGTCACCTGACCTGAATACTGTGCGCTGATTCGCTAAAACGGACTTATCGGTTTCTGTACACAAACAGCAAGGGCGCTTGTCGGCTTCTGCTGTAAAACGTGAACTTGCGATGCCTGAGAGTGGACAATACCGGCTTTTCTGACAAAACGGATTTAGGGTACAGAACGTGCTATATGTGGAGAATAACGCACAGCAGTTAGTTCATTTTTTTTAAAAGTGGCGTTTATCGGTTTTTGCAAATTAACTCTTCAGATGTTTATTGTTTAGATATTGATTATTTATTGAAAATAAAGTTTGCAGTCACCATTTGTCAACAACTGTGGCTGTAATAATGTGCACAACGAAGGAGATACAACAAAAATAGTCTTTAATGAATAAATCCAAACGGAACAGGTTTTCTCTGGCTGTTGTAACTGTGTGTTTATAAGACATATTTGTTATGGCATACTTTAACTGCTGTGCACCTGATATGAGATTCAGTGATATGAGATTCAGTTAAAGGTAAAACAAAACCGGTTCACTTTATCACTAGATCCACACGCTTCACACGCAACACAGGTCCGTGCTGATGAGTGAAAAGATTTAACATGACCCACTGGAATCACCTGACTGTAAGGCGTTTATAAATGTTTATCCGCTTGAAAACAAATAAATTACTCTTCTTCAAAATACTGCTTTAGCATACCTGCATGTTTGTGCTTTTGAACACAGACCAGCTTAACAATAGCCTACATCAATAAATTATATACTGATCATTTACTAATTGTTTGTTCATCATTTATTCATTATTAACCATTGTTTATTGAGATAATACTAAAACAATTTTGAGATAAATACTTCAGTGATTTATAATTTGATAAATAATGTATCAACTAATAACTTAACCATCTACTAATGATCTGTTTGATTTAATTCATGATTTAAACATTTTTAAGATAACACATTTGTAAATCGTTAGCATAGTCCTACCACTTTTAATCATTTATGAACGTATAGTCATACTTTGTAAATGATTAGTTCATCATTAATAATTTATAAATGACTTATAACTGAATTAACAAAACATTCATAAAATGTTGACTTATGTCAACACTCCCGTTTTTCCCAGAAGTCTCCCGTATTTCACACCCATCTCCCGACCCCCTTCCATAACTCCTGTATTTTGTATGGCCTAAACCTCGTTATATGAAGAATCACATCAATATATTATTCCAAGGTTGTCCAGTTGCCAGATCTTGAATGAAACGCATTCTACTCACACAATCGACACATCATACACATTTCAACCCATTTGTGACCTCAACCTGGCAACCTGCAACCCAGTTGCGCTGTTGATATCTGCTCAGGTAGTAGATGTGGGAAGTTGAATCAAGCATCACTGCTTGAAATGGGAGGCGAAGACAGTGGTGCTCTGGCGAAAAAACAAAATACAGGTCCGTAGCCAGCCTATTGAAAGAGGGGGAGGGGGGGGGTGTTCTTTTTTTCAAAAAGTGGACCTTTTTGCAGTTTTTCTCCTCCTTTTGTATTTAATTATGAGGTTCAAATACTTCATTTTGGTGACCTTTTATGCACTAATTTGTGCTGGATTAGCTTGTCTGCTGGTATCTTAACGAGCACGCTTTTTGATGCACCTAAAATATTTACTGCATTGTTGTCAAATTGCTTCCTCATGTACCACCTTTGTCAGTCCATACACAGTTCATAAGTTTAAAGACCACACTAACAACAGAATAGATTTAATGAACTTTACTGAAATATTAATAATAATTCTTCTCATCATCAATGCATCTTTGAATAAGACGCGCACCGAAGGAGAAGCATTTCCATTGGCTCCAGTCTGCCGGTATTGGCCAATCACAAAAGTCGATATTGCAAAGCCAATATCACTGAATATCCCACTATGTTTTATTATTATAATTACGCTACGTTTTTATGGTTATTATATTGTAGACTATTGAGTGGATAAAATATAAAAATCCTTTTAATTAAAAAAAATATATATATATAACCCCTCCCCCCCATCATTCAGAGGCGATGCTTCACCGTTGCTTTGAAAAGTGTATTGCGAGAACTCTCTCTAAACTGCACGCGCGGCACACACACACGTCCAGCTACAATAATGTATCATATTAATTTGAAACAGCAACCCAGAATATTTGTCACAAGCATTGATTAAAACAATGATGACAATAATCACATTAAAAAAAAAAACAAAAAAAAAAAACGACTTAAATTCTGGACCTTTGGTAGTGAGGGGGCATGAAATATACATGTAAATTTAACAACATCTGGATGGAAGAGTTTAATTTCATATCTCGAAGCCATATCGACAATGCCCACGCCTTTTGCAAAGTGTGTCGCACTGATTTTAATATCGGACACGGTGGGAAAAATGATGTTACTCAGCACATTAAATCACAACGGCACAGTTGCACAGCGGAGGCGCAGAAGGGCACACCGGCCATTTTGGTCCAATCACTTCCCAATGGACAAAAGCAAGTCAAGTAACTGTTACTTATATGAAACATGTTCAGTATGCGAATAATGAAAATCTTTAAAAACTCTTAAAGAACCTCATTAGATGTCCGTATCTTACCCCAATGCCGAAGTTGCTGCGTGGGTTGATTATAGATTCGACATCATGCCAGCGGTCAGTGAGAGGGTTGAAGGGCTCGGCACTTTGCAAACAACTGGCACTATCATGACCACCAACCTTGAAACATAAATGTGCATTTAGGTGTTAATATATAGCACAACAGCCCCAAAAGGTTTTGCACTCATGCATGCATTTTTAAGTATCTATTTTTGCTCAGTTGATAATATGTGTCTTATTTTGTATTTTCATATTTCTTTACATGTGGATATAGCCTAAAACTCACAGCATAAACTAGATTCCCATTAGTGATCACACAGCAGTGGTGGAAAGAGTACTGAAAATTTAGTACAAGTACTGTTGCATTGCTGAAATAATACTCAATTACAAGTAAAAGTACTGGTGTCAAAAAAGTACTCGAGTAAAAGTACAAATTACTCTTAAAAACTACTCAAATTACAAATTAGGCCTACTAATTACTTTTTAGCCGGCGATATTTAATGAATTACCAAACAATATTCAATCAAATAGCTACTTTCAACAAAGCACTTTCACCTTATTCATGAAGTGCATGAATTAGTGGTCACGATACTGGATTTTCTAACTTCAATACAATACCTTGAAAATGATCAATATTCAGTATCATTTTAAATACCACCACATACTGTATACTGCCATATAGATATTTTAAAATCTAATTTTTATGTCCATCTATTTTGTCAAGGCAATCATTATTTTCAAGCTTCAAAAAGCACAAGACTCGTAACAGTAATCAATTTGAATGGAGTGGTTTAATTCAAGGCTTCTGAAGAGACACGTCCGCTTTAGACGATGAACAGATTTTAATTTAGGCTTTTGTTTACATATTTCAACATTGATCAATTACCATTACAATAATCTCACTTAAATATTTGCTCACTCTGTGTATTTGTGTCTTTACAATAGGGTAACTTTGTTGCAATAGCTCACATGCAGCACAAGAAAGCTTGATTTCAAACTGAATTGAATTTACAAAAAAGACAAGTAAACAGCCAGTAATAAAATAAGAACAAATAAAACAAATTACCTCAATTGAGGTATATGAAATATAACAACACTGATTTTTTATATGCTGTGTATCTTAAAGGGTTAGTTTCACCCAAAAATGAAAATTCTGTCATTAATTACTCACCCTCATGTTGTTCCAAACTCGTAAGACCTTCGTTCATCTTCGGAACACAAATGAAGATATTTTTCCAAGTGCTTTCTGACCCTCCATAGACTGCAACGCTGCTTCCATAGAGGCCTATGGAAGCCCATTTCCGCCACACAAGAAAAAATAAAAAGTCGAAAATATGACTTTAAAAGTCATAATTATGAGATAAACAGTCGAAATTATGACATACTATGTTGAAATTATGAGATTAAAAAGTCGAAATTATGACTTTAAAAGTCGAAATTATGACATAACTAAATCGAAATTATGCTGCTCATTGTTGATCTGATGCTGACGCGTCCCGACACGACAGGATGAATTGTGAACACATTAAGGAATATTTTAAACATGGTTTTTCTAATGATGACATTCTTGCCTTATTAGCGGAACGGCATTGAAGCTCTGAGCAAACGCGCTCTTGAACGGATTTTAAGCAAGAACAAGCTTTGGCGCAGAAAGAACAAAACGGATGTGGCTGCATGAGGTGGCAGCTTTCATTGAACAACTTCAAACCTCAGACCAATGTCATGGATGCACCAAAAATATTGGTTGAATGGTAATTGCGAGTTCTGCTGAGGAACAGTTGCAACATGAGGTTGTGATCGGGCAGCAGTTTTCATTAATCAGTGATACAGCCTATTCCTGTAAAATGATCTTGTATGTTCTATAGCAGGGCTTTATTCCTTGAGTGTGTACATATAGTCAGCAGGATGTATGACTTTCAATCTCTTGTTGAAACAACTGTCAAATTGGACGGTGCGCAACATGACTGTTTTGAAAGAATTACAGTAGGAATGGTAAAGTCAGGGTACTGGTTGTCTCTGCAACTTCATTTGCCTCGGAAATCTGAAACAATAAAATACATACAGGTGCTGGTCATATAATTAGAATATCATCAAAAAGTTGATTTATTTCACTAATTCCATTCAAAAAGTGAAACTTGTATATTATATTCATTCATTACACACAGACTGATATATTTCAAATGTTTATTTCTTTTAATTTTGATGATTATAACTGACAACTAAGGAAAATCCCAAATTCAGTATCTCAGAAAATTAGAATATTACTTAAGACCAATACAAAGAAAGGATTTTTAGAAATCTTGGCCAACTGAAAAGTATGAACATGAAAAGTATGAGCATGTACAGCACTCAATACTTAGTTGGGGCTCCTTTTGCCTGAATTACTGCAGCAATGCGGTGTGGCATGGAGTCGATCAGTCTGTGGCACTGCTCAGGTGTTATAAGAGCCCAGGTTGCTCTGATAGTGGCCTTCAGCTCTTCTGCATTGTTGGGTCTGGCATATCGCATCTTCCTCTTCACAATACCCCATAGATTTTCTATGGGGTTAAGGTCAGGCGAGTTTGCTGGCCAATTAAGAACAGGGATACCATGGTCCTTAAACCAGGTACTGGTAGCTTTGGCACTGTGTGCAGGTGCCAAGTCCTGTTGGAAAATGAAATCTGCATCTCCATAAAGTTGGTCAGCAGCAGGAAGCATGAAGTGCTCTAAAACTTCCTGGTATACGGCTGCGTTGACCTTGGACCTCAGAAAACACAGTGGACCAACACCAGCAGATGACATGGCACCCCAAACCATCACTGACTGTGGAAACTTTACACTGGACCTCAAGCAACGTGGATTGTGTGCCTCTCCTCTCTTCCTCCAGACTCTGGGACCCTGATTTCCAAAGGAAATGCAAAATTTACTTTCATCAGAGAACATAACTTTGGACCACTCAGCAGCAGTCCAGTCCTTTTTGTCTTTAGCCCAAGCGAGACGCTTCTGACGCTGTCTGTTGTTCAAGAGTGGCTTGACACAAGGAATGCGACAGCTGAAACCCATGTCTTGCATACGTCTGTGCGTAGTGGTTCTTGAAGCACTGACTCCAGCTGCAGTCCACTCTTTGTGAATCTCCCCCACATTTTTGAATGGGTTTTGTTTTACAATCCTCTCCAGGGTGCGGTTATCCCTATTGCTTGTACACTTTTTTTCTACCACATCTTTTCCTTCCCTTCGCCTCTCTATTAATGTGCTTGGACACAGAGCTCTGTGAACAGCCAGCCTCTTTTGCAATGACCTTTTGTGTCTTGCCCTCCTTGTGCAAGGTGTCAATGGTCGTCTTTTGGACAACTGTCAAGTCAGCAGTCTTCCCCATGATTGTGTAGCCTACAGAACTAGACTGAGAGACCATTTAAAGGCCTTTGCAGGTGTTTTGAGTTAATTAGCTGATTAGAGTGTGGCACCAGGTGTCTTCAATATTGATCCTTTTCACAATATTCTAATTTTCTGAGATACTGAATTTGGGATTTTCCTTAGTTGTCAGTTATAATCATCAAAATTAAAAGAAATAAACATTTGAAATATATCAGTCTGTGTGTAATGAATGAATATAATATACAAGTTTCACTTTTTGAATGGAATTAGTGAAATAAATCAACTTTTTGATGATATTCTAATTATATGACCAGCACCTGTATGTGTGATGGGATTGAATGTGTGATGGGATTGAACATCGCTGAAACAATTCTCGACGGCATAGCAGCCAATACAATACACAAACCCATCGAGGACCACTGTCCCATGATTGACTCTAGGACGCTCATCCTCGTGAGTCACACTGACCCAACATTCTGCTCTTGAATCATAAGCCTCAGTGGCACCGTCTTCGTTGATCCCTGTGATGGCCAGAAGGATCTCAGATGGCAGACGTGGGCGAGTCATTTAATTTCTTATTTCAGAGCTGATGGGTCTGCCAAAAATGACCCTCAATGCATTGGCGAGAAAGACATAAGACGCCAGATTCTCCGACACAAGTGCATTGGGTTTTACATTATTCATAATGTACTTTTGTGACATCAACCCCATTCGAACCTGAAGCACAGTGAGGGAAGAATTACAACCAAATGTGGCCTTTATTATCAATCTCTGTCTAATTATGGGACAAGACTTAAGCTAGTCCCAGACTAAAATGCATATTTGAGCTTATTTAACTGAAAGTAACTTGTACTAACTTATCTTAAAACATGTCAGTGCCACTGATTTGTCTCAAGATTCACACCAGTAATGTTTTTTTCTAGTGTACGTTTATAAAAGCTACTTAAACGCCCTAATTGAACTAAGCCCTAATCCTGGTTTAGGCTAAGCCCTGTCTGTGAAACCAGGCCTATATCTCTAAAGAACCCAGACATGTCTTCTAATTTGTTAATTTTCAGAGGGGGTGTACTCTTTAATGCAGTCAGGGTTCAGTGTCAGAGCATGTCCATTAATATTTGTCAGCTGGGTTGTTATTGAATACAAATTGTGCAATTTTTAGTATTTGGAATAAGCCAAAGGTATTACTGAGCATATACCATTACCTGTAAAATAATATATTCATGGTATATTGCTTGTGTGTTTTATAGACACTCATAATAAATTTGTAATGTACTTATAACACAACGGTCACACCCATACAGTCGAGTTTATCCTTAGTTTTGTTTTCATGGACTTTCAGTTTGTTTTCATCAGTCACGTGTTCCTTTGAGTTTCCCGCCACTCATCTGTTTCCATGGACACTAACCATTCATCACAATGAAAGAGTGAAATCCCTTGGTTTATGGAATGTTACAATCATTTAAGAAAACACAATTTCTGATCCCCATGTAAACACCAGACACAAAAGTCACAAAGAGCACAAAAACGATAGAAATTAACAATCCCTTTATTACAGATTATTTTAGTTTATAATTGTCAGACATTTATTTAGGACAAATATGTGCAAAGGTTTAGTATGGTCGCATAGAACGTCAAATCTCAGCCTAAAACTCTCTGCCTGTCCTTTAGTAAACCTGTGACCTGAAAAATAGAGGGTTCCTCTAAAATATAGTAAAAAGCAGTATTTAGAGTGATTAGAGATTATGACAGATGTCTTGCAGTTATCCTACTAGTGCACTTGATGATAAGGGGAGTCACTATTTTGGGGATGACAGACTGTTTCAGTAACTGCGACCGAACAACGTGTAGAACTCCGCAGGCTCTTTGCCGCTGACGCACATCTGACCGGCCTGCAGGGTCTTCAAGGGCTTGAAGGGGATACACAGACTCTTGGCTCCCATTGAAGGTGCACCAGGCTCCAGGTCTTGATCCCTGAAGACACAGGAAAAAGTGTATGTGTTAAGAGTAACCATATCTAGCTTATCTTTCCTCTTTAAGGGTGGCACTTATGAAACAGCAGAAATATAGCAGTTACCGTAATAACCCCTATATACAATGCAGCTGCGCTTACTAGAAGATAATTCATAATTCATCAACAGTAGATGTTATAAAGAAATTGCTTGGCATAAATGTTCGGTATTCATTGATTGCATTCCTCTGAAACCGCGAGCCTGTAGAACATGCAAAATTTTGAAGTTCAATCACCACATTAAGGTACATCACCATTCCTGTTTTACTGTCCCCAAATTTAAGATCTCTTGAAATGAAAATTAAGACTTCTTACACCATTTAAGATATTTAAGAATTTTTATGGCTTTAAATTTGATGCAGTCGGGCCATCTGCATAAACTAGTACTACTATGACCGACTAGCAATGAATCTTACGTTTTGGTATCAAAAATTAGACCAATGTACGTTTTTATGTAACTGAATTAAAGTTGGGAAGTTTATTTTATGCAACCAATCCCTGAATTTAAGACTTTTTAAAAGGACCCTGTGTTTCTATATCACACTTAACATTTTTGGGTCTTTATACATTAAAATATATAGCTGCCTTTATATTATAGGAAAAAAATTCCATTGCAGACGATCTTTTTTTTTGGCATTTAATCGTTTCAAAAAAAAATGTAGTAGGTAACTAAATCCTGGTTCCCAAGGAAAAACTACCCAAAACCATTGACTAGTCTCTTACTTGGCTGTTGTCTTCTTAATCCAGTCCTCACACTCAATGCCTCCACAGAAGGGAATCTGCACAATCTGTGAGAAATCACATAAATTAGGCATATTTCTGGTTTTGAATAAATAAATAGTATCCAAAGAGCTTTGGATCCCTACAGTTTACTTACCCTTCCCTGGTCCAGATCTTTCTGGAATTGTTCCATCGTATCGGCCACAACCATGTGTTTGTTCAAATCATCAGAGGCCCTGTGACAAGTTGAAAATAGTAAATCATTCTGCCTCCGAAGGAAATGGCAGATCAAAATGTAGTGATACTAGGTGAAGAACTAAAAAGCAAGAGTCTGTTTGTACCGTTTAAAGAGATTGTTCTGGATCTCTTCCAGAAGGGTTGAGATTCTCTTCTCAGCATCAGCCTCTGGCACGATAACCTTCTGTCCTGTGTCTCTTCTTACTGCTACAAACTGGCCCTGTTTTAAGTCCTTTGGCCCAACCTCCAACCTTATGGGCACACCCTGCATTCAGAAAACAGGACGTCAGACAAAGCCTTTGTGCATTAGAGCTGTGCGATTAATCGAAGTTTACACCATAATCGAGATGAAACAATTATTGTGCTGCATTCTGTTCCCTTCCTTTAAAGTGGTGGCTTTTGCCCCATCAAAGGGGTGTCACGGTACCAAAGTCCAGTAGCCGATACCAATGCCAGTAAAATTTCACGGTTCTTTCATACCAATTTTGGTATCATAGCAAAAACTGCTGGAACTATTTTAATAGTCCAGTTAACCATTTGTAAATAAAATTTTTTTTATTCATGATGATAATTATAAGTCAATGAACAAAAGTTTGTTCAGGTTCTCAAATCTGATTGGGCCTTTTCCAGCAATGCGATATTCTACCAGTATCAACAAGGCAATCGTTTCACCGTTTTGTATCACTCCACAGCATTTCTCAAAGCGAGTGTCATGGCGGACAAGCAAACCCACCATAATTTTACAAATAATACTGTTGTTGTGTCACAGAATGTAGTTTTAGGAGTTTTTTTTAGGAGCACATTCCCTTGATAATCACTGAAGCTGTCAATAATTTAGGCTACAATCATCGCCTGCGAAAACTCCCGCTATAATCAAAAAAGCCATCTACACTGCACAATCTCTTATTTACATCATGTCTACACTTTGTTGGTAATAATGAAAGGATTTGCGAGTGTGCAGAGCTCTAATGAAATGAATGAAAACTGAGAACGGTGTTGAGTGGATCCTGACTAAATTAAACGCCTTTTGACAACCATAGCCCCTCCATAAAAGCCCAAACGTAACATCCAAATCAGTCAAATCACGTAATGCGACTGTCGTAAAATACTGACGAGCAAAGTATATTTTGTGTACTCGCCTAACCGGTCAAATACACACCAAAAAAAAAAAAAAAAAAATCTTGTCTTTAAATTTAGTAGCTAGCTTTAATAATAAAAAAAAATGTGTATATTTAACTAATACAGTAAAGAATATGCAATGTGTTATTTTTTCAATTTCACTGTAGTAGGTATTTTTCTATAGTAGTATTAGCTGAATACTATACTTTCATATAGATTTACACTAAATACTTAAAGCATTGCTTATTTCATTTTTTTATTTGTCATAATTGTCGTAATTTATTTGGTTTTATTGCATTACTGATTGTTTACTTTAATCTAGTATTAATTTCTGCTGTGGTATCGAAATTGGTATCAAGAATTGTGAAAATTCACTGGTATCCAAAATGTTGATCATAGCAACCTTATTTCCAGCAAATTATATTTGATATATATCAGGAGTGGTGAACGTTGGCCCTGGAGAGCCACAGTCCTGCAGAGTTTTGCTTCAACCCTTATCAAACACACCTGAACAAGCTAATCAAGGTCTGAAGGGATACTAGAAAGTTAAGTTTTTAATCAGAGTTGGAGTTGAACTATGCAGGACTGTGGCTCTCCAGGACTGGAGTTCGCCACCCGATATATATCATTGAAAAACAACAACAACAAAAAACCTATAAGATTATATAAGATTTAGGTCATATCACCCACTCCTAATCATCATAATCATGATTACAATACTGACCAAAATCATCACAATTATGATTTTTGCCATAATCAAGCAGCCCTAATTGGTGTGATTCTGCTGAGATGGAGAACCTCCATACCTTCAGCTCCCAATGATTGAACTTCCAGCCAGGTGAGTAGTTATCACGCAGGTCGGCCTTGACTCTGATATCGGCCTCCTGTAGTCTGGAAAGATACTTGGAGCACTGGGCCAACAGAAGGTCTTTCTCTGCTTCAGGTAGAGTGGCTGTGATGCCACAAGGAATGATGACAACCTGCGAATCAGAGTGTAAGTTTGCATACAATGCTATGATCCATTATAACCAAGAAGAAATGATGGATCTCCAGCACACCTGTAGACATGCAACTCTGGGAGGCAGCACCAGACCCATGTTGTCTCCATGAACCATCGTCAGGACTCCGATGGTCCGAGTGGTGATTCCCCATGAGTTCTGGTAGGCCAGCTGCTTCTCGCCTGGTTTCTTAGGGTCCTCAAAAATGATCTCAAACATCCTGGAGAAGTTCTGGCCCAGGTGATGGGATGTGGCACCCTGAGAGTGAGAAGGAGAGTTTTAGATCTTACTGCAGCACATTGATACCGCTACAATACTTCTTTTACACACCCTACAGGTACATTTTCTGAATGTTAGGGTGCAGCAGGTTTTCTCCAGGGCATTGCTAAGGTGTTCTGAGTGTTTTTAACGTTGCACATCCCTAACCCAAAATATAACCAGTAGTAATAGTGATTCTTGCCTTAGTAAGCACTACTACTAAACAATAGAGTTGTTTAGTAGTAGTGCTACGATTCTTGAGACAAACGACTTTTTAAATCGTCACAATGAAAAACATTAATTTTTAATAGATTTTTAAATATGTCCGACTGCCACAGTGTTCCACTGCGCTTTTCTAGTGTTTTTTTTTTTTTTTTTTTTTTTACATAAACTTGCACTAGTTGGACGTCTTTGAACGCTGTGTTTGTGTCTTGAGTGGTTTGCAGCATCTCACGCGTGTGTTTTTAAGATACCACTGCAAAATATAAATAATATATAGGCTAATATAGTGCATATATTTAGCCAAAAAATGAACTAACAAGCTGTGGCTTGTCTGGGGTAAATGTAATGCTACGTGACATTGTTTACAAGCTGTTTTATTGATGTCTTTCCGCGGTTGAAACACTGATTGAGCAATTACACGATACATCTTTCAATATAGCTTCAGATGTTCATTCATGTTCATTCTGTAACTAGTAGTGAAGAGGATGGGATGACCGCATTCATTCGCTTTAACTGCCGCTCGAACAGAGATGCCTATACAGCAATCTGTTATGCCGCATCAAAAAGGCATTTATTGTTTGAATTTCATGATAAAATGGACAGAACTTGAAAGATGACATTTTGTTTCTTATCGAAAGGAACAAAACAGAGATTATTCCAATTATTGGTGGTTAATGCTGGTTAAAAGTGGTTAGGCTACAATGCATTACCGCGTGCGCCCCCTTCTGGACTGGAGTGTGGATCGCCTGTGACTGACTATATTTGTCGTCTGACTGTACATGTACTGTTACACCCCTAGCAAGCGGTTTCAAACTCCCAAAACAAACTTTGTTTTAGCCTGATTTTGTCTGAAATGACATCACACTAGTTCGTTCTTTATTTTCACTTATTTAAGGGCCTTGAGGTCTTGCAAACCAAAGGCTTACCTGAATTGCTCTGCCACTTGCTGAGATGTAAGCCTCCACAGTGGTTGTGTAGTCTCCTCCTGCAAACTTCTCCTTCTCTGTTTTCCTGCCCTTGACCACAGGGATGGCCATCAGCTCCTCGTACACCCGAGCATATAAGTCCAGAATCTGCAACACCTGCACACATGATGGTTAAAAGAGTGTGAGGGTCAGAAACATGGTACAATAATTTCATGTTCAGCATGTAAATATTAAGTTGTGAGTGAGGTGTGACTGATCACATCCAACCAACCTCTACTTCAGCTTCCTCTTTGGTGGCAAATGCTGTGTGTCCCTCCTGCCACAGAAACTCTCTGGTCCTCAGGAAGGGCTGGGGGTGTTTAAACTCCCAACGCTGAGAACAGCAAGAAACTGAGTGAATACACAGGCCTTTAATTTAGATGTGTTTGTACAACTGTGTACAACTGAGGTTGAAACTGACCACGACATTGCACCACTGGTTGAGTTTGATTGGCAGGTCTCTGTGTGACTGGACCCACTTGGCATAGGCAGGATACATCACTGCATCAATGTAAGAAGAATTTATTAAAATGATAATAAAAACATGAGAATCCAGTCCATTTCAGGTAGGGCTGCAATTGCTCACCTGTCTCACTAGTGGGACGCACAGCGATGGGCTCCGCCAGCTCTGTCTTTCCTGATCTTGTCACCCAAGCGACCTAAAGACATTTGCAGATAAAAAGCACAAATCTTTGAGTGGCTGTTCATACCATGTGTATCCCTTATCCACACACTGATAAGCCCCAAATATGATCCACCATAATATGATCTTGTTCCAATCATCCATTATTATAATATAAAAAATATGCACTTATTTTAATCAAAAACATAATTTAAAAGAAGTTGGATTTAAATGTTGTTTTATGTTTGGCAACAGTTCCACTAACCCTAATTGATGGAGTGTGTAGCTTTTCATTTCTTAAACAACCATGTAGGAAGACACCTCATGGCCATATTCCATAATGACAATGTCAAGATTCATCACGCTAAAATTGTGAAAGACTGATTGGGAGGAAGCATGAAGAACCATTTTCACACACGAATTGGCACCTCTGAGTCCAGACCTTAAATTCATTGAAAGACTTTGGGATGTGCTGGAGGGGACTTTACAGAGTGCTCACCTCTTGCATTGTCAATACGAGATCTTGACCAAAAATTGGTCACTCTCCATCAATTAGGGTTAGAATAACTTTTGCCAAACATATACCATGCTAAAAACATAATAATCACTGCAATAATGATCCAATCATAGACTCTTAAGCATTTGCCTTTTTTAAATCTAAACAAACTTTTTTCTTTTTTGGCCAGGCAGTGTATTTTAAAATGTAATTTCCTAATTTTCAGCAGCCATTACTCCAGTTTTCAGTGTCACATGATCCCTCAAAAATCATTCTGATAAAATTATCAAGTAAAGTTTCAATGCTGAAAACAGTTGTGCTGCTTAACATTTTTGTGGAAAAAGTGATACATAAACATTTTAAATGTCTTCACTGTGACTTTTAAACTAATTATCTCACCCCCATGTCATCTAAGATGTTTATGTCTTTCTTTCTTCAGTCGAAAAGAAATTAAGGTTTTTGAGGAAAACATTCCAGGATTTTTCTCCATTTAGTGGACTTCAACAGTTACCAACGGGTTGAAGGTCCAAATGTCAGTTTCAGTGCAGCTTCAAAGGGCTCTACACGATCCCACCCAAGAAATAAGGGTCTTGTCTAGTGAAACGATTGGTCACTTTCTAAAAAAAAAAAAATTTTTTTTACATACTTTTTAAACCACAAATGCTTGTCTGAAACGGTCATGTTGGAAAGGCCACGCGTGACATAGGCGGAAGTACCGTGGAAGGGACGAAAAACTCCATCTTATTTTCTCGTCCAACTTCAAAATCGTCTGACATCGTTGTTTTACCTTTTTTGTAAAGGCAGTTTGACTTAGTCTTTGCAAACACTTTGCTCAGTGTGTAAACACTTGCTCAGTACTTCCGCCTATATCACGCGTGACCTTTCCAACGTGATTACGTAATGCGTGGCGCATCGCAGAGCTAGTGCAAGATGAGCATTTGAGGTTAAAAAGTATATAAATTATTATTTTTTTTTAGATAACACTCTTATTCCTCGTCTGGGATCGTGTAGAGCTCTTTGAAGCTGCACTGAAACTGACATTTGGACCTTCAACCCGTTGGTAACTGTTGAAGTCCACTATATGGAGAAAAATCCTGGAATGTTTTCCTCAAAAACCTTAATTTCTTTTTGAAGAAAGAAAGACATGAACATCTTGGATGACATGGGGGTGAGTAAATTATCAGGAAGTAAATTATTCTGAAGTAAACTAATCCTTTAATGCATACTTGCTGAATAAAAGTATTAATTTCTTTAAAAACTTCTATTCTTTCATTCTTTCCAACTCATCACCTCTGGTGCGAAATCTGCAATGTGGGTTTTCTCTTTCTCAAGGGCAGCCTGAGAGACAAACATGGGGAAGTAGCAGTTCTCCACACCCAGCTTCTTGATCTCCCGGTCAAAGAATTCTTTGATGGCATCCCAGATAGCGTAAGACCAGGGTCTCAACACGTAACAACCACTGACATCGTAGTACTCGATCATCTCTGCTTTAGTGATGACCTGAAACCAGCAAAGATGAAGATTTTTAAACAGCTGAACAAAAAGAACTTTGTAAAGATAGTTCTTCTACAGTTTACAAAATCATATAAGCACAGTGTACCTGTGAGTACCAATCAGCCAAGTTTTCCTCTTTCTTTGCCTCCAGTCCCAGCCTACATTTGAGAAACACAAAATAAATGAGTGAATCTATAAATCCTTCTAGTAAATGCAACATTTCCTTAATTCATAACTGAATATCCTCTAGTTAAGTGTCCATGTACACAGCTTACAGTCTGAAAAAGACATTCAGACAAGAGAGGCTGCATTCTGGGTTTAGTCTTGGAGGACAAAACCAGTTGAGGCAGTACTAAATCAACTGCAAAACTTTCTCAAGCCTCCATTTAAGTGGTTATCCATGTCTCAAGGAAACAAATAAAGGGTATTTGACACTGTATGGATTACTTTGCGATTTTGCCTCTCACCGTGTCTGTTTCTTTGGCCCTTGGCCATCTCCTGCTCCAGCTGCTCCAGAGTCTTGACCTTGTTGAGGTTTCTCTCCTCCCTTTTGCTGCTTACGTCCTCCTCCTCCCTGCTTTTCAGATTTGTTCTCCCGCTCCTTGCGGCTCTTGTCTTCTCCCCCCGTGTTCCCTGAGCCTCCTGGGGTAGTCACAGGTTTGTACTCCTCCCCAGTGAGGGCTTTATACTGGCCCTTCAGCTCAAGCAGAGTCTTCACTGCTTTATCAACTTGATCCTAAAAAATAAATTAGAATATCATGAGCGCTAAAATAAATGTAATATTGTAATATTTAATAAACATGTTTGCAAACAAATTCAAACAAACCTTAGGAGCTTTCTCTGCTTTAAGCCGTCTCACTTGCTCACCCTGCTGGGCTATGTCTGAAAACAGCGCTTGAGCCTGAGGGGAGGAGCTGGATTGAGGTGGGGCGGGACTAGACTGTGCAGGGGCAGGGCCAGAGGAAGGAGACATGCCTGGTTTGTATTCCTGCCCAGTTTGCTGCTTGTACTCAGCTTTAAGACTCAGCAACTGCTTCACGGCAGCATCTACCTGATCCTGTAAAAATATGAACAAAATGTTGAATACTACTTAGAATCATTTAAAAATTAGATATTTTTAAGGGTTAGTTTAACCCAAAATGAAAATTGTCATTAATTACTCACTCTCATGTCATTCCAAACCCATAAGACTTTCATTGATCTTCAGAATGCAAATTAAGCTCTTTTTGATGAAATCTGAGCGCTTTCTGTCCCTCCTACTTAATTGAAACTTTGACGCTTCAAAAAGTTCATAAAGAGATCGTAAAACTAATCCACATAAATTGAGTGGTTTAGTCCAAATTTCCTGAAGAGACTCAATCGCTTTTTATAATGAACAGACTAAATTTAGGCTTTTGCTCACATAAAAATTGATCAATGTGCTGCGTAACACGAGAATGAACCTCATTGGTTCTTGCAGAAGCTCAAACGTGCTGCGTAACACGAGAATGAACCTCATTGGTTCTTGCAGAAGCTCAAACGTGCTGCATAACACGAGAATGAACCTCATTGGTTCTTGCAGAAGCTCAAACGTGCTGCGTAACACGAGAATGAACCTCATTGGTTCTTGCGGAAGCTCAAACGTGCTGCGTAACACGAGAATGAACCTCATTGGTTCTTGCAGAAACTCAAACGCGCTGCGTAACACGAGAATGAACCTCATTGGTTCTTGCAGAAGCTGAAACGCGCTGCGTAACACGAGAATGAACCTCATTGGTTCTTGCGGAAGCTCAAATGCGCTGCGTAACACGAGAATGAACCTCATTGGTTTTTGCAAGTCAAGCAAACATGCTTGAGCTTCCATTTACCACAGCTGATGTGTGAGTTGATGAATGTTTACATGTGAATAAAAACCTACATTAAATCTGTTCATCATATAAAACAATCGAGCCTCTTTAGAAAATTTGGACTAAACCGCTCAATTTATATGGATTAGTTTTACAATCTCTTTATGAACTTTTTGAAGCGTCAAAGTGGTAGTTGTGTAGCTGTCTATGGAGGGACAGAAAGCTCTCAGATTTCATCAAAAAGATCTTCATCTTGTTCCGAAGATGAATGAAAGTCTTACGGGTTTGGAACGTCATGAGGGTGAGTAATTAATGACTGAATTCTCATTTTTGGGTGAAATAACCCTTTAAAAACTATGACCAAAACTGAGAGAAGTCAAAAACCTTGGGTGCCTTGTCTGTTTTCAGTTTCCTCACAAGGTCTCCTTGTTGAGTGACTCGATCGTAAATAGACTTAGGAGAGCTGTCAGAGGAGACAGACGCTGAAACTGTGGTGGCGGCAGGCTGAGCTGGAGCTGGAGTTGATGGAGAGCTACCAGCAGGGGGAACTCCAGGTTTGTAGTCCTGCCCTGTCACCTGCTTATATTCTACCTTCAGAGCTAAAAGCTGCTTGACTGCTGCATCAACCTGGTCCTGAGGAGGAAAAAAAAAAAAAACAAAAAAAAAAAAAACACGGTGCTTTACCAACAAGTAAGTTACAAATTACACACGTTTCCTGAAAAAAAAAGATATATATATTAAATAAACAAATCTATTTTATTTATATTATAAACATGCATATATGAATATATAATACAAGTTATTTATACATAATAATTATATATAATATAAAGCTATTATTTGCAATATATATATTTTTTGTAATATTTAATGACTAGCTAAAGATGTTGAGTACTATAAAACAAAAATAGGTTAGGAGAATATATTATATATTAATCTTGGGCTATATATATATATATATATATATATATATATATATATATATATATATATATATATATATATTATAGTTTAGGGTGGTCCCTGTGAAAAAAGGAAAAATTAAAAATTTCATCATAATCTAAGGTAAGATGTAACTATAGTCTCACTTTTGATGCTTTCTCTGCTTTCAGCTTTCTGACCAACTCCCCCTGTTCAGACACAAGCCCATATATGGCAGCAGGGGAGAAGTCACATGAAGGGGCGGACTGTGGGGGAGATGCTGTGGGAGGAGCCATGCCTGGTTTGTAGTCTTGACCAGTTAGCTGTTTGAACTCCGCTTTGAGAGCCAAGAGCTGTTTTACTGCAGCATCTACTTGCTCCTGTAAAATGAAGATGTGGTCAACAATGAAACTCTCTCAAAAAACAACCAAAAGCACCCCAAATGAAGCAGACTCTTAAAAGCGACTGGATAGTAGAAGGCAGGCCAGAAATGCTGTATGCAACAGCGACTGAAACAGACCTTGGGTGCTTTTTCAGCCTTCAGTTTTCTGACCACCTCGCCTTGTTCAGCAACACGTGTGAACGGACAACCGGTGAAGGCGGGGCTTGGACTTCCTACTGCAGGAGTGGGGGCAGAGCTCTTCTGTGCTGGGGCGGAAGTAGCTGGAGCCATGCCAGGTTTGTACTCCTGTCCAGTCAGTTGTTTAAACTCCGACTTCAAAGCCAAGAGCTGCTTTACAGCGACATCCACTTGCTCTTTAGGTGCCTTGTCTGTCTTGAGCTGCCTGACCAGGTCTCCCTGAGCCACAATGCTGGAGTATAGGGAGGAAACGTCTCCTGATGCTGATGGCGCAGGGCTGGAGACAGGAGCCAGCTTGGCTTTGCTCGGAGGAGCAGACTCAGCCTTCACCTGAAGGAAGAACAAGAGTGGTCATTTTCTTCAATGTTTGAAAACAGATTGTTCGGAGAACAAATGGATGGATCCAATTCTGTGCTCACAGGTTTAGCAGCTGTCTGGCTCTTGCTCTTGTCCTTGGAGCCAGCAGTAGGCATCTCTTTCGTGTGTCCGTCTGGGATATAGAGCAGGACACAGGGACTCTCCTTGCAGCTGTGGGGGCTAGATTAATAATCAAACGAAGTACAGAATTACAAATGAAGCATAAAAACAGAAATATATATATATATATATATAATGTATTTAAAGTCCCCCTGTGGTGAAAATCACGTTTTTAATGTTGTTTATATGTCTATGTGGTGTTTTTAACATGCTTTAAGACAAACCAAAGGTAAGTCAACATCATTGCTGAGTATTTTCTCTTTAAAACTGCAGTGATCTAAAGACAGTTTCAAATACGCGGTTTGAAATCGCTGGTGTTTCTGACGTCACAAACTACCTTGTAACCAATCACGTCAATGTGTGGGTGGGCTTTAGCATATCATTAACTACAGCCGCTCTGAAGCTGGGGAGTCTCAAATGAAGCCAGGTTATCCCGGTATATTTTTTTATTTATATGAAAAATCAGGTAGATTTAGCAATATAGCAGATGAATTATGTATATGATGTATACTACGATGTTATGATGAACTATGCCTTTCTCCACTGACGTTCTGTGTTGTTCAAAGCGTTTGTAAGGATGCCTATTTTTAGAAGGCAGCTGTCTGACTCTGAGATGGAGAACGGGAACATGGTTTGTGTAACATTAGCAACACATTATTAGCTGTTTGATAACGTAGTCAAGCAAAAGGCTAATCATAATAATTACCGTCACGTGTTCCATGTTGTAAAAAGCGATACCATTGTGCAGCGTTAACCTCAGTAAGTTGACCGAGTGGATCTCTGAACTCATGTGAGTGAGTGGAGGCGGGGCTAATTAGCATATTCATAGATCTGCATATACTAAATGAAGCAAGGGTGTAGAGTTATGTTCAAGCTATTTTAAGGCATGAAGATTTTTTTTTTTCCCCCACAGGAAAAAATGTAAATATGTAATTTTGGTGATCAAAGATGAGTTTTAAGGGATAAAATTATTGACTACAGGTGGACTTTAAATGTTACAACAGATTTATAAGAATGTGTTAAACAGATGAGAGGTGACACCTGATTGGCTCATAAGGCTGATCACAGATATAGAAACCCCGTCTCTGCAGCTGTATGATGTCACCTTTCTTCAAGTCCTTCAAGCAAGGGTCTCCAATCATCTTCTCCTCTATCTGGAAACAAAATTATTGTTAATACACTTCAGCATTTAACTATATAAACTACCGTTCAAAACATTACTGTTTGGGGTCGTTTTTTAAGAATTCAGCAAGACATTAATGCTACAAAAATTGTATTTCATATAAATGCTATTCTTTTGAACTCTCTTTTCAAAGAATCCTGAAAAACAAAACTATAAAAGCAGCACAACTTTTTTTTTGCTCAACATTGATAAATGTTTCTTGAGCAGCAAATCAGCATATTAGAATGATTTCTGAAGGATCATGTGACACTGAAGACTGGAGTAATGATGCTGAAAATTCAGCTTTGATCACAGGAATAAACAGCTCTTCTCTATTTTAATATATTTAAAAATGCTACTTTAAATTGTAATAATGACATAACATTTGACAAATATACAGTTAGACTGATACACATGCCTTTTTGCAATGTGATGAACAGTTAAGTCAGAATTCACGTGATTTATGTCTGTTTTATTTCCACAAATGAAAGCAGCCTAGAACAGAACTCAAAAAAGAATGTGATTTTTATTTTATTGATTTTTTTTGCTGTTCACGCTACCAAAAAACTGCTCAACTGTGGCACAAATGAAACCATAGAAACACAGACAACACCCCAGCAGACTTGAGTACCACACCTTGCTGTTCTTGTTGATGTAATCCTTGAAATCATCATCCTTGCCCAAGACTGGTTTGGTTATGAGGTGCTGGTAGTTGACACACACAGCGGGCAGGAGGGGGGCACGGCTGGATTCAGCGAGCCAGGTGATCTTGGTGGTCTTTTTATAATCAGTGTTCTCCAGGTTCAGACGACCATCTAGAGACGAGATCGCTCCACTGCTGTCCCTGCAGGAGTCAAGACAGAAGACATCAGCAGCACATCTACATGTAAATGCACATGTATAGGGCTGAGAAAGAATATTATAGACCTGTGTAACATTGCTTACATAACTGTAGTTCTACATTACAGTGAAATACTAAGCCATAATAATAAGCCTTTAAAATATAAATTAAGCTCTCAAGCGCACGCAAAAAACTTGTCGCAGCTCACCGGCAACAGTAGTGATTGTGACTGTTTCAACAACAACAACAAAAAAATGAAAATTATCCCATGATTTACTCTCCCTCAAGCCATCCTAGGTGTATATGAGTATCTTCTTTCAGACGAACACAATCAGAGTTATATTAAAAAAAATATCCTGGCTCTTCCAAGAGGAGCTATAATGGTAGCGAACGGGGGGCCTGTTTTGAAGCCCAAAAAAATGCATCCATCCATCATAAATATAATCCATACAGCTCCAGTGGGTTAATAAAGGCCTTCTGAAGTGAAGCGAAGGGTTTTTGTAAGAAAAATATCCATATTTACAACTTTATAAATTCAAATAACTAACTTCTGTCTGAGGACCGTACGCATACTGCACAAGTCGACTTGCGCCAAATGAGTAACCCCTGACATGATGTATGACGCAGGATGCAGAAGTAGCATAAGCTTAGACGCCTCAAGCTCCTCTTCTCTTATATCAAAATCCTCTGACATTTCTCTTTAAAAATTATCATTTTAGACTTCTAATTCATGACCGGTGTTTTGTTTTGCTCTATTCTCTGAGCTTCTGATAAAGTTTTAAATATGGATATTTTTCTTACAAAAACACATCGCTTTGCTTCAAAAGGCCTTTACTAACCCCCTGGAGCCATATGGATTACTTTTATAACGGAGGGATGCATTTTTGAGGATTCAAAACATAATCGCACCCCCCGTTCACTACCATTATAAAGCTTGGAAGAGTCAGGATATTTTTAAATATATCTCCAATTGTGTTCGTCTGAAAGAAGATGAGGGTGAGTAAATCATGGGATAATTTTCATTTTTGGGTGAACTGTCCCTTTAATAAACTAGTGTTTTCTGGTTTAGTGTCAGCTGCAAAAATGAATCTCAATATAGTGGACACGCCTAGAGAGACGTGCACGTCAAGTTAAACACGTCAAGGTACTAATTTAGCTTCCACTCCACACTTGGATCTGCGCCTAATAATAGAGCACATTTATCTAGGTTAACAGAGTGAGCGGCCATGTAAAGTGGCTAATGTTAGGCTACTACTTACATCATTTCAAATGATAAGTCATGTCTGAGGTCGATGAATAGGCGAACGTTTAGATTTCCTGTCTGACATAATTACCACATGGACCAGTTGTATTAATGATCTGTCCGTCATGCACTGAAGTTTTTCTTTCTGCAACTGGCTAATTAAAATTTGGTCAACTAAGCCCTTTCTCATCGAATATTAAGGGGCAGCCCTAGAAATATTTTATTCAGCCATGACATAAAATTGATCAAAAATGACAGTAAAGACATTTATAACGTTAAAAAAAAAAAAAACTATTTCAAATGAATGCTGTTCTTTTAAACTTTCTATTTATCAAAGAATCCTGAAAATATATATATACATCATGGTTTCCACAAAAATATTAAGCAACACAGCGGTTTTTAATGCTGATAGTGAAAAGAAACGTTTCTTAAGGGATCAAATCGGCATATTAGAATGATTTCTGAAGGATCATGTGACACTGAAGACTGGTGTAATGCCTGCTGAAAATTTAGCTTTGCCATCAGAATAATAAATAACATTTTAGAATGTATTAAATCTGAAAACAGATATTTTAAAAGGTAACAGAGCACGCAAAGGGGTCTTATATTTTTAAAGTTTTACCTGTGGATTTTTGTGATGATGATGTTTCCCCAGTTGATGAAGGTCACGGTCTCGCCCTCTGTGAATGTTTCTGCATCAGCACCCTCGATAAAGACCTTTGGCCCATACCACACCTGCTTCATTCCCACATCTGCATTCTGCAAATCCCCACAAAATAGGATGCGACTCAAATCACAAGGCCTAATTTATATACCCGTCTCTCTTTATACAGTATATTACCTACCTACATATGAATTGAACTACTGACAAGTTCTTTAGGGGTGTGTGCATACAGATTTTATTACCTTGGGATGCTTGGCAACCTCTTTCATTTCCTCCTTGGCTTCAGAAATGAAGACTGGCACAACCTGCGAGCTTAGTAGGGCAGTGTATCTTGGGGCTATTGGGTCAATGACCTATACAGGGAGGGCGAGAGAGAGGGGAACAAATGATTCTTTAGATAAGAGTCCACATAAAACCACCAAAGCTTCTTTTCTCTCACACTGCTCTGAATGGTGGACAGATCAACTGATGAAACAGGATGAGCAAGGACAGGTAGAGAAGAGTGATATGAAGAGCAGGGGAAGCCAAATATAATTACTGCCCAAAACAGCTTGGAGCCTTTATTTTGGTAGGTTTACAACATAAACAGTAAGTATTAATGTTATCTGACTGGGAAATGAGGGAGCTGACAACAGTTATCAGGTTTTTAGAGAGAAATCAAGAGCAAAAGGTTTGAAATGTGTCACTGGGGAGCGCTAAAGCTGAATAAGTTTGACTGAACACCATGAATTGCTCTAATGTATTTTCACTTTAAAATACAGAATCTGCCAGAAGCTGTATGAGGGGTGGAAATGAGCGATAAACACAGATAGAAGCTGCAAATGAGAGGAAGTCAGAAGGAAAAAAGAGCAAGATTGCAGACCAGCGTTGTCCAAATACCAATTATTTCAGTAGGCGATACAATACCACTGAAATTTTACAGTTCTTAAGCACAGCAAAAACTAACATACTATTAAATAGTGGTTGACCGATATATCGGCAAGGCAGATATATCGGCAGATATTTGTTTTTTTCCTCCCATGTAATGATTCAAGTAGTCAGAAAAAAGAAAAAAGAGAGAAGATTTGAATTTCCATATTCATGTTAACATCATAATAGACAGATTGTAAGGTCAAACTTTTATGTTAAAAGCAGCCAGGAAATTGCAAAATATTGTGCGTTTCACAGAAATTAAGAAAATCATAAGGTTTGGAACGACTAAATGATGAGGGATTTTTCATTTTTGAGTGAAGAATCCATCTGCCAGATGAATAATTTGGACTTTTGTGAAAGGCGTAGATCAGGAAATAGAAAGTTATAGGGAAAGAAAGAGCAGACAATACAGGGGCAGGGGAAACACGAGGAAGAGGAACAAGAGGAAGGAGGAAGAGGAGTACCTTTTTACAGCTAACTGGCAGCTTGTAAACAGAAGAGTGAGATGCAATTTAATGTAGAACTGGGGACACAGAGCTCAGAGACAGACAGAACGGGAAGTGTTTCAATGTGATATGAAATCACAAGCATTACCGCTCCTGTGCCAACCTAAATCAGGGCACTCTGACCAGAAGTTGACCCACCAGAGGCAATGGCTAAAATTTCTCTGAACAAATTAAGAGGTTTTATAATTCCTTGCTACAAAAACAACATTCCTGCTCTTAGACAAATTAGTACCAAGAGTTGATGATGTAAAAGGGTTAGTTTACCCAAAAATGAAAACACTGTCATCATTTTCTCACCCTCATGTCATTCCAAACCTGTATGACTTTTGTTCATCTTTGAAATAATGAAACCTGATTTCTTTAACTCCACTGAAAGCTCCTCCAAAACTTTCTAACTTTAAAAGCTTTATAAAGACATTGTCAAAGAGGTCCATTTGAATCGAGCGGTTTAATCTGACAAGTTCACTTTATAAGATGTAAAGATCCAAATTAGGCTTCACATATGAACATTGATCAAAGCACATAGAGCTTCTTTTTTTTTTTTAGACCACTGTCCAATGTAAGGTTTGTGTTACAGCTGCCCTAAACTAACAGTACTGGTGATTACCAAAATCATTTTTTTATGTTTCTGTAATGGTTAATCCACATGAGTATGTGTAAGCTCTTCAGTCACAGTAGTGTTTCTAATGCTAAAATATAATTATTGTTCGGATTTAATGAATTGAAAGAGATCCCAAGTCTTTGGGAACAACTAGAAACTATCTGGAAGTCAATAACAACAGAGACTATGGAAAAGTACATAAAAAACAATGCCAGCAAGAACACAAGCTCTTATCAAGACCAAAGGAGACCATACAAAATAAGAAATAAAACATCTATGTTTTTTGGTTATTATGTGTAAATAAAGACTATTTGGTTGTTTCAGTTTGTTATTTGCCTAATAAATGACAGTAAAATTTTTAGTTTTAAACGAGTTTGACAGATTCCTAAAATATTTGTTTTCTCTCTTTATTATGAAAGGTGGTCTAATAAATTTGTTAAGCACTGTATATAGAGCACATCATATATGGTCAACGGAAGCTCACCCGTACTTGCAAGAACATATGAGGTTTGCATGCGTCACATGTCAAGCATGCGTGTTTGAGCTTCTGTACATCTTTTTTGTATGTGCTGTGATCAATGTTTATATGTAATTATAAACCGTTCGATTTATATGGATTACTTTTAACAATGTCTTTATGAAATCTTGAAAAGGTCAAAGGTTTTGTTGGAATGGACTTTCAATGGAGTAAAAGAAATCTCTCAGGTATCATTAAAAATATCTTAAAGGATTAGTTCACTTCAGAATTAAAATTTCCTGATAATTTACTCACCCCCATGTCATCTAAGATGTTTATGTCTTTCTTTCTTCAGTCAAAAAGAAATTAAGGTTTTTGAGGAAAACATTCCAGGATTTTTCTCCATATAGTGGACTTCACTGGGGTTCAACAGGTTGAAGGTCCAAATTGCAGTTTCAGTGCAGCTTCAAAGGGCTCTACATGATCCCAGACGAGGAATAAGGGTCTTATCTAGCGAAACGATCGGCCATTTTCTAAAAAAATTAAAATTTATATACTTTTTAACCACAAATGTTCATCTTGCAACTAGCTCTGCGATGCGCCACGCATTACATTGGAAACGTTGGAATGGTCACGTGTGATGTAGGCGGAAGTACCGAGCAAGTGTTTACAAAGCGAACATGCAAAGACTAGTCAAACGCCTTTTGCAAAAAAAAAGGTAAAACAAAGATTTTGAAGTTGGGCGATTTTGAAGACAATGAGATCGGTACTTCCTCCTACGTCATGCGTGACCTTTCCAACATGATTACGTAATGCTTGGCGCATCGCAGAGCAGTGCAAGACGAGCATTTGTGTTTAAAAAGTATATAAATGTTTATTTTTAAAGAAAATGAGAAAATGACCAATTGTTTCTATAGATAAGACCCTTATTCCTCGTCTGGGATTGTGTAGAGCCCTTTGAAGCTGCACTGAAACTGACATTTGGACCTTCAACACGTTGGTAACCGTTGATGTCCACTATATGGAGAAAAATCCTGGAATGTTTTCCTCAAAAACCTTAATTTCTTTTTGACTGAAGAAAGAAAGACATAAACATCTTGAATGACATGGGGGATGAGAAAATAATAAGGAAATTTTAATTCTGAAGTGAACTAATCCTTCAATTAGTATTTCCAAGATGAACTTTGGAAGGACATGAGGGCCAGTAATTGATGACAGAACTTTCATTTTTGAGTGAACTAGCCCTTTAAATCAATAATTGACCCAAAAATGAAAACAAATGTAAATGATGACAATTTGCATTTTTGGGTGAAGTATTCCATTTAAGAAATGGGTGAAAAAATGAATGGTACCAAACCAAGAAAAGAAGAGACAACTAAAGTTTGCAGCTAATGAGCAGTGTGTTAAAGAGCTCAGGTCATGCTTGATGCAGGAAATGAGGTCTAGATAACGTGTCAGATGCAGAATTACAAATGTGTGCAGCTTTTGAAAGATGGTGGCTATTAGACATGAAAGCACAATTAAAAGCAACACAGAACAAGTGGCTCTTATTTTAATTATTACTACTTAATTAATATTAAGAAATTACTCTCAATTACTCTGACTTTAATAAACAACAAGTAAATGCATGTGCTTTTAAGTTAGTCACAGAGAATGAGAAAGAGTGGGAGGGAGGGTGACGTGCAAATGTAAAAGGCCGAGTGAAGCACTAAATGTGAATGGCATACTGAGGGGCTATAGAGATTAGAGGCTAAAGTGTTGAAAATTAGTTTCAAATTAAAGTTTTGCTTGACAGAATATTGCTGAAAGAATGCAGAGATGTTAGCCAGCTATTCAGGGTATTTAAACTAGTGAATGAGTGGGATGACAAGGACCAGCTGGAGAACAGGTGCAGCCATGATGGACCCTGGATGTGGTTTTAATATTTACCTTCTTGTTGAAAGCCCAGATCTTGTCCCACTCCATATTGACTACAGATCTCGAGCCTCCCTGTAACACCGTGCAATGGACAGAAAAGAAAAATGTGAATCAGATTGATAAAAGAATTAAATCTGAAGTGTAAAGACTGCAGATGTGGGGGAAAAAACTAACTATAATTTATATATTAAAAAAGAAAAGGTTTAATAGCTATAAAAGCTAATTTAAAAAAAAACATTGTTTATGGACCAATAGCTATGTTTCCATCAAAGGTGCGAATTTAACTTGTGCACAAATTTGGAATATCACATAAAACATTTCCTAATAAAGCACTGTTTCCATCCAGTGAGTCTAAGAGAACAAAATCGTCACTTCCTGATAAACTAGCGCTAAATATCACTAAGAAAAATGGAAATAGCTGCAGTAGAAGCCACTGTATATAATAATTTCGTATATAATAAATTACGAAACTCAAACGCTGTAATGTTACCTTGCACTCAGATGCCTGGTGTTTGGCGCTTCTGGGAGGGAATTATACCGAACCACTTTAAAGGGCATATTGCAGGTTAGAGCTTCATTGATTCAATGTATAGAAAAATAATGTAGGAACTAGATTTTCTTTAAAATACACGTATAAATGCACTACTTAGGCTTCTGGAGTCATTGTTTGTGAGAAAATTTTACTTCCGCATCTGAAAAATGCCAAATCAGAAGTGACGTAACGGGAGGGAGTGCGGTCAATATAAACAATAGGAAAACAATAGATCGCAATGACAGTTCGGACGCTGAGGAAATTGTAAATGTTTATTCATACTCGTAAAACAGACCACAGCCATAATTAGCCTGCTATGCGGTCAAGAGAGCAGGGACAGGCCAGGATTAGACAGAACAACGGTCAGAGGAGACAAATTGAGCTGTGGTGTGAGGAGAACCAGTCGAGAACAGGGCAGGAGACCGGTGTTATCTTGTAGATATATACACGTTAGCTAACGATATGTAACACTGTGCTCAGATCACAATATCGTACAGATTAATATCATGTATCAGGCAATAGCAAAGCTAGTATTGGTCATCTAGGAGTATTGATTACTAATAACAGAAACTAATAAGCTTTGATCAGGCAAAGCCTATGTCACATTTGGTAGTTAGCAAATGTAAAAAAAAAACAAGACTTACGGTGCACAATTCACGTTTTCATCGAGCTGCATCTCTGATGGATCCGTGACAATCATGTCTCCAGCCGGCGGCCAAACAGACGTGTTATTGAATGTGTTTCATGTTATCCTTTATTCATTAATTCTTTGTTATGTTTATTCCGTGCCCATTCACTGATAGTGTGAGGATGCATATGACGCCGTGAGTATGTAGTTGAGTGAACCTGAGTGTACATACATGGCATGAATGAAATTGGAGTATGTACATTAACAGCACATAATTAAAAACTGTTTTGTGTGAGACTGTATGCATGTGTGTACATAATTTGTATTCATCGGTGTTGAAATTGATTCACGTAAAAATGGTGAAGAAGCATCGCCTGTGTAAGTTTATTCATTTAATATCATCATTTACAGTAGTATTACAATGTTGAACTCCATCATATCGCCGGGATGATAATTCTCCGGTCTATAATGAACGCGTTTTTCGAAGCAGATGCAGAAGTGAAGTCCCGTCTCTTCACCTGCACAAAGCTCACCCAGGCACGGAAGACAGCACCATCCTTTTTATTGTTAGTAAACCTCTGGACTCGATGTCCTGACAGGCTGGAGTTTGTGCAACCTCCACAAACACAATAATTTGCCATGACGATAAATTAAAATACAAAAACTACCGAAAACACACTGATTCACGACTGCTGTTACTGAATACCAACATACTCTGCACTGAGTCAACACAGAGCTCAGCGAACGACTCCCTCTTGTGACGTAAAATGACGCGACGTTGGGAAAAAAAAAAAAAAAAAAAAAAAAAAAAAAAGCGGTTTTTACAGAGACCGTCACATCATTTACTAAATTTGTGCCCTTATGTCCTGCAAAACATTTTTAAATCCTGCAGTAGCTTTTTATAATGGCATTTTCGTACAAGGTTATATATTCATCTCGAAAAAAAAGACTTTGCTCAGGCATTACAGAATGACCGAAACAGCATTTCAGATGCTGTGCAACGAGATCAGTCCAGTTACGCCATCCCATCGCAAAGTCACGTCTTTTTTGATGCGAATCAAGGAATTTATTCTGTAAAAGTGTTGCCATTGTAGTTTATGCATGTTTTCCTATCGCATAAAAATTTATCCACCTCAGCTGAGCTCCTAAGTTTATGCCCATTTTTAGAATTTATGCGCATCTTGGCGTTTCTATCCAGCGTTTTTTTATGCGATTTCTCACAATGCACATAAAAATAGGTCGATGGAAACATAGCTACTGATGTCTTTTATAAATTTGCTGTCTGCGCCATTTTATAAAGTGTGCAATTTACAGAGATTTTACCAGTGCCACAGCAAAAAACAGCCATTGCTGTGGTAAAATCAATGCAACAACTTTTGTATTCTTGCCCAAAAGTCATTGCAAGAAATACACATACCTGAGCTGCAATGAATTGTTTGAGTCCCTCCACAGTCATTCCTCTACGTAGCACACCTCTGACTGTGGGAAAACGTGGGTCATCCCTGCAGGAAGGAAAGATGGGAGAGCAAGAAAAACATTTTACCATGCAATCCAAAAGAGTTCTTTTCTATAAAGTGAAGACAGTGAGTGCTCTCATGATACTCACCAGCCATCCACATAGCCCTGGTCGACAAACCAGGTGAGCTTCCTCTTGGAGAGCACAGTGTTGTTAAGATTGAGTCGGGCGTACTCCCAGATGTATGGTTTACGCAGACCAATAGCATTTATTACCCAGTAGTACTGCTCGTCTCTGTCATGGTACTCAGTGGTACGCAAGGCATGAGTCACCCCCTCAACACTGTCCACAATGGGGCATGCAAAATCGTATGTGGGGTACACTCTGGATGGAAGGAGTGAAAAAGAAAGTATAAGAAGAACATCATTTGGCCATATTCAGAAGCATGTATAACACAGTGACAAATTCGTTAATGAAAACTATGATGGAAAATGTTTGATGACAACCTTTTTTCCCCATGACTAGGACACAGATGACACCAACATCCCTAAACACTTACTGTGATTATACAAACACAGTATTGTTGAAGAAAATGTCCTAATCCTTTAAATGTCCTAATTGAACTAAGACCTAATCCTGGCTTAATCTAAGCTATGTCTGTGAAACCGGGCCTAAATCAACTAAAACATGACTAAAAAACAAAACAAAAAACAACAAACAGGATTGGTTGACTAAAATGATAAAAAATAAAATAAAAAAGGGCATTTGACAAGACTAAGACCAAATAAAAAAATAGCTAGTATGCTGGTAACACTAGTACAGTTGTGGTCAGAATTATTGGCACCCTTGGTAAATATGATCAAAGATGGCTGTAAAAATAAATCTGCATTGTTTATCCTTTTGATCTTTAATTCATAAAATTAGTATAAATCATAATGTCGTTCACTCACTTGTAAGTGTTGCCGGTGCGAGGATGAGCAGCGTTCTTGCAGCGGTACAGTGTGGGGTCACGCATGCAGCCATTGTTGGAGCTCATGTCAATCTTCGCTCTCATGCAGCAGGTCTGGCCAAACTCTGTGCCTTTCTTCATCTCCTCCCACATCTGCATGTTCTTCTCCACAGCTGACGAGAGACGGACAACATGTTCAGTATAAAACCTCAAATTACAATTCCTGTGATGAAGACAAATAATAATAAGACCAATACTGGTAATGCTCACAGTTGGTACGGTTGCGAGACTCGACCCTTTGCTCCCTTTCTTGTTTCATGACGTCTGGAGGAGTGTCATCTATGTAGGCCTTGCCCTCCTGTAGAAGTTTCTCCCCCATGCGCAGGATAGCGGGAAAATGATCGCTTGTGTAGGTGAACTGGTCTGGTTTGATCTGTAGCATGGCCACATCCTCCAAGATGACCTGTAGCAAAAGTTGTTAGCTTAGCCAGGGGTGTAAAAGATAATTACTTGGAAGTTGCATGTTTTAGATGTATTGAGGCTTGGTGCTCATGCCAAAGATGCAGGTACAGTTTAAATACTGTGTTAATTAGTGTGAGGCAACCCCTTTCTTTTATTTTTTTTTTGGGGTAAAAGAGTATAAATGGGCTATTTATAGAGGACATGGGAAATAATAGTGTATGAAAGCAGACAAAATACCTTCTCGAAGTCCTCCTTCTCCTTCTCAGGGTTGGTGTCATCAAAACGCATGATGAGCTTGCCCCTGAAATTGACCTGGTAGTGCTGGTTGAGTAGAGCTGCCTTGGCATGACCAATGTGCAGGTATCTGAGATGGAAAAAATAATTAGAGACACACTAATTTACACTATCTTTCAAAAGTTTGGAGTAAGTTTTTTTTTTTTTTTAAAGTAATTAAAGGGGACATATCATGAAAATGTGACTTTTTCGGTGTTTAAGTGCTATAATCGGGTCCCGAGTGCATCTACCAACTCAAAAAATGTAAAAAAGGACAACCCAGTAACTTTGTTTTGGCAAGCCTTTCTCTGCAGGCATGTGAAAAAGAAGCTGCACAGATTTTGCTCCACTTGTGACGGAGGAAGGGGATCTTATAATATTACTGCCGCTTAATCCATACAGGTTTTGCACAAAAGATTAACATGACAGCACATGCTAGTCGATGAGTTGAATCAACTCCACAGCAACTACTTAAATTTATCCACTAACCATTCAGAAACGTCCAGTTTCAATCTAAAAGTTGTACTGACAATCGTCATTTTGGCTGCGAGATTCTCCAGCTTTGTTGTTGTTGAGCAATTGAAACGTGAGCTGTTAAGCCCAAAGTATACTTCGGCCGTAAACCCCGCCCCGGACGTCCGCACACCCCGTCCGCGTGCAGCCCAAATTTCGAGACCGCGCGGATGGTGCGCGTGCAACAGCGCATGCGCAAGCAGGACAGAAGAGTCCACTAGGTGGCAATACGCACAGTACTGAGCACAGTGTGCAGTCGTCAAAGAAGAGTGTGGAAAGAGCGATTCAAAAACAAGACAAGTAAACTTAAAAGTATACCCGGTACATAGCATAAGTAAGTGAAGTATACCTGGGCCTTAAAAGCTCAGCTCTCTTCTGGAAAGGGGGCCGGGAGCAGCTGGCAGCTCATTTGCATACAAAAATGGCATATTTTTGCTCACACCCAAATAGGGGCAAATTTGACAAGCTATAATAAATGATCTGTGGGATATTTTGAGCTGAAACTTCACAGATACATTCTGGGGACACCAGAGACGTATATTACATCTTGTGGAAAGGGGCATAATAGGTCCCCTTTAATACTTTTATTCAGAAAGGATGCATTGAATTAACCAAAAATGACAGTAAAGAGATTTATAATGTTACAAAAAAATTATGTTAAAATAAAGTGCTTTTTCTATCTATTCATCAACAGATCCTGAAACAAGTATAGCACAGTTTCCACAAAAATATGAAGCAGCACAACTGTTTTCAACATTAATAATAACAAAAAATGTTTCTTGAGATCCAAAGCATATTAGATTGATTTCCGAAGACTGGATTAATGGCTGCTGAAAATTTAGCTTTGCCAACAGGAATAAATAACATTTAAAAAAAAAAACAGAAAAATAGAAAACAGTTATTTCAAATTGAAAACTTTTTTTTTTGATCAAATGGGCTAGTTGCATATGGCCATCATGTTGGATTTCCAATCTAGCAAGAAGACACTTCCGGTTTTCGCCTAACGTCAGAGTGCATACAGCAGGAGAAAGCCAAAAATTAATTTTTATACAGTTGTTTATAGAATCTATTGTATCACTTAAAATAATAAAAATAATTAAAAAAGAAAAGATTTATATTACTATTACATAAGCCAATGGCATTTGAATGTGTCAGATGAATGACTGGAATACACAAAGAGAAACTAAATTTAAAATACAAACAATTTGTGTAATAACAAGGTCAGACATTATACAGACCCATCAGTTAGCTACGCATCCACAACCATCAGGAAATATTTTATTTTTTCAAAAATATTAGTATTAAATGCACTTGTTGTGTAACATTATTTATATCTCTGATGAGGATTGATACTTTGGTTGACAATAGCAAACATTAGATCTTAATGATGGTAGTATTGTTCCCTGCAGAAAGAGAAGGTAGTTTTGAGCCATTTAGACCCCCAGCAGTCAAAACAAGTTTAATGTATAAGTTTCTCCTTACAGTAAATCTAAACATTGCTAAGACTGGAAGAGTATGAACGCAAGTAAACATGCACACACTCGAATTGCCGAACCTCACAGGCGCCATCTTGTGCACCTAGCCCATAAAAGCAGCCTTGTGAGCAAAAGAGACTTCTTTCTAAAAAATTCTTGACGACCCAAACTTCTGAGCATTAGTATATTGTATTGTATAGACATTAAGGCTACTTACCCACTAGCCTCAGGGGGAAACCGCACAATTACTTTGCCCATCTCAGCACCAGGGAGCTCCACAAACTTTCCTAGATCCTGCTTTTTTTCCTTCTCCACAGGCTAAAAACATAGTTTGGAACTTTAAAAAGGAATCAGTGTAGGAGATGCATTGCATGTTTGTGGTTTAAAGTTACTAAAAACCATGCAAATTAACAACTTCATTAACATTTAAAGGTATGCTCCAAGTTCAAAGTCAGTTTTAGCTGTAAACATAAAAGTGGCTTGTTTCAAACTTTTTTTTTTCTTCTCAAAAGGACAGGCACAACTGCAATAGTCTGTCAATATGCCAACAAAATAATAAACTCACAGTGGCTTTGCTGGGGGCGATCTTGCTGGCCCATTTACTGCCCACAGAACTGAATGGCACCTGAGAGCTCAGGAACGAAAACCAGCGGCACAGATGCGGGTAGGAGCTTGGCTTGGCCTGTGACTCGCCATTTCCTTGAGAATTATTGCAAATGTTAAGATTTCTTGATTTGGCATATATGTGCATCTGCTAATCTGCTAAGGGGTAATGATGAAAACAGTTTTAAACATTTTTCACTATTATTTACAACAGGATCTGCATTTTCATGGGTTTAAATAAAAGATTTTTGTTATAAGTGAAAAAAACAACAACTTTGTGCATCAAAACCACTCTTTTCCTGGTAAAAAAAAAAAAAACCCTTGATTTTCAAGTGTCAACGAATTTGCGACAGCTGAATGCTGACAAGCCAAACATGTACGTCAAACATGATCTTTCCAACGTGATTATGTAATGCGCATCACAGAGCAGTACAAGACGAGCATTTGTGGTTAAAGAGTATATAAATTCTTATGTTTTTTTTAGAAAATGACCGATCGTTTCGCTAGATAAGACCTTTATTCCTCGTCTGGGATCGTGTAGAGCTCTTAGAAGCTGCACTGAAACTGACATTTGGACCTTCAACCCATTGGTAACTGTTGGAGTCCACTATATGGAGAAAAATCCTGGAATGTTTTCCTCAAAAACTTTAATTTCTTTTCAACTGAAGAAAGGAAGACATGAACATCTTGGATGACATGGGGGTGAGTAAATTATCAGGAAATTTTAATTCTGAAGTGAACTAATCCTTTAAGGCAATTATTAAACTTTGATCAAGTGTTGTTTAATTTTCAATAAAACATGATCGGCTCAGAATCTGAAAGACGTGAGACTGACCATCCAGTCACCGATCCGGGCGAATCATGCAGGAAATCGGCTAATTCTGATCCCTGGCCGGTCGATCGGTGCATCTCAAATAAATAAATATATAGTCTAATTTCTCTCATAGCCAAATGACTGACCTTTGAGAGCAGCCCAGATGCAGAGGTCAGCCAGTGTCACACTGTGACCCACCAGGAAGGTTCTCAGTGCCAAAGCTTTATCCAGATCTGCCAGAGCAGAAGACAGATCTGACTGACCACAGAGACGACGGGCACTGAACTCCAGCCAGTGATCAACCTGCAAAAGACAGAACATAATCAACAACACTGTTAACCGATGAAATAATTGTAATTTGCTATAGAGAGTCAGTGGAATGTAGTAATCTAAATGATTCCCAAATCTAACCTCAGTTTGCTCCATCATGTTGGAACCATACAGTCCCAACGCCGGAGCCACTCGGGCAAGATAACGCGTGATGGAGTTCACATCACTGAATTGCACCTGACTGAAGGAGACGCACCGAATGAGAGAAATGAGAAAAAAGACAGAATGATGCATATAAATGACAAAACAAGAAAAATTGTGTGTGTGTATCCTCCTAATGTGTCGATAAAACTCTATAATTATTATATTATACATAAGATATGCCCTTCTACTCTCAAACAGGCCATATACTCACTCAGAGACATGGAGCATGGTGTCTTTGCCCTCCTCCACAGAGAGATTGACGCTGCCCTTCACATGTTCAGCAGTCAACAGTGCCCCTACAGGCAGAGAGATGAATTACAGAGAAAACAGGCAATGTAAATCTAATACTGTACCTGCTGTATGCAAAGCCATGCAAACACAAATCCAAGCTCAAAATGGCATGTTCCTGCATTATAAAAAATTAACATAACTTCCTGGTTTATACTTAACTGTTGCCCTCCTTTTATGTACAACATTACCGAACACATTGAAAAAATTAAATTGATGCAAATAAATACTCCTTAAACTGAACTGTCACAATAATATTAATTTGCACATTTTCTTTAATCATGAGAGGTTGAGCGAGCAGAAAATAAAAAAGCCCAACCTCAAATGTAACAGAAAAAGGTGTGCTTTCATTATAAGGCTGGGTTACATTATGACGTCAAGGCCTCAAAACAAAAAAAAAACAAAAAAACAAACCAAACTGGTCCATCTAGATTCTGTGCTAATTAAACACTTTGCAAATCATTTTTGTGGTTCATCTAGTTCAGTGCCTCTGAATAATCCTTTATGAACAACCTGTATTATTCTGATCCTGTATCGCGAACAGTAGAGCATGGCGCTAGGCTAGCAACACCAAGGTCATGGGTTTGATTCCCAGAGAATGCATGAACTGATAATATGTATATCTCAAAAGCAACACTAGCTGGCGACAAGTGACTTAAACACTTAATCATTCATTCAAGAGATTCGTTTTAAAAACACTGATTCATCTAGTAATAAAACAAGTGAAGTAGGGCTGCACGATTAGAAAAATAACATTGAAATCGCGCTTAAACGTGATTCTTAGTGCGATTATGAAATCACAAAGGCTGCAATTTTTTTTTTTTTTTTTTTATGCGCAGCTTTTCAATGAAGTATGGATCCAAATGCTAATTTGAAAGCACTGCAAGTTTGAGTCGCTTATAATGTACATTTGAAAAAGCAACACGCGTCAAACATCTTTCCAGACATGAGAAGCATTTATTAACATCTTGTCCAACAAAAGACAACATTTAATAACATGTTTTTACTCCATAACAGTTGAGCATCCTTCTCTGAGATGATGTTTCTTCTTACACAGAATAAGGCAGTCGTGTGTTTATTAGACATGTTTAATCAAAGTGTTTCAATCTTCTGTTTATTCAGCTACAGCGATAGTATGATGCCCATAGGGATTTCCTGGAATGACGTGTGTTATCTACTTCTATGGCAGGACATATTTGGAGTTTCTGCACGAGAGCGCCCTCCGGCTTTCAGATGCAGAAGCATTTACTACTGATCACAGAGCCATACAGCTCTGACAAGCTGCGCATAAAATAATCGCAGCCTTTGCCAAATTGCGTGCAGTTTAATCGCGATAAATCACGCAGCCCTAAAGTGAAGTATTTACGAGTGAGTCATTGAATCATTCATTTTTTTTTAAAATAATTCATTCAAATTAAATGTTTTTTTGTTTGTTTGTTTTTTTGAAATAGACTGCAGCAATTAACATTTTGTCAGAATCTCTAGTAAATTATGTCATTTAATTCAGTTGTCTGTTCAGAGTCGTAGGAGAATCGTGATCTCTATTTGAAAAAACAAACAAACAAACAAACAAAAAAACAATCGTGATTCTCAATTTATTTAGTAAAGTTTTGTTTTCAGGGATGACATGGACGTCTTTCTGTAGGAATGCCATGACAAATTTTAAGTTTATTTAAATGTGAGCTTAATTGTACTGTTTTTGTTTTATTTTATTATTTCAATGTCTTATTGGTTTTCAAATGCACAGTCCACATTTCAAGACTTGGTATTAAATGTTTATTTTGAATTTGATATGATTAAATACAATATATTTATACTCTGTATCTTTAAGTGCTGCGTGTAACAATATGAACTTGAAGGAAATAATATCACACAATACAGTCAAATGGGAAACATTTTACAACAGGGCTACATTAGTTACTGGATAAAACTAATATCAGTAAGCACTGTTTTAGCATTTATTCATATAAAATTCTTTAAAATTAAACTTTTTAAAACCCGAAACTGCTGGCGCTGCAGGTCTGCAGCTAGATACTATTGCCTTAATACATATCTGCATGAATATTATGCAAGCATTTGGCATGTATGTTAGTACTCTGAATTTCATTCATGATGAAAATCAGGTTTGACAATTAAGGTGTAACCAAAATTTATTGCACTTACACTGCATAAAACCTGTCACACCCATTTTGGTTTTGGTTTATCGCATTTTCCACTGATTTTGCAAAGATTTTAGTAAGCAAGTCCACTTCACTTCGAATTTCTAATTTTACTCTGGCAACACCATTAAAAAGATTACAACCTAATACACATATGAAAACAAAGATTTATAACAGAGAGAGTCTGATATTCCTGCGGCTCAAGACAGGCGTGGAGTAAACAGATTCAGACAGCGCTTTCAAATGACTTGCATCAGCCAGTGACACAGCTTCTCCAGCACTGGATGGCGCACTTCAATTCATTAAGCAAACAATAAATATCATTCAGCAGCTATAACGACATTTTTACATCTTAAATACATGGTAGAACGTCTCTAAAAATCAAGGAAACCTTAGGTTTGCTCCGTATATTACTGCAAAACTCACAAAACTCCCTCTTATCTTCATAATAATGAAAACATGCAAAAATTTTACTTCTGAATCACTTTTAGGGAAGCAGTGCCAAACTAGCACTACTGTAAATGATCTTGCTTTGAATCTATTAAAATTTAAAAGCGGTAAAAGAAAAGAAAAGCCCTATGAACACTGTGAATGGCAGACAGATAATTTTAGATTATGCCACGACGGCACGAGGATATTCTGCGTGTCAGTCTATTGAGCCGATGCGCGAGATCATCTGCAAAATGCAATGTAGCTTGTAATATATGCAAAACATAGCATTTGCACTTACCTAGAGGTGGGTTGCTACTGTTTATAGTCAAGTTTAGTGCCATGTCGTTGCTCCCAGTCTTCTCGTAGTGGCCCTGTCACACTTCCAGCATCAAACTACTTCACGAGCCGCAAAGCTGCTCAGCGCCGCCTGCTGTAAGAGCGCAGCAGTAGAATGGCACGGGTAACACTAGACCTCGAAACAATGGTTCCGGTGTTGTGCCCAATTTCGACTCGCTGCCAAATTATTACCCCCCTCGTTGAATTCGCTATCTGATTGCCTAATCCTAACCCTTCTCCCCCACATCTAATCCTGAACCTACCAATACTAGGGGGGTAATAATCTGACGGGGCACAACACATAGTCCGGTCATTTTTGTTTGCTATGTTCCCCCTCGTGTTATTGTGTGCCCCACATTTCTTTTGAAAATTGCAAAATAGGTCATATTTAATCTTAAAAATGATAGAAAAAGTCACAATTATGAGGTATACAGTCTTACAAATCTGCAATTATGAGAATGTGTGTGTGATACATTGCAAAAGAGACATGTAAATCACTATGCTTCCTAAAGATGGCGGTACAAGCCTTGAAAAGGCAACGACATATTTTAGCTCGGTGTCTGTAAACTGAAAGTAGGCATTTATATTTTAATGGGAAGATGTTTTGGAAGGAAATAAATATTTTTTGCTGTAGGTCTTGATGAATTTGTGTAGCCTAATTCTACAATTACACTATTCTAGAGTTCAGTGCAGTGTTACATAGGCTGTCATTTGATTTTTCACAAAAATCTTGCAGTTTTACTTTCACTTTTTAGGGACTGGCTTAATGCAGATTTACATTCACTTCTGTAAAATAACATTAATTATTCTAGTTTTCTCCAACTAGAATTTTTCTACATTATATTTTGAATCTCACACTGTTTCAGTGAAATAGTCCAGTTGGTATTCTGAAATTATGTTTTATTGCTTTTATCATTTAAATAATTGTTATAATTGTAATTACGGTTAAATATTTGATAAAATGTATTATAACTATAATAATTTACAAATAATCACATGGCAGCAAATCAATGCATTTAAGCATGTAGACATGGTCAAGACGATCTGCTGAAGTTCAAACTTAAGTGACTTTGAACATGGCATGGTTGTTGATGCCAGACAGGCTGGTCTGAGTATTTCAGAAACTGCTGATCTACTGGGATTTTCACAGACAACCATCTCTAGGGTTTATAGAGAATGGTTTGAAAAAAGAGAAAATGTGGGCGAAAATGCCTTGTTGATGCCAGAGGTCAGAGGAGAAGCTGATAGAAAGGCAACAGTAATTCGTAACTGAGGTCTGCAGAAGAGCATCTCTGAACGCACAACACGACCAACCTTGAAGCAGATGGGCTACAGCAGCAGAAGACACACCCGTGACACTCCTGTCAGCTGAGAACAGGAAACTGAGGCTACGATTCACACAGGACAAAACTGGACAATAGAAGATTGGAAAAATGTTGCCTGGTCTGATGAGTCTCAATTTCTGCTGCAACATTGGTAGGGTTAGAATTTGGCATAAACAATAGGGCTGGGACAATACATCGATGCATTGTGAATCGAGAAATAATTCTGGATCGATTCTGATATTTTCTGTATGTATTGCGACTCTCTGTCGAATCGATTCTGAGCTTAGTTTTCAACAGCAGATGGCACTGTGTGCTTTAGAAACAGCTGTACTCTGCTTGAGTAAAAGCATTCTGAGGTTCAAATACATTCTCAGCTGAATGCACGAGTGCTCTTCTTCATGAGCATTTGAGAATGCGGTTAAAAAATAGCCTAGAGCGCCATCTGTGGTTAAAAACTAAGCTCAGAATCGATTTGCGAAGCATTTGTAAAATATCAGAATCGATCAACGAATTGCGATGCATCGATATATTGTCCCAGCACTAGTAAACAATATGAAAGTGTAACTGTTGTAGGCCAGTAAGAGCTGTGCATGTAAACCTCACTCCCCTGAACTCAAGAGGCACTCTAGCGACTGACACTGGAGACGGCGGTCTTTAGCCTCCTTGTTAGAGCGCCTGACTCCCGTGTGGATGGACCCGGTTTGAGTCCCACTTAAGCCCTGAGTATACTTCGTTTTATTACATGTTCGCTATGTACGCTAACAGTTGAATGCACAGCCTTGCAAAGCATACTTCATTCGACTCGTACGCATACACAGGCGTTCGATGCATGCGCAGTTTTGAGCAATCTCTCGCCACGAGTTACAACCCATGTAAACATCTTTGTATTCTTTCATGCTAGAGTTGTACAAATGAGGGTAATTTCTAACCTCTTTGCACAATCTCTCGTCTATGTAGGCCTCCATCATCGCTGTAGCTTGCATGTGTTCCGTTCTCTTCTGTTTATGCAGTTTTTCTTTGACTACCTTGTGATTCGACGCCCCCAGGGCATGGTTGCCACCTTGTGGATAAACAAATTACTGCAAAAACAATTAAATGCAAAAATAGATATTTTCTTGGCACACTTTGCTCTTATTACCAATTGAGCATCGTTTAAACACCACAGCCTACCTGAGTATTGTTGCTGACCATGTCCAGCCCTTCATGACCACAGTGAACCCATCTTCTGATGGCTACACAAAGCGCAAATCATCTCAAGCTGGTTTCTTGAACATGACAATTATTTCACTAAACTCAAATGTCCTCCACAGTCACCAGATCTCAATCCAGCTCAGCTTTAGGATGTGGAGGAACGGGAGATTCACATCATGGATTTGCAGCCGACAAATCTGCAGCAACTGTGCGATTCTGCCATGTCAATATGGACCAAAATCTCTGAGGAAAGTTTCTAACACCTTGTTGAATCTATGCCATGAAGAATTAAGGCAGTTCTGAAGGCAAAAGGGGGTTTAGCTGATACCATAACTACCTGATTTGTTTTCATCCGCGGTCATTAATCTACCTGACAGTGCAATAACTCCTCAGACCAGCTCTCATACTTCTCCCGTCCATCATGACAGAGTGTTTATGTGCTAAATTGTGGTTATTTTCCACATTAAGTTTTTTTGTTAAGATTAATGAGATAAAGACATAAAGTGCTCTTTATGCGAGTGAGTAAGTCATTTCCATCAATGAAAGTGTCTCCTCTCCTACGCCGTACTTCATTAGAGCCCATCCAGGACATGCTCTACTCCCACCTTCAAAGCTCTAACAGGTTGGAAGCACATTTGCATTCACCTCTAATGAGATTCTAGCAGTGAGATGCTGCATCAGATTTATTTTTTTTTCAAAAGCCAGAGACATAAAAACCCAATAATGCCTGATGCCACGGCAGGTAGGCTACACCACAGACTGATGAAATATGGAAATGTGACTTGTTTGTTCAGTCAGGTCTGCAGTCTCAGCTGACATTTTCACACATAAAGCCAGTGTAAGCTTATTAATCTCCTGGACGATTCCATATGTGAAATCACAGAAGCGGTAGAGAGAGAAAAATCTCCTCTGAATTTATGCAAGAACTGCTGTGTAATAAACGCAAGGCTAATAGCATCTTATTCATGGACATTGACAACAAATCTACTTTTTGTACCTGAAGAAGACATGGATGATACACTATATTGCCAAAAGTATTGGGACACCCCTCCAAATCATTGAATTCAGGTGTTTCAATCACTTCCATGGCCACAGGTGTATAAAATCAAGCACCTAGGCATGCAGACTGCTTCTACAAACATTTGTGAAAGAATGGGTCACTCTCAGGAGCTCAGTGAATTCAAGTGTGGTACCGTGATAGGTTGCCACCTGTGCAATAATCCATTCGTGAAATTTTCTCACTACTAAATATTCCACGGTCAACTGTTAGTGGTATCATAACAAAGTGGAAGCAGCTGGGAACAACAGCAACTCAGCCACGAAGTGGTAGGTCACGTAAAATCACAAAGTGGGGTCAGCGCATGCTAAGGCGTACAGTGCGCAGAAGTCGCCAACTTTCTGCAGAGTCAATTGCTACAGACCTCCAAACTTCGTGTGGCCTTCAGATTAGCTCAAGAACAGTGCGTAGAGAGCTTCATGGAATGGGTTTCCATGGCCGAGCAGCTGCATCCAAGCCTTACATCACCAAGTGCGATGCAAAGCGTTGGATGCAGTGGTGTAAAGCACGCCGCCACTGGACTCTAGAGCAGTGGAGACGTGTTCTCTGGAGTGACGCTTCTCTGTCTGGCAATCCGATGGACAAGTCTGCGTTTGGTGGTTGCCAGGAGAACGGTACTTGCCTGCATTGTGCCAAGTGTAAAGTTTGGTGGAGGGGGGATTATGGTGTGGGGTTGTTTTTCAGGGCCCCTTAGTTCCAGTGAAAGGAACTCTTAATGCTTCAGCATACAAGACATTTTGGACAATTTCATGCTCCCAACTTTGTGGGAACAGTTTGGGGATGGCCCCTTCCTGTTCCAACATGACTGCACACCAGTGCACAAAGCAAGGTCCATAATGGATGAGCGAGTTTGGTGTGGAGGATCTTGACTGGCCTGCACAGAGTCCTGACCTCAACCCGATACAACACCTTTGGGATGAATTAGAGCGGAGACTGTGAGCCAGGCCTTCTCGTCCAACATCACTGCCTGACCTCACAAATGTGCTTCTAGAAAAATGGTCAAAAATTCCCATAAACACACTCCTAAACCTTGTGGAAAGCCTTCCCAGAAAAGTTGAAGCTGTTATAGCTGCAAAGGGTGGGCCAACTCCATATTAAACCCTACGGATTAAGAATGGGATATCATTAAAGTTCATGCGCACGTAAAGGCAGGTGTCCCAAAACTTTTGGCAATATTTATAACTGTGATCTGTCTATAAATTTGGTTTGATGTTAGTTCCTTTTTTATTTAACCCAAGAAACATTAATTAGCCCATAAGTTGTCTCTGAACGATGCTGTATGCTCTTATACACACAGAAGCAAGATGACGAATGCTGTTAACTTATAGGCTATAGGCCTTTTCTGCATGGCAAATACTATATTCACAAAAAAAAAAAAAAAAATTTCTTCCTTAAAGTCCCTATGTAGTCAATAATTTTATCCCTTAAATATCATCTTTGATCAACAAAATGACATATTTAAATGTTTTTTTCCTGTGAAAAAAAATTATTCATGCCTTAAAATAACTTGAATGTAACTCTACACCCTTGCTTCATTTAGTATACACGGATCTATGAATATGCTAATTAGCCCCGCCTCCACTCACTCGCACAAGCTCAGAGATCCACTCGGTCAGCTTACCAAGGTAAATGCTGCACAATCAACGTTTTTTTATAATGTCGGACACATAACTATGGTAATTAATATGATTAGCCTTTTGCTTGACTACTTTATCAAACAGCTAATAATATGTTGCTAATGTTGCACAAACCATGTTCCCGTTCGCGTTCATATCAACAGAAAAATATACCGGGATAACCTTCTCTTTGAGACTCGGTCATAGTTAATGATATGCTGAAGCAAGTTGACGTGATTGGCTACAAGGTTGCTTGTCTTTAGATCACTGTGATGTTGACTTATGAATTTGCACATGGTTTTTCTTAAAGCATATAAAAAACACAACATAGACATACTATAAACAACATTGATTTTCACCACAGGGGGACTTAAGAGAATATAAAAAAATAATAAAATGACAGCAGCGTCTTAGAAGTAAGACAGAAAAAGAAATAGTGGGAGGAGTTACTTTCTTCCTTTTCCCCCTTAACTACATTGCAAACTTGACAATATCTTCATTAGACCTTATATCAAGTATGTAATTACCGAAGAAGTGAAGAGCCTTTTGAAAGATCAATCTTGGCGCCGTAATTGTCTTGTCATCTCATTCAGATGGGAGGTCCGTGTGAGAGGAGAGAGAAATTGCTTTGTCAGCTACACTTTGTCATTTTCTCATCTGGTAATAATAGAGTCACTCGAAGACATTAATGCACTTGTTCACTTTAAGAATTTTTTTTTTTTTTTTTTTAAGAAAGATTGAGCACAAGGTTTCAGCCGTGTAATAGAAATATTCCTGAAATACGTGGCCAGCAGATGGCGGTGTGTGACTTTTGGTTGTACGGCTGTTGGCTTTTCCACACTGGAACAGCGCTTGAAGGAATAGAAAACTTTCTGCATTTTTAGATTTTCAAAACACTTACATGTAATTTAGTATGAATTATAAGATGTTTTCCTCATGGGGACCAAAAAAATGTCCCCACAAGGTCAAAAATGACTGGTATTACTCTCATTGTGGGGACATTTGTTCCCCATAACATAGGGAATACGAGGTACACACACAAATACAGTATGTTGAGTTTTCATGTTTTATGGGGACATTCCATAGACATATAATGATTTTTATACAAACTGCAGGCTAGATTATATCCCCTAACCCTAAACCTACCCATTACAGAAAACTTTCTGCTTTTTTACTTTGTCAAAAAACATCACAGATGTATGATGTATAAGCAATTTTCCTCATGGTTACCAATAAAATGGACAAAGATTTTGGATATTGCCATCTTTGTGAGGACATTTTGTCCCCATAACATAGGGTTTAGCAGGACCACACACAAATACACACAAAACAAGTAAAACATTACACCTAAAAACATCACTAATTGGCCTAAAAACCTATTTTGTGTTCTTCTTTAAAGCTTTCGAGCACAGTAAAATAGACTTTACAGGTTACACTACCTTTATTTGGCTGGGATAATACAGATTTAAAACTTAAATTCTGTCTGACGGCAAGGTGTTAGAGAGCAGCACTGAGTTTTCGTACAGTCGCCTACAGCAGGGTTTAACACAAAAATGCAGCCCCAGCACTGGCAATATCACATGAGCCCTGGATTTCAGAAGTCAGCTTCTTAAAAAATCTTTCCACTTTTCTCCGTACAGAGAGAGACATTTTCCTGTTCACTGGGGTTATACCTGTTGTTTAGTGAGGAGAATCATGATATTACATTTCAGTATTCATTCAGGGGCTAGATTTGGCTGGCTAAAGTGGACCAGTTAGCCTGTGCGGATAAATAAACCATTATTGGTACAAAAGAATCCACTGATGGACATATATTCTGGGAAAAAAAAAAAATCCCAAATATTATAATAAACCATATTTTACCAGTGCCTGACTGTTTCTTAGAAGGCTTCTAAAAGTGAAAATGGACTTATTGAAAATATGAAATATTTTTCATATCACAGCTCAGAATAGCTGGTATTTAAGGCAATCAGCTTTGACATGATGTCATTGTTGTAGTAGAGTGATTCGTCACATGGCATTTACTCCTCCAGGGGCTGTATTACAGAAAGAAAATCTCATAACGGTTTAGTAAACAAACCAACTTTTTCAAATCTTAATTAAAGAATTAAGATAGGTGGTTTCTGTAAGCCAGAGGTGATTCTCTCAAAAAATCATTGATTTTGAGTCATGTCGGAAAGATTGTATTTACAAGTTGAATGCACATGACACCACAATGTCGTAATTATGAGCGGGAAACTCTAAACTCTTTTTTAAGCCCAGAGTTTCCGAGTTGGGGGCATATTACTAAAAGAAAATACGAGGGACACAACAACATCTGTCAGCGTCCATCAGAAAATTTGTTGAATTTAAAGAAATTAAAGCTAAGCTGCATGTACGAAATACAACAGTATAGTACAATTACACTCTAATATGTATAATGATTCCATTTACAACACCTTTGTACATTGAATAAAAACATAAAAAAGCAAAACCACACCTGAGGCACATTATTTATTCATTATTTTTTAGATGTAGAGCTAAAAGATTTTGTTTGTTTTGTACAAAACATGAGTGCCTAAGAGCAAAGAAGTATGCAGGTTGTATACTTATGTGAGGTTGTGCCAGCCAAGCAACTGTCATTGAGATGAATGGGTGATGAATGCAAACTGATTTTTCACATAAGCCTACTGTATTAGACCTCCACAGTCTTATGTACATCATATTGTGTTGGCAACTGCTAACTCAGTAGAGTTTAGGAGTGTTTTTGTCATTTTTGCATTCCACTGTGCTATGGTTTTTCTCTGTTTTCTATGTAAATATGCACTAGACAGCTATGTTAGACCTTTGTGTTTGCGCCTGCTGTCTTTTGTAGAGTCTCACGCATGACACAGTGTTTTAAAAATGTGAGGCTCAAGTTAAAAGAAGTTCAACTTAAACACATTATAGACCTTCTGTTTACTTTTTTGGAGTGTCTGTTTACACTAACTTCACCCACTAATGTCTGGTTGGGCCACATGAGATTAAAAAAGATGCACATCACTCAACATCTGTAGTGGCGTAGTCTGTAGGGAAAATGGTGTGTAAAAGTAGCTTTTGACAAACTAGCTCTTCTCCGGCCCTGTTTCCACTTGGTATTAAGATGCGTTTTGGTCATTCGGATCACAAGTGGAAGACGCTAAATACAGGTGTAAACGGGGTGTAAAACTTTTTGAGCTTGTCCACTTTTGACCACTTCCAGATGTAATCGAAAACGCATTCACTAATGTTCAGCCACAAAAGACCGCCTACTCTTCACCTACTGACCCAACACGAAAACATTATGGGAAGCGCGCTAGCCAGACGGTATTTAAACTTTGTCGGCTGAAGACCCAAGTTTGGTTCGAAGACGAAAAATGTACTAAGCACAATATTCTTTCACCATTCCTGATTTCTAACACACACTCACAGCGTTCGGCCAGTGGCTGTCAGAGAAGAAACAAAAGCTGCTCCTCTCCGTGTGTTTTTCAGTCGTCTCTGGGCGCATTCATATGTAAATTGCGCGAGCTTATTTTGTCCATTAGATCGAAAGATCTGAAAAAACCTTTACATTTACCCACCCATAGACCCTTCCCTTGAAGAAATCAGGACAGAAGTGGACAAAAGAGGCGGATTAAAACACCAGGTGTAAACGGAAATGTGTCTCCTTCGTCTACTTGTGATCCGATCGACTAAAACACATCTTAATACCAGGTGGAAACAGGGCCTCCCTTTTCTCATCACATATCAGATCGGAAAGGCATTTATTTTCAATAAAAATGAAGAAAATATTTGAAAAGTGGAAACAAAGCGCCTAACTAGTGTTTAATAATAAAGTATTTATCGGGTAGGGTTAGGGGTAGGTGTAGGGAGGGCTTTTTTGTCCCAATAATGCAGCATTCATTTAATAATTTAATCATTTACACTCTTTGTTATTATTGCATCCTGCTAATGTACAACAATACTCAAGTGGAAATAATATCTGCTGCTATTTCTAAAAATAAATTGCATAAATTTCCACTTTTTGCAAAGAACTGCTACTTTTATATAGGCTAGTGTAAATAGAATATCACTATTTTCACTTAGTGTAAATAGCATCTATTGCTAAGAAAATATGCTTCTTTTTTTTTTACGCGCACCGCCAAATTTTTGTACTTTGTACGCGCAGGTCGCACAATTTTTTTTTGCAGTAATTAGTTTATCCACAAGGTGGCAACTGTGCCTTGTGGGCATCAGTTCACAAGGTAGTCAAAGAAAAACAGCATAAACAGAACATTGGCCCTGTCCCAAATGGCACACTTCATGTGCACTTTCGGTCTTGTGGACTTACAATGGCCGCTGCGTGCGCGTGTCCGTTAAGTCCACAAGACCGTAGGGTGTCCCATTCGTCATTTAAGCTTAAAGAAGGGTGCTCGTGAGCGCCCCCTTTGCGACTGCTATGCGCCCTCGACGCGCACTTCTGCTGAGCCTGCAAGACTTTACCCGGCAGTCAAAGCGGCATTACGTCATGAAAGTGAGGACTCAGAGGAAGACCGTGAGGGTTTAGGGTGCCATTTGGGACAGGGCCAGACTGGAGCTCATGCAAGCTACAGCGATGATGGAGGACTACATAGACGAGAGATTGTGCAAAGAGGTTAGAAAGTACCTTCATTTGTACAACTCTAGCATGAAAGAATACAAAGATATTTACATGGGTATTTACATGGCGAGAGATTGCTCAAAACTGCGCATGCGTCGAACGCTTGTGTATGCGCACGAGTCAAATGAAGTATACTTTGCAAGGCTGTGCGTTCAAGTATACCTTGGGCTTTAGTCCGTATGTGTATGCAGATAGTGTAAAATGGTCCATGGGTTTTCAATTGCAAAATTTACAGATAGACCAAAGATTTACACATTTTAAATTAAGCTGTATCCTTAGAACAAAATTACCAATGAAATCTCTTACATATTTATTGTGCCAGTAGTAAGATTAAGTATTAGATTAGATTTTTTTCTTAAATCTGCCGCTCATACTTTTCTCATGAGAAAAAGACTTACCTTTAGAGTTCCAGAGAGAATCAATATTGTCTCACACTGTGCTCAGATTTGAAGATACTGCTGTCAAGCGTCAGATATTTTAATATGAACACAAATGTTTCTCATCAGAATCCTCTGATGCTTAATCAGCTCTATAGTCTTTATTGTATGTCAACAAATGTCTCATTTGAGTCTATTTTAATTTCTCCAAAGGCTTTTGCGAGAAACATCGCAGACAAAGTCGATACTTAAAAGAAACATAATTGGAAATGTATTAATTCTCCTACATAAGAGCTACATAAAAGCGATGTCTTAAGAAATACAATTTTCCTCTGGGTGGTTCAGAATTAGTCAGAGCTGAAGATCCTCAGGCAGAGAACTGTGCTGTTGTCCATAAAACATTTTCTTGTTGCATTACTGCTATTTAAAGAAGATGTATGATGAATTTACCAACAAAGTTTTTCAAATTCTTTAATGTATTTTTATTTCTACAAATATTCAAACCACAGGCTGAGCTGCTCCAGAATATCTGTTTTCAGTGAGCTCTTTTGGGCTTTTTTGTGTGCTGCCATTAGCCTCAAAAGATGTTTTTTAACAATTCCAACTTTTCAAAAACCTGTATATGCAAGATGGATCTGTGTCACTTTGACTGTCTGTATGTTGAGTATGAAAAATACAACTCAATTAAGGTGCCTGTCACCTTTGTTTGTGCAACTGTTCAGATGGCACGGTGCATATTATGTCTCAAGTATTTTTAAGATTATGTGATCTGTATATGTCTGTGATGTTCACGCATCCATAAATATGAACAGCTCTCCAGGGTCTCATTTAAAATGTTCCGAGATGTTATACTGCTGTATAAGTCATTAAATGACTTGGCTGTTGGCACGCATAATTCCCCCATTAATGGTATTTGGGTGTATATTTCTCCAGTAGGATAACAGCAGACATGCAGCCGCGTGTTCATCAGTGACTCTGCAGCAATAATTTGCAATTTTCTTCTTCCGCTGTCTTACTTTATCTTCATCATGCACCAAAAGGGTAAAAGGACGTGGGAAACATCCACAGAGAAAAATGAAGCAGCTTATGTTTGCAAAATTCATTTAAATCAAAGCCTGCTTTTAAAGTTTGTTGGTATACTGCTTAATGAGAATATCACAATGATTCTTGATATATTTTGAAAATAGCAACATTTCAACTTTTAATGGATTACTAAATTAATTTTAATGCACACTAAATTAATGGATCACAACATAAATATAGAATGCATTTTAATTTCTTTCGCATTACGTCATCGTTTTCACAAGTTCACATTTTTGTAGTTTACATGGAGGCGATAACATTATCATTTTCAAAAACTAGCACTTTGAAACCCGTTTTCAAAAGTTTGCATTTTCAGGCCCCCAAAACACAGTTGTTGTGTAAATTAATGGCCAAAATGCATTAAAAGTTTTCCGTTTTCAGTTGTAAATTGTGTCGTGTAAATGGCCCCTAAATGGTGGTTTTTAGGTACTTTCTCTCATTTTAAGTAGGATCTATTTGTAACTATTAAAGGGGTGGTTGATTATAATTTCACTTTTTTAACTTTAGTTAGTGTGTAATGTTGCTGTTTGAGCATAAAATCTGCAAAGTTACGACACTCAAAGTTCAGTGCAAAGGGAGATATTTTCTTTTAAAGAATTCGCTGTATAAGGACTACAACAAACGGCTGGTAGGGACTACAACAAGCTTCTTCCCAGGTTGGTGACATCACTAACCCTAAAATTTACATAAACCCCGCCCCCGAGAACACGCAACAAAGGGGGTGAGGCCATGTTGGGCTGCTTTAGAGAAGAGGAAGAGTTGTTGCTTCACAAACGAGGGTCAATTCAACGCTGGATTTGCACAAAAGAAATTAGATGACGGCACATGCTAGACAATGAATTGAATCAACTCCACAGCAACTACATAAATTTATTCACTAACCATTCAGAAACGTCCAGTTTCATTCTAAAAGTTGTAGCTTCTTCCTGAGTCTCTCCATCAGTGTCCGACTCCGGTTTGAACAATGTAAGGATGAACACCGTTACTGACAATCCTCATTTTGGCTGCGTGAAATTCTCCAGCTTTGTTGTTGTTGTTTCTCTTCTGGAAAGGGGGCCGGGAACAGCAGCTCATTTGCATTTAAAGGGCCACACACAAAAACAGCGTGTTTTTGCTCACACTCAAATAGGTGCAAATTTGACAAGCTATAATAAATGATCTGTGGGGTATTTTGAGCTGAAACTTCACAGACACATTCTCACCAGAGACTTATATTACATCTTGTAAAAGGGGCATTATAGGTCCCCTTTAACTAGCAGCTGTATTTATGCATCAGAATATGCAAAATATCGTGATTTTGTCATTGCTATCAGATTTTCTCTTTAGTAGATGGAGCAATTTTGAAATCATCCTGTATCCTCAAATTCAAATTTAATTATCAAGGATTAAAAGTTAGATTTGTCAATATTTATTGTAAGTATATTTGACGCTACTGTTCTATTTCTCTATTACATTATGAGAACAGGTAATGGAAGAAGCAGAAGACAGGAGCCTTTGTCGAATGTCTTAAATAACAGTTCCAACCAAATAGATAAATATATTACCTTTATCTTTTACCTTACTTGCTTTAGATTTCATATTATTTATTCTCTTATCTACCATGCATTCAGCTAATTGTCATTTAAACATATGCTATTAATCCAATGAAAATGACAGTATACTGATTGCAAGGACAGTCTTCTTGGAGTAACCTAGGGTTAAATGAGTGCGAAGGGCACAGTGGTGATGGAGAAGCATTGCGATCTCATTAACTTCAGTCCAGGGTTCACACCAATTTGGGGAGGAACTTTTAACCTTTTTGTTAAAGCCCAGAACCCAGAACAATTAGCATACTAACATCATTAGAGTACTGTCACTCTTTCAGGTAGCACTTTTCTCCTTGCAGCATTAGCAGACAGCTCTGGGACTTTTACTGTTTGTATCACTCTACTTGTCTGCTCCTTCCAGACAGACTGTAATAGTGGTGTGGATCTGCAGGGAACATTAATACAACAAGTGACTGTCTTTATAAGTGAACATTCATTAAAACGACTCGTTCAAAACACTGATTCACTAATCAATGAAACAAGCGAGTGACTGAGTCATTGAGTGTGTTTACATGCACCCTCATAATGTGATTATAATGGGATTTTGGCAATATTGCGATTAAAGTTTACCTCATGTAAACGCAATACCTTGATCAAATGAATGCGATTAAGCTCTTACTCGTAGTAACCATAATCGCATTAAACTAGGTTGTGTATGCCGATTTTAATCGCAATAAACAGGCATGTAAACACCTTAATCACATTATTCCTGCTCTGACCAAAGTGCGCATGTGCTCGGACGTACACAGATGCCGTGTGTTGTTCAAACGTTCATGAATGAACTCCGTGACATTATTCTGATGTTTTCTCTTATCCAAATCACTAAACTCTGTCAACACAACTCGTTGCGAAGTCTCTGCTCCATATCTTCATCCAGATGCTGCGAAGAACGCAACGGCAGCGTAGGCTAACCCGAGGCAAACCTGGCATTGTGATGTTCATCACAGCACCAAATAATGTCCAGTACGTCCATAAAACTTTATTTTGAATTTGATGTGAGTAGATTAAAACAATGGCCGGTAACATGCATACTGAGTGTTGTATAACCATACTTATTAGTGAAAATTGAAGTGAAGAGTTCTACTCGTGTCATGTAAACATCTTACTGCGATTGAGACCTTACTCTAATTATGAGAAATAATCGCATTATTGGTGCACATGTAAACGTAGTCATTGTGAGTCATTGAATCACTCACTCAACCTTTTTTACTTTGTGTTTCAGATGCAACTGCCTATCCATCGCGGTTTGGTTTCATTTTGTTGGCGTAGCAAAAATAGACAAAGTAATTGGCAATATTGTTTCTAAAGTGTAATTTACTCAATATTAACTTCGTGTTTATTAAATTCTTGTATGCTGCAGGTAAGCACAGCCTTTAGGATGAACATCAAGTTTGTGAGTGTGATATTTCTTAAATTTATGATGGGCTACCGCAATCATGATTTACATCCACAAATGGCTGTAGAGAGCACATTAAGAATTTTGTGAAAAAATAGTGGAAAATATATGTAGATTTTGTAATCAGTAATTTGTCCAACTAAAAGCAATACTCCACTCTAAAAATGCTGGGTTAAAAATAACCCAAGTTGGGTTGAAAATGGACAAACCCAGTGACTGGGTTGTTTTAACCCAGCGGTTGTGTTAAATGTTTGAACAACCTGCTGGGTAGTTTTATTTAACTCAACTATTGTTTAAAAATTACTGTATTGCTCACCTAAAATGAACCCAAAATAGGTTGGAAATAAATATGTTGAACATTTATTAATACATTGAATAAATAATAATTAAATAATAAACATTCATTAAATTGCAAAAATTGCATTCTTTAAATTGTAATGTTGACATGCATTCTCTGTAAAGCTGCTTTGAAACGATATGTATTGTGAAAAGCGCTATACAAATAAATGTGAATTGAAATTAAATTGCTTAAATGTTCACCTTTTGATTATTATTGTTGCATCTAGTAATTATGTGTCTGATTTTTAATTTCCAACCTATTTGGGGATTATTTTAAGCCAGCCATATAGTAATTTTTAAACAATAGTTGGGTTAAATAAAACTACCCAGCAGGTTGGTCAAACATTTAACCCAACCGCTGGTTTTGTCCATATTTAACCCAACTTGGGTTGCTTTTAACCCAGCATTTTTTAGAGTGGGATACACTGCTCATGGATATTTTACTTGCTACTAAATGCCTTCTATAAAACTCTAAAAAATTAAAAAAATGTGATACTTCTAACCTGCAAGCACAGCTCAGTCACAATGATTGCCAATTAGCAGCACATGTGAGCAACGGAAGAGGTGTCACAATTAACACTTTGACATGTGTTTTCAAAACCAAATGAAAGAGCAGAGGCCAAAAAGGCTATGCTAAAATTGTAGGTGCAGCAGTTACAAAAAAAAATAAAGCACATGCAAAACTAAACAAATTATATTAGTGAAAAGGTAAGAAGGTCTCAAGTTAAAGCTCACATTAGGGCTGGAACGACTTGTCTGTGTAATCGATTATGTCGATTACGCACTGTTTATATTCATCCCTGATCCCCTGTCATGTTTCACACAAAACAAAACTCTAGAGCAGATGCTAATGGCTAGTATGGCAGCGCCGCTTAATACGGTTACGAGACGCGTGGCTCAAATGTACTCTCTGCCCTCAGTTACTAAGTATTTAAAGTCCTTGTTGGTTGTTTAAAATATCTGATAAATGCACGTTGTTGTAAATTTTAAAGTAATGTTACTTGTAACTTGAAAAAGTAATCTGTTTACATAACTCACTTTAATTGTAATGCGTTACCCCCAACACTGCACAGAAGTACATGCTTGAAATGTTTTCAGATAGTTTCAAATCTCCTGAATCAGCTGTTTTGTGATCCTAAACTCATTCAAATCTCAAACTGTCGTTGTCAACTTCATGGAGTTGGGGAATTTGTGGCAGGGATGCCATTCGGCAAATCGTTTATATTCAAATCCAAAGCACAAAATCGCATTGCCCAATATGGTCTGATGTGTCATCTTTTCTCCACCATGAAGGGTTTATGTTTGGGGAAAGCCAAAGAATGCTGTTGGTTCACATCTGTGACCAGCTGCTAAACCTGCTGGAGGTTCACAATGGCACATGCAGCCTTCTCACAGGAGTAATTTGGTTTGAAGCTTGCTATCCATTGTAGATGAATGTTCAGGAACAGGAGGTAATTTTACTGAACCAAGGCCATTTGATGCAAACAATGTTCCTTCATTTATTTTAATATATTCTAGGATGAGCATGAATAGCCTAATTCTTCTAGAAAGGTCAGTATTGTACTGCATTTCAGGACTTGTATAACCTTGTATGATGATCTTGAAGAAAATGGGTGAGATTTTTGTCAAGGTGCACATACTTCTCATAGCATGGCTTGAAACATGATAGAGGTTTATTTGCCTTAAAGATTTATTCATCCAACGATCAAAATCCTGTAATTTCTTTAATTTCTGTTTGCACATTTCAACTTTGGTGTGCTGCATCATTCATTTATGAGAACCAATGGTATTCCTGATTTTCACTACTTCGGAAAAAAGTCTTGCTTTGATCATAATTTTGACATAGAGAGTTGAAATGCAATACTTATTATGAGATTAAAGTCAAAATTATGACATTAAATTATGACGAGTCGAAATTTTGACAGACGTTATAACTGACAAAAAAGAAAGTCAATTATGATGCACAAAAAAAAAAGAAATTGAGATAGTCATTATGAAATAAAAAGGTCTTAAAAGGTAAAATCATGACAAAGTTGAAATTTTGATATAAAAAGTCAATAATTATGACATAAAAGTCTAAATTTGTGAAAATAAGTCATAATTATGACTTTTCATTTACATTTCGACTTTTAATGTCAATGTTTTATGTCATAATTTTGACTCATTAAATGATTTACCAAAGCATGATTTCTTTTTCTTATGTAGTAGATTTGTAATATTTTAGTCTATTTGCTAACTCAGTCATATGAGACATATTAACATTTATTCATTTTTTTCCCCGCAAAACAGTCATATGTGTTATTAATATTTATTAATTTTTTTCCCCCAAAACAGTCATATATGTTATTAATATTTATTTAAAATTTTGTTATTTGTGTTCCGCATATAAAAGGAGAATAATGATGTACAGAAAATGAATCATGTGAGTAGTTTCTCAATTATGCCTGATTCAAAATAAACCGGGAGCTGTTACTGTGATGTTTATTTTGGGTTTGTGAGATTTCAGTCTACTGACTCATATAACAGTGTGTAATTAACATTTGTTCAAAAAGCTTTATTTGTGTTCCACACATGAAAGGAGTCATACAGAATGATGACATACAGGAAAAGAATAAGAGTTATGTCTGATTCAAAATAAACTGGGAGCTGATACTGTGATGTTTATTTTAGCTTTGTGTATCTGACAGTGTGTAATTAACATTTGTTCAAAACAGCTTGATTTGTGTTTCATATAAGGCAGGAGTCATACAGAATGATGTCTGGAATGACATGAGGTGAGGTAAATGACAGGATTTTCATTTTTGGGTGAACTATACCTTCAATTTCTGCCGTTTATATTGGTTATTAGTTATTAGCTTTAGGTCAAAAGCAACAAAAAAAGTTGCGTTGAGTCTCTTCAATGGAGCAATCATTTGTTCTTTTACGATGCTTGGCTCAGCTGTATGAATTCCTGTTTCCTTCTTTGCAGGTCCTCAAGGTCTCCTGAGCTCTCTATCCTGAATCAATCTTTTGTAATAAGCCACTTTTTTGGTCCTGGGTAAATGAAGCAGACAGTTTCACTGACATTTGCACTTTTTCTCTACTGTTCCAGCTCAACCCAGATAATCAGCATCTCCGCTCCCCACCCCCCAGAACCGGCTGTCGATCATGTCAGACAGATAGATAAAACAAGATAGAATAAAGGTGAAATAAGGGTAGGTGGATGAAGCTAGAGAGGAAGTGCAAGAGAGAGAGAGTTTTCATGCTGAAACGGGTGGCTATTTTCTCTTCAGCCTTTTACGAATTTCTACAGTTGATTTAGGATTTAGTCATCAGAACCTGAACATACTTTAAATTAACCTGCTTAATGAAACAACTCTCATTCCTCTCCTGTGGTTAGAGGGGTTATTTGAGAAATCTAATCTTTCTCTTTTGAGACACATGAACTTGCTGCACTATGAAAACATACTGTAACTTTGAGAACTCAAAACTTCCTTAGCTCTCCTAAAAGTTAAAGTTTAAACTTAGCTACTATGAGACACTTAATGCACACTGCAGTAAGCTAGATCAATATTAGGCATGGTAAAACATGTTACGCGGTAAATCAAGAAAACACAATTTAAACAATAAGACAACTGTGTTGAGCTATATAACAATGATTAGTTTTCTGTCGATGAATGTATCCAAACAGTTGCTCACCTGTCTAATAAAACACATAATATATTAAAGGGGACCTATAATGCCCCTTTCACAAGATGTAATATAAGTCTCTGGTGTCCCCAGAATGTGAAGTTTCAGCTCAAAATACCCCACAGATCATTTATTATAGCTTGTCAAATTTGCCCCTATTTGGGTGTGAGCAAAAACACACCGTTTTTGTGTGTGTCCCTTTAAATGCAAATGAGCTGCTGCTCCCGGCCCCCTTTCCAGAAGAGGGCGGAGCTTTAACAGCTCGTGCTTCAACAACAACAAAGCTGGAGAATCTCACGCAGCCAAAATGAGGATTGTCAGTAACGGTGTTCAGCCTTACATTGTTCAAACCGGAGTCGGACACTGATGGAGAGACTCAGGAAGAAGTTACAGCTTTTAGAATGAAACTGGACGTTTCTGAATGGTTAGTGGATAAATTTATGTAGTTGCTGTGGAGTTGATTTAACTCATCGACTAGCATGTGCCGTCATGTTAATCTTTTGTGCAAATCCAGCGTTGAATTGACCCTCGCTTCTGAAGCTTTCTGGCGTAAAATGATGCAGTACTACAACAACTCTTCCTCTTCTCTAAAGCAGCCCAACATGGCCTCACTCCCTTTGTTGTATGTCTTCGGAGGCGGGGTTTATGTAAATTTTAGGGTTAGTGATGTCACTAACCCAGGAAGAAGCTTGTTGTAGTCCCTACCAGCTCGTTGTAGTCCTTATAACAGCGATTTCTGTAAAAGAAAATATCTCCCTTTGCATTGAACTTTGAGCGTTGTAAGTTTGCAGATGTTGTTTATGCTCAAACAGCAACATTACACACTAACTAAAGTTAAAAAAGTGAAATCATAATCAAGAACTCCTTTAAAGCATCTTTGGTGTTTCCATGGTTTCTACAAAATAAAACGGGAAATCGAGGGTAAAGCAGGTATGATGTCATTGTTAGGCGACACACGGACATTATTAAGTGCATTTTGCTTAAAACAAGTAAAATTATCTGCCAGTGGGGTATGAAAAATAATCTTAATGCAAATGGAAATTTGTTTTTCTTGCCCCATTGGCAGATAATTTTACTTGTTTTAAGCAAAATGCACTTAATTTAGATTTTTTCCCCAGGAAACAAGACAACATATAATATTTATGAATCGGCATGTATGATGTATGAGAGTCTGATGATCACAAGTAGACCACAGTGGGAAAACGTATATGACCTCTTTAATCTAATGACATCTAAATGTCTGGTACCATGAAGTGCCTCCATGCTCCCTAAAGAAACACTCATTTGACTACAAGTCATGTAGTGATACAAAAAATCACCCATTAAAACTCAGTGATGACAAAACAACCCCTGAAATGCAGAAAACTTAAAATTCTTTGAATTGCAGCGTTCAGCAGATTCACATTCAGGTACAAGTTCTTTTGTATTGCTGATACCCTATTTCCTTTCTGTCATTCCTCACAGTAAAGATTCAGTCATCAACGCTCGGTTTACGTGATGAAATAAAGGTATGCTCCCATGTGTAACAGCCACAACACGAAACGATCAAAGCAGTGTCTCCAGGGCTCATATGCGGAGGCACAGAGGAAGGGAGGCAGAACATTGGGCTGGAACACAATTATCACAAAGGACAACTGACAGCCTCACTGTTGTGTGCTTAAGAAACGCTACTAACAAAAAAGCCAAGGTTCACCGGTATTGTATTCGTGCATTGTATTCGTCTTGTTCATTTCACAATGCCATTTCAAGAAAGAAAGATAAAGTGAGAGGGCTGAGACAGAGAAAAGTGATCTGGGAAAATATTGTCCTTAACCTGGAGACTAAAAAAGGTGAGCTGTAGGTGCAATTCTCATTTCCACCTTGAAGGTATCACTGCTATTGTCACGGTCACGTTATTTCTGTCTTGTTTAGTTTTCAGTCTGAGGGGCCGTTTACATGACACCGTTTTCAACTAAAAACGTAAAACTTTTAATGCGTTTTGGCAGTTCAATTACACGACAACAGCGTTTTGGGTGCCTGAAAATGCAAGCTTTTGAAAACGGGTTTCAAAGTGCAAGTTTTTGAAAACGGTCCCCGTGTAAACAACAAAAATGCAAACCTGTGGAAACGATGACGATGATGTTCAGTCTATGGTGTTTCATCGCCATCTAATGGCCTGCCAGCAGAATACAGCGTTTGTGAATGGGGATCATTTTGACAATGGTGTCATCTGTATGCAGAAAACTCTAAGGAAAAACTTCTCCATTTTAAGCATATCATTGTCGTGTAAACGTACCCTTAGTTTTCTTTGTCACCGTTGGCTTTAGTTCTAGGTACTCGTCTGTCATCATGGTTTCTAATTAAATCCACACCTGTTCTCTGTTCTGTTGATTATCTTCCCTCTGTCAAGTCAAGTCAAGTCACCTTTATTTATATAGCGCTTTTTACAATGTAGATTGTGTCAAAGCAGCTTTACATTGATAACTGGTACATTATTTGGCTGCACAGCAGCTCTTAAAGAATAGTGTCAATGCAGGCAGATCAAAGCACTGTTGAATATCAAATGTCAAGTCAAATGTCAAGTGTCCCCAACTAAGCAAGCCAAAGGCGACAGCGGCAAGGAACCCAAACTCCATCAGGTGACATCAGGTGGCAGACAAGTGGCAAATAGGTGTTTAAATGGAGAAAAAAAAAACCTTGGGAGAAACCAGGCTTAGTCGGGGGCCAGTTCTCCTCTGGCCAACAGTGCTTTGTTACGATTCAGGTTGCCATCGTAAGTCCAATAGGATCGCAACATTCAAAGTATTTATTCCAGTTCCATCCAATTGAGGATCGTATTCATCACGCCGGTATGGACGGTTGTTGAGGAACTGTGTCGTGGCTGTCGTGTCGATGAGGCCCTCACAGTGGATGATCTAGTTGACTCAATCTCTGCTGATACTTCAGGGCTGCGTTGTGGTCGTGTCAAGGCGCAGGTCCTTGGTCTCACCTGGATATGGCCCGGATCCGGTTGACTACGGTGAACCTCTGGAAAACCAGAAAGACTAATATTAGCGTAGATGCCATTCTTCTTCTGATGTAACGAGTACATCATGTGTTATAGGGAGTACCTCTGTGCATGTAAGCACTCAGTTCTCCTCTGTTCATTGTCTCGTGCTAATGTTATTGTTCATTCTGCGTCACTCATTGTCTTTTGGATTATGCTACAGCCAACCTGTGACAGATTTAGGGCCCTATCATACACCCAGCACAATGCGACGCAAGTGTTTTTTGCAAGTTTCAGCCCGACGCAGTTATTACCATCGCCCATGTTGTTTAAATAGCAAATGCACTCGCGCCCATTTGTGCACCCATGGGCATGCTGGTCTGAAAAAAATGTGTGTCAGGCGCATTGTTGGCGTGTTGCTATTTTGAGGCAGCTGAAAACGACTGCGCCATTGACCAACAAAAACCTGCTCTAAAGTCAATGAAGCAGTAATTTTTTATTTAAAGGGCGCGTTAGTAATATGCGCCTATAGGCGGGTGCACAACGCGCGTACACTCTGCTTGTTACACACACAGGGATGCGCCGCAGCAAACAAACATGCCAAATATTAAAAATAAAAGGATTACAATGTAAAAGATTATTATTGTGTACATAAAGATAAAAATGCCTATATGTCATAATGGATAGTCATTGCATGCATCAGAATGACCTATTTGCAGTAATGACAAATGAAATTGGCTAATTATTTGACCAATTGTGGGAATACACACATGTATTTAAAGGGTTAGTTCACCCAAAAATGAAAATAATGTAATTAATTACTCACCTTCATGTCGTTCTACACCCGTAAGACCTTCGTTCATCTTCGGAACACAAATTAAGATATTTTTGATGAAATCCGATGGCTCAGTGAGGCCTCTATAGCCAGCACGTTAATTTACACTTTCAGTGCCCAGAAAGTTACTAAAAACATATTTAAAACAGTGGCTCAGTGGTTCAACCTTAATATTATAAAGTGACGAGAATACTTTTTGTGCGCCAAAAAAACAAAATAATGTCTTTTCAACAATATCTAGTGATGGGCGATTTCAAAACACTGCTTCGAATCTTTTGTTTCAAATCAGGGATTTGGAGCGCCAAAGTCATGTGATTTCAGCAGTTTGACACGCGATGACATTATTTTCATTTTTGGGACTAACCCTTTAAACTGACTCGTCAGGTTGAGGGTGTCTATATGTAAATAGCAATCCGCCATGGTGCAAGCACACCTAGCTTTTAGAGGGAATGGGAGATGACACTCTGATTGGTTTATTGCACGTTACACCCAAAACACTCCCATGACTCATTAAGAGAATAGGTACAACCCTTTTGGACCATGCGCCTGGCCTGCCGACCATTTTTTTCGTCGTTAAACTAGCAAAAGTGGATTCGGACACGCCCTAAGTGCACTTGTGCCATGAGCTTCAGACCATGCACTTAGATCGATTAAATTGGGCCACAGACCGTAGTCAGGGTAGCGCCATATTTAATTTTTGACAGGAATGATAGCTGTGAGGGGTGAAAGTACAGTGAGTTCAATGGATTGTACTCTTGTTTAACAACATGGCAATTTTTCAGCTGACGAAAAAACTCTCAGTAGACAAAAACTCCATAAAACAGTTTAAAGTTGTGAAAATTACATGATCTAGGACCTTTATACAGTGTGTGCCATTAAATAGACGGTCAGGCAGTCCCTCACAGCCTTGTTTTTATCTGGGTAAAATTCAATATGCAGCCACAGTCTGCCCAAAAATCAACAAGAAAACTGTTTAAAAGTTTGGGGTCAGTAAGTATTTTTACATTTATACTTTTACTTTTATTCAGCAAGGATGCACTACATTGATCAAAAGTAACAGTAAAGACTTAAAAAGAAAATAAAAAATACTTGAGCCTTGAGAAATGGCTGCTGAAAATTCAGTTTTGCCATCACAAGAGTAAATTACATTTTAAAATATAGCAGTTATTTTAAATTTTAGTGATATTTCACAATATTACTGTTATTACTGTATTGATCAAATAAATGCATGCAGCCATGGTGAGCATTAGAGACTTCTTAAAAATACATCACAACATCTTACAGACCCCAAACTTGTAAACAGTGTAATGCATAATTTTTGTGCCATTTATGTATTGAAAATATACAAAGATGCATAAATAGTCCTCACTTTAGATAAGCTCACAAAAATAGTTAACTGACAACTACTAAACGTTTTAGGTACACTTCAGTATGGGGAACACATATAAACTATTAACTACGACTTTTGCCTCAATAAACTCCTTATTTACTGCTTATTAATAGTTTATAAACTATTAATAAACTGCTTACTAATGTCTATTAATGCTTTATAAATGATGAATTAACTATTTACTAATGCTTAACTAATGATTAGCGTGAGTTATTATAAAGTGTTACCAAGATATTATATTTTGACTTTTTATATCATGACATTATTTTCATGACAGTTGAGCAGATTTTAAGGGAAACTACCGAAATGTGTCAGGACGCTTAATTTTTTATTGTTTTATCTATGTTACAGAAAAAAAAATATATATATTATAATACAATTATTTTGTTCTATTTAAATCCGCATACAGTACAGGCAATCCAAGAAATACTACCATTTTACAATTTAAATAATATATATAATATAAGAATGGATTTTGCCTTATGGTAATGAGAACTGGGGTGGAAGTCTTCTTAATGGACAATAAGGTTGTGTGAGATGCTCCCTGAAAGCTTTCACTTATCTGAGAATTCTGTGACAATTGAAAGAGGAAACAGAGACAAACGATCTCCAGCAAGTGAGGGTGTGTTTTGGTAATGGCAGGGGAGGACTTCTGGATGCGTGTCGTGAGAGATGCACATGCCAAGGATAGCAAACAGCTCTGCCACAGTGGGGTTTCTCTCTGGATACATGCCTGCAGGGATGGTTGAGCTTTTAATATCAAGTTGGCTGAGGAAGCGTGTCATTCCCTCAGAGACAATCTAAAAGCTCTGTCTAAAATCAAGGGAGGCTGAGCGGATGATTCATATGGAGGGGGTGTGATTCAGTGTGTTTGTGTGCGTATCAATGTGTGTGATTGGGAAGGATGTGTGTATTTAAGTAGACCGTTTTGGATGTATCTTTTAAAGAATAAAAAATTATATAATATTTAAATTGAAAACTGTTTTATTCATTATGGTAGTACAATATTGTTCAAAAGTTTGGGGTCAGACACGTGGTCAATCGTTGGTAAGAAATGTTATACTTTATCACCAAATCAGCATATTAAAATGATTTCTGAAGGATCATGTGACACTAAAGACTGGAGTAATGATGCTGAAAATTCAGCTTTTCCGTAATATATATAAAAATTACAAACCCGATTCCAAAAAAGTTGGGACACTGTACAAATTGTGAATAAAAAAGGAATGCAATGATGTGGAAGTTTCAAATTTCAATATTTTATTCAGAATACAACATAGATGACATATCAAATGTTTAAACTGAGAAAATGTATCATTTTAAGGGAAAAATAAGTTGATTTTAAATTTCATGGCATCAACACATCTCAAAAAAGTTGGGACAAGGCCATGTTTACCACTGTGTGGCATCCCCTCTTCTTTTTATAACAGTCTGCAAACGTCTGGGGACTGAGGAGACAAGTTGCTCAAGTTTAGGAATAGGAATGTTGTCCCATTCTTGTCTAATACAGGCTTCTAGTTGCTCAACTGTCTTAGGTCTTCTTTGTCGCATCTTCCTCTTTATGATGCGCCAAATGTTTTCTATGGGTGAAAGATCTGGACTGCAGGCTGGCCATTTCAGTACCCGGATCCTTCTTCTACGCAGCCATGATGTTGTAATTGATGCAGTATGTGGTCTGGCATTGTCATGTTGGAAAATGCAAGGTCTTCCCTGAAAGAGACGACGTCTGGATGGGAGCATATGTTGTTCTAGAACTTGGATATACCTTTCAGCATTGATGGTGCCTTTCCAGATGTGTAAGCTGCCCATGCCACACGCACTCATGCAACCCCATACCATCAGAGATGCAGGCTTCTGAACTGAGCGCTGATAACAACTTGGGTTGTCCTCTTTAGTCCGGATGACATGGCGTCCCAGTTTTCCAAAAAGAACTTCAAATTTTGATTCGTCTGACCACAGAACAGTTTTCCACTTTGCCACAGTCCATTTTAAATGAGCCTTGGCCCAGAGAAAACGCCTGCGCTTCTGGATCATGTTTAGATATGGCTTCTTTTTTGACCTATAGAGTTTTAGCCGGCAACGGCGAATGGCACGGTGGATTGTGTTCACCGACAATGTTTTCTGGAAGTATTCCTGAGCCCATGTTGTGATTTCCATTACAGTAGCATTCCTGTATGTGATGCAGTGCCGTCTAAGGGCCCGAAGATCACGGGCATCCAGTATGGTTTTCCGGCCTTGACCCTTACGCACAGAGATTGTTCCAGATTCTCTGAATCTTTGGATGATATTATGCACTGTAGATGATGATAACTTCAAACTCTTTGCAATTTTTCTCTGAGAAACTCCTTTCTGATATTGCTCCACTATTTTTCGCCACAGCATTGGGGGAATTGGTGATCCTCTGCCCATCTTGACTTCTGAGAGACACTGCCACTCTGAGAGGCTCTTTTTATACCCAATCATGTTGCCAATTGACCTAATAAGTTGCAAATTGGTCCTCCAGCTGTTCCTTATATGTACATTTAACTTTTCCGGCCTCTTATTGCTACCTGTCCCAACTTTTTTGGAATGTGTAGCTCTCATGAAATCCAAAATGAGCCAATATTTGGCATGACATTTCAAAATGTCTCACTTTCGACATTTGATATGTTATCTATATTCTATTGTGAATAAAATATAAGTTTATGAGATTTGTAAATTATTGCATTCCTTTTTTTATTCACAATTTGTACAGTGTCCCAACTTTTTTGGAATCGGGTTTGTATATATAAAGTAAAAATCTGCCATTTAAAATTGTGATTACTGTATTTTTGATCAAATATATGCAGCCTTTGTATAAGCATAAGATACTTCTTTCAAAAACAACCCCAAACTTCTGAACGATAGAGTAGCTGATTTAAATAAATGTTTTTTTAATATATATATATATATAGGTGCTGGTCATATAATTAGAATACCATCAAAAAGTTGATTTATTTCACTAATTCCATTCAAAAAGTGAAACTTCTATATTATATTCATTCATTACACACAGACTGATATATTTCAAATGTTTATTTCTTTTAATTTTGATGATTATAACTGACAACTAAGGAAAATCCCAAATTCAGTATCTCAGAAAATTAGAATATTGTGAAAAGGTTCAATATTGAAGACACCTGGTGCCACACTCTAATCAGCTAATTAACTCAAAACACCTGCAAAGGCCTTTAAATGGTCTCTCAGTCTAGTTCTGTAGGCTACACAATCACGGGGAAGACTGCTGACTTGACAGTTGTCCAAAAGATGACCATTGACACCTTGCACAAGGAGGGCAAGACACAAAAGGTCATTGCAAAAGAGGCTGGCTGTTCACAGAGCTCTGTGTCCAAGCACATTAATAGAGAGGCGAAGGGAAGGAAAAGATGTGGTAGAAAAAAGTGTACAAGCAATAGGGATAACCGCACCCTGGAGAGGATTGTGAAACAAAACCCATTCAAAAATGTGGTGGAGATTCACAAAGAGTGGACTGCAGCTGGAGTCAGTGCTTCAAGAACCACTACGCACAGACGTATGCAAGACATGGGTTTCAGCTGTCGCATTCCTTGTGTCAAGCCACTCTTGAACAACAGACAGCGTCAGAAGCGTCTCGCCTGGGCTAAAGACAAAAAGGACTGGACTGCTGCTGAGTGGTCCAAAGTTATGTTCTCTGATGAAAGTAAATTTTGCATTTCCTTTGGAAATCAGGGTCCCAGAGTCTGGAGGAAGAGAGGAGAGGCACACAATCCACGTTGCTTGAGGTCCAGTGTAAAGTTTCCACAGTCAGTGATGGTTTGGGGTGCCATGTCATCTGCTGGTGTTGGTCCACTGTGTTTTCTGAGGTCCAAGGTCAACGCAGCCGTATACCAGGAAGTTTTAGAGCACTTCATGCTTCCTGCTGCTGACCAACTTTATGGAGTTGCAGATTTCATTTTCCAACATGACTTGGCACCTGCACACAGTGCCAAAGCTACCAGTACCTGGTTTAAGGACCATGGTATCCCTGTTCTTAATTGGCCAGCAAACTCGCCTGACCTTAACCCCATAGAAAATCTATGGGGTATTGTGAAGAGGAAGATGCGATATGCCAGACCCAACAATGCAGAAGAGCTGAAGGCCACTATCAGAGCAACCTGGGCTCTTATAACACCTGAGCAGTGCCACAGACTGATCGACTCCATGCCACGCCGCATTGCTGCAGTAATTCAGGCAAAAGGAGCCCCAACTAAGTATTGAGTGCTGTACATGCTCATACTTTTCATGTTCATACTTTTCAGTTGGCCAAGATTTCTAAAAATCCTTTCTTTGTATTGGTCTTAAGTAATATTCTAATTTTCTGAGATACTGAATTTGGGATTTTCTTTAGTTGTCAGTTATAATCATCAAAATTAAAAGAAATAAACATTTGAAATATATCAGTCTGTGTGTAATGAATGAATATAATATACAAGTTTCACTTTTTGAATGGAATTAGTGAAATAAATCAACTTTTTGATGATATTCTAATTATATGACCAGCACCTGTATATATATATATGTGTGTGTGTGTGTGTGTGTGTGTACAAAATTGCTGTAATTTTTATAAAAACATCCAAACACAATAATTTGCAGTTAAAATGTGCTTAATTGTCATAAAAAAGTAAAACTTCCTTGATAAAAGTTGGCCATTAGTCAACTATTGCTACTGCAACACATAAAAAAGTGTTTGTTTATTTATTTTTTTATTTATTTATTAAAAGATCAACTAGAACACGCCATAAAAAGAACTGTATTAGAGTTTCAATGATAAAACAATGGCATTTCAAATGAGGACAAAAAGTATTTGGACACTTTCTGGTTGTCAGATATTAGTGGAACATGTTCATAGTCAGTGAACCAATAGTGATTGGTATACGCACAATGGTTTCCAACATGCGGTTAAATGCAGGCAGCTGGATCAGCGTGTTTTAGCAGGGGTCAGATTAGACTGACAAACTGTAAAATCCTAAACTGCAGGGAACAGGCCATGGTTTATTTTGCATGCGAAGCTAAAAGATTAGTGTCAGGGGGAACGCACTTCACACTTACGATGGGATGGCTTTGCATATTTCCCTGTCATCCCTTCAAGGTCAGTTCCATATGACCAGCCGTACTCATTCCGATCCAACTAACACCACTCCAGCATCCCGCAGACACATTACATGTACATTTTCAGGGGCTTTACTATATCCACCTTGCACATTTGGCAATGGTCCATTCTAACTGAGCCCTTCATCTCTAAAGCCTAAAGACTTGAGAAGTAAAGAGCTTAAATGCGCCGGCCACTCTCATCCTGAGAATGTTGAAAGATAAGAGTGTGTACAAAAAATGGCAGGCGTGACATTGTAGGAATTGGCTCTGATCATTGATTTGCACCAATGCATCCAGGATCCCATGCAAAAAATAAATAAATAAAATAAAATCCCTTAACCCACAATGTCCCAACTTTAAAATATTCTATAAGATTTCCTGGTCATTTTTCTTTTCTATCTGTAAGCTCTCTCACTCACAGGAATCAAAGGTGCAAGTTATTTTTGTTTTACACCATCTGGACACATATACCAACATATCTTTGGATGAAGTATGTATTTATTCATTATATACTGTATATTAAAAAATATGTACACACTACGTTTCAAAAATTTGGGGTTAGTAAGATTTATTGGTAACACTTTAGTTTAGGGTTCAGTTCTCACTATTAACATAAGATTAAGTCATTTCATTCAGCGGCCATCTTTGAAACACCTTAAACCGGAGCTTCTAACGGCAGCTGCAGTGACACGATGATGATTTACCAATCGCGATTGGCTCTTTTATTTAGAAGGCGGGACTTATTCCACCATATTGAGCGTTGCACTTTCTCCCAATCATAGTAATACGAGTGGACGTCTCTCCTTATATAAAGTCTTTGCTATTAACTAGTTGCTTATTAACATGCATATTACTAGGATATTGTCTATTTGTTAGTACTTATAAAGCACATATTAATGCCTTATCCTGCATGACCATATTCTGCATCCCATAATCCTACCCAATACCTAAACTTAACAACTACCTATCTAACTATTAATAAGCAGTAATTAGGAATTTATTGTGGCAAAAGTAGTAGTTAATAGTGAGAATTGTACACTGAAGTGTGACCAATTTATTGTTCCTTTTATACACCTATTCTTGTCTATTTATTGGGAAAATCTTATGAAAGCCAAAATGATATTTAGCATCCTTTGGCATATTCTTTGCAGCTTGCTCACGATTCTAGAATTTCGTTCAAATACAGGCTGTTTTCACTGTGTATAAAACATACAATAAGCTTCAAATGATTATTTATATATGTAAATATTAACTACTTTAATGACAAGACAAGGCGATGTAGCTGTTGTGGAAATAATTAATAAAGAATACCAGCAATTGTTCTCCGCCATGTTTAAAGTTTACGATAATTCTGACAGCACTTGAAGGCAGCATACACCACAGTGACAACAGAAACAACGGTACAAAATGAGCAGTCTCTGAAACTAGATGTGACAGCTCTTATTCCAAATAATATAGTTCATAACCCTGAACTTCAGACTGTTTGCAGTTGCTGAGCAACAGATATCTTTCAACATGTAGATAAAAGACCTTGGGGTCACCTTGGGTCTTGATTTAGCAGATAAAGTGAGCTTGACTTTTAGAAAACTCACAGAACATTGACTTTTTTTTTTCCAGATATGAGTTTGCAGATAATTTCCTTTAATGCAATTTTATCAAAGAGAGATTTCTGACACTCAATTGATTAAGTGTCTGGCTTAATGGGGTTAAGTGCTCTTTATTTTTTAATATAGATGTGCCATAAGCATGATCGATGTTAGCACAGTGGAAACCACAAGAGACAAGCCTTAACCGCCGTGAATAGCACGTACATGTAACAGAAGAAAATGGAAGATGCATTTGAGATAATTTGTGTAGGTATCTGCTGTGAACGTGATTGTGATAGTTGTTTGAGAACAATAGTTGCAGCCACACAAATGGGTTCCTTTCTGTCACTATGTACAAATGGCAAAGGATTTTACGGGACTGTAGAAGGCACGTGACTGGCGGTGAAAGCAGCGCTCATTGCCAGCTGATTAGGCCAACTTCCAGCTCCACTCTTCCAGGAGCTCCCGCAGGGACTCGGCTCTATTACAGCACCAATACATGGGGACACATGATGAATACAACCAGCATCCAGACACACCAACTTTGCCTGGTCTCTCCAAAATCCCTAAAGACTACACCAGTTTGCTATGTCCTAATGATCTCAGCAATGACGTCTCTCCTTATAAGTTAGCGATATACAGTATGTCAGACCAGGCTTTTTTCCAAAGCTTAGCGAGCTGTCTTGTTGCTTACTGCCATAGACATCCTACCATCATGGCATCTCATAAACATTTTGAACACTCAACATAGACTGAAGAAACACTCCCCATGGGAGACACATGGCGTTTGACAGAAAAACGCTCTGTCATTATTCAGTATCTGCTGTCAGATGAGATGTCAGTGTTTTCTAAAGTTATTTTCATAATGAAATAAAAAGTCTCTCACCTCAAAAAAAGGAACTTGTCCTGTCAAATGTTAGGCTGTGCTCGCTGTGCACTATTCAATAGTGCGCGCAAACATGGTGGCAGCACTGTACTTCACTATGGAGAGCAAATGAAATCACGTAGTTATGTTTATGTAGTGATGGGTGATTTCTAAACACTGCTTCACGAATCTTTTGTTTCGAATCAGTGGTTCGGAGCGTGTATCAAACTGCCAAAGTCACGTGATTTCAGTAAACTAGGCTTTGCTACTGTATGTCATAACTGTTTCGAAACGTTTTGAAATTTCAGTGGTTCACAGCTGGGATCTCTGTGAACCCATGAATCATGCTGTTACACCTGTCAGCTGCTGATGCTATCATGTACCAGCAGATGGCAGCCTCTCTCTATAGACTGTTATTCCGGACTCCATTTCCCAGAACCCACTGCTCATTATTAGTTTACTGGTTTCGGCTGTGTCTCATTTATCATGTTATTACCCTGTCTATTTAAATGCCTTTTGCCATGTACTCAGTAGAGTTCTCGTTCCTGTTTATCTCTGTGGATGTTATGTTTTTGGACTGATACATGTGTTTTGACCCTCTGCCTGGTATGGACTGTGATTTTTGGAGTATACTTGTAATAAACTGCATTTGGATCCTCACTCTCTGCTAAATGCTGTTTCCACCAACAAATCATTACACATGCGTATTCACCGAGATCGCCCCACAGCGCTGAACCATTGAACCAGAGTCTATGGGTTTTACCGGTTTTACCTGATCTCTGATCAGTTTTATACATTTGTACACGTTTTAATTAGACATTAGTATAATTAAAAGGAGTAATAGTTAATAGTCTCTTTTTGGCCTGTTTAGCTGAGCCATCCATGGATCAAACAAAACAAGCCCTGAAAATTGATAAAAGAACACATATTATACAGACACTTGATATTTAATCTTATTAGATGATTAGTTAATTGCATTTGATAGATTTTACTTTCAATAAAACATTTGCAATGGGTTTGAAAAAGGTGTTTTATGCATGTTTGGCCTGAGTTTTGTTGCATTTACACGGTTCTGACCAGCAGGGGTCACCAGCGAGTGGCGTTTAGAACGCGTCGAAACAGTGAATCATTTTGCAAAGCAATTGGTTCAATTTATTCGAAGCTTCGAAAAGCTTCGTTTCTCCCGTCACTACATTTATGCTGCATTCCAGACGAGGATAGACGTGGGAATATCCCAAATTAAAAGTCCCACCTCAGACCTCAGTGAGTTCCCAGGCAATCAGTGGTCATGTTCACATGGTGACCACGTGATGTCGCCACAACACAACGAGAGCATATCGTGTTTTTGTGTCAATTATGGCAAAAACAGAATAAAAACAATATAAAATTGCTTTGTAAACAGCTGATGAAAAGCAAAAACGAATGTATTATTACATAAACTTAATGTCTAATGTTAAAGTTTGTTTTTATGTTTATGCTCACTGGAAGCAAGACTTGCCGACATCTTGCAAGTGACGTCAAATGATGACGCGTCTCGCTGAGGTTGGGGTTGATCTATGTAGTCCGAGTTCACAGGTCGAATGTCCGACTTTGAGTGGCGTTCCAGTTTCAGAAAAGGTGGGGGGAAAATCCCAACTCCGATCTGTCTGGAATGCAGCATAAAATTACCAAAAAGTACCAATAAATTATGTAACTGGTACGTCGTGTTTTAGCTAGGAAGGATTTGCATGCAGGTATTCTTAGATATCACATCCTGCAAAAACTCATTTCCAGGAAATGGCACATATCACCAACCACAATAATATAAAATGTTGCATTATTATATTATAGGCCTACTGTTATATTCATTCACATAAGCCGCATAACACAGGTTTGTTCATTCAAAAGTATTCGTGTGTCAAAAGTGATGTAGTTGAGTGTGACGAAAAAAGAGTGCAAATGCAAGTGTTCACAGAAGGCGCATTTGAAATGCATGATAACACCAGGTGTAACGGTAATGCGTCTTGGCTGACCACCGAAAACGCATCATTTAATGATGTTTTATTAACAAAGTTCTGGAGGAGCACGTTCAGATAATTAACCTAATTAACACGAGAGGAGCGCATTCACTTAATCAACTCAGTTAATGATAAGAGGTATATACACAGCAGACTTACCTCTGTTCGTTTGACAGTTTATCAGCATCCCTCCTCCACCCCATCTTCTGACTTCTAGTCCTAACTATTCTTATCAAAACCGGGGGGAGTACTCTGGGTTCGGGCCAAATTTCCGAGCTCGGAGCCCTCCCCCTGGACAGCACACCAAATACACATAACCTCTACTCTATCTAATTATATATAAGCGTGAACTCATGAAACAGGCTTTCTCTCTTGCTCACTCGATTTCCAGGTCATTGTTTGTAATTTGCAGGCATCAGGGAGCCACTATCAGTATGCGGGAGACTCCCGTACCTTCCTGGAGAGGTGGGATGTCTATTCATCAGGATTAGCGTCCATATGTTTTATTAACAGTTCATGTTGATATTGTGTATTTACCATGGTGACTGTTTCTGTTGTTTCCAATATACTACTTTATTTTCACTTATTTTGTTATTTTCTGTATTTGTGGTGGCTCATACCAACTTACTTACTTGATTGTATTAACAAATACTAGTTTGGGGCTGCTATTTAGTAGCCTTACCTCATACTGTTATTCATCAGTGTTTGTGTTCAGTGTTCAAATTTGAGTCGCGGCTTCGTGAACATGGGAAAATGTGGGTCCCATGGCCAAATTAAGACACCTACCTTTTGAAAGAGGCTTCAATGCATAAAATGCCTCATTAGGCAGCTCACTAGGTTTTGCAACAGAGATGATGTGGGTTTCTGAATTTTTTTTTAATCTTGTATATGCAGAATTTGTACTATTTATACGTACAATAATCTACGTCTATGAGTCAATTTTGCAGTTTATTCTGCCTAATACAAAAACTCAGGAAAGCTCTGTTTATTTCACATATAATGTGACCAATTACAGTTATTTTTGCTTTTACACACAGTTTATCTAAAATTCATATCTGATACCAGAATAATAGATTGTCATTTGTTTTCTGAATATAGAGACATGCGACATGAACGATGCGTCACAGTTAGATTAGACTGTTAGCAGAAATGGGATTTATATACAGTATACGCAAAGAGAGTGTTGATGAATAGCTAGACGTGTAATGTGATTGTAATGAGAGTTTTATTCATGTAAACACACCACTTTTCTGTAATATGTTGCCATTGGCAGAGTACTAACTCTGTGGTCTGAACAAATTTACAATGTAAGTGTCATGTTAAGAGGAAATAATGGATGTGGATTAGGGCCAGTTCATACGTGTAGTATGATTATTGACTTTACGGGAAGGTTTTAGTGCCATAAATCTCAGTGTGGCAACAGGATCAATAATGCTTTGCTTTACATGAGGGAATGACTTTAACTCACTTTCCCTTTCCGTCTGAAGCAATTTCACTGCTTGCCTTTCCTCGTCACTTTCTCGGTCGTGCATAATGCTTTGTTAAATGCGTATTCTGTAAGGTATTTTGGAAAATGTGTCCATTGTTTGAGGAGCGGATTGCCCACCTGTAATCTTTTGAAAAGAGTTTTCCTTCACAATGTTCCTCAAATGCCCTTTATCCACATAGCTCACACGCACGGCTTACTCGTGAAGATGTTAAACGGCACGTCAAGCAAGGCTTTACTTTCGGGTGAATAGCTACCTGAAATAATCCTGTTGGCTGTGGCGGAGGTTAACGCGCGTCTCCCTGAGGATGCGACGTCAAAGGAACTGTAGCTTTGCTTCAGAGAGCTGACATGGATTTGGAGCGGCGTGGCTTTTGACATAGTCTGCTAAAGTGATATGTGAAAAATAGTGAATTCACTGGGTAAGTGACTCAGACATCTGCTATGGTAATACAGGACAGTATAAAAATGATGTGTCACCGATGAAGGGTTTGAATCTAGAGCTCTACCTCAGAACCATCTCTGCCTTTTTTCTTCCGAGGCATCAGTCTTCTCCTCAGGGAGTGGAAGATCCCATGAAGCGCTTGATCCTCTGGCTTTCTTTTTAAGTTTGTTCCAGCTTGCATCTGTATGACAAGCCTGACAGCCAGATGTGTGAGGATGTCTCCTAACTGACTGGATGATGTAGACTAGGGCTGAAACTACTGTAACTACTATTTTGATAATCAATTAATCAGATACTGTCACCCAACTAGAAATTGTATTGTTATATGAATGTTCTGAGATCATTATGCTATGTTCTGGTGATGTTTTCAGCAGCAAGTTTTATTTTTGTTCCCAGAATATTCTCATAAAATGTAGAATAACATTCTTTAAAAACACTCTAAACATATTTAGTGATAACATTGTTAGAACATTATCCCCTTATATTTTTTTTAGTGGAAAGTTTCCCATCAGGCACTGGATGTAGACTCCAGCGTCACTGAGACTTCAAATTTTGGTCGAAAATGAAAATCAGGTTGACGTCCAAACCTATCATTTATTTGACATCAAGCTCCAACATCATTTAATAACTCTAAAAACAGCTTTACTTATTACAAATCAGATTGTTTTATTTCTGTCATACATGTATAAAAGTTCTTAATGAGATAAAACGAGGTTTAGATGTTGATGTATGATGTTTGAAAGTAATAGTTTGGTTTGATGTCACCATTATGGTGATCAGTGTGTGTGTTAGTTGGGCAGTTTGACTCTTAACTTTTTAATGTTAGTTTTTATTTGGCTGCTGTACTGTTTGCTATGGCAAGTACAGCAAAAGAAAATGTGATGAGATGATGTTAGCTATTTGTTAATGAGAAAGATATTATCATCATGTAGCGGTCTGATTATCTGATTTCACCCAGTCTAATCTATGGTATTAATTTCACATTATTTCTTATAGCAAAGAATAAATCTCACTGTGCACAAAAAATGTGAACTCCTATGACAATAAGACACACACAAACATCAAGAATAAGCATATGAATCTCAACAACGGCGACGTGCTTCATGCTGCGATGCGTTCTTGGTGCATCATACAAAACTCATCTATTGCTCCGAGAATGCATTGCGGCATGAAGCATTTCACCACTGAGATTCATATGTGGATTCTTGATGTCTGTGTGTGTCAAAGTGGTTCAGTAGTTCAAAATGTTTAGTGTACAATGTGTTTTTAAAATTCTACAGATTATCTGATTAAAACACTGCTGGACCTCATGCTGTAGAAACACATTACTACAATCAATAATATGAAATTTATAACATAAACTCTGGATGAGATCAGTTGATCAGACCACTACATGATGATTATATCTTTATCAACAACAAGTATCCAGCATCATCTGATCACATTTTCTCTTGCTGTTCTTTCCATAACAAACACAGTTACAAGAGAAAAACTACCATTGAAAAGTCAAGAGTCAAAACTAATGCAAACACTGATCACCATAATGATGACAGCAAACCAAACTATTATTTTCAATAAAACATCAACATCTAAACCTCTGTTAATTCTCAATAAGAACTTTTGTACACATATGACAAAAATAAAGTCGACATGTTTTATAATAAGTGAAGCTGGTAATGCTGTTTTTGGAGTTATTTAATGATGTCGGAGCTTGACGTCAAACAAAGGTTGGGTTTCCACATTCAACCAAAACTTGATGTCTGAGCAACATTTGAATCAATGATAAAAACCATTGTTGATTATTTTCATTGTCGATTTTTTTGTTGTTGCTCCAATGTAAGCACAAAAACAGAAAAGAAAGTGAGTGAGAGACAGAGATGGAGAAGTTTCAGACCAGTCTCACTCCCGTGTGTCTCTTCCTTCCTGCTGGCTGAGGTCATAGGAGAGTGTATGTTGCTCAAAGCTCTCTGCATGATGTATTTTAAAGAAGAGCACTGAAGTGTATAAGTGTGTGCGTGTGTGTGTGTGTATGTGTGTATATCTCCAGCAGGGCCAGACAGACGGTGCAGTCAGAAGGATGCAGTGAACCCTGACTGAGTGCGTTGGTGGCGTTGCCCCGAGGGAGTGTGTGCGTGCATGTGAAGGTATGATGGACGGGGAATAGACAGGGGACTTTGGCACAGTAGGTGAAGCTGCAGGTGATGCAAAGCGGTACGATGGATGTGCCTGATGCCAGTGTGTCACAGGATTGTTGCCTCCTCAATCCCTAAGCCATTGTGTCTCTCCATCACTCAGTGCCTCTCTGGAGCTAAAAATGAATGCAAATGAAAGTATTTTGAATCGTTTTATCCATCTTTACAAACTGCATTGCAGATGTGCTATTTCATAGGTTGAGTACTGCTTTTAGAGCTAGTAAGGTGAGTAAATGGAGTGAGTGATGTTCATTTGAAGCGGAAAATGTCTTTTCTTTTCCCCTGTCTCACTGTTGCAGAGTGTAGTTTTCTTCTTTGACGTGTTTTCTATTGAAGCAGCAAGTTGGGGCAAGAGCTTTTTTAATAGCTACTAAAACTTGAGTTGACGTCACAGATGTGGACCATAATAAGCAACAAAACATGCTTTCGGGGTGCGTTTCCCAAAAGCATTAAGGGCTATCACACCGGAGGAACCTTTTCATAACCCTTTCCTAGAACAATTAGTGAAGTACCCGGATTTTGCCGTGTTTGCACCACAGGATCTAGGAACTATTTTAGTTCTAGGAACTCCTCTCTTACTGCAGAGTAGGGTCTAAATCAGCACTATAGGAACTACCAGTGACATAAGTGTATGTTGATTGGCCAAACGCATGTCAAACACCGGCACCCGGCATTTTTAAAAAGCTGTGTAAACAAATACTTACTCCACGAACATGGAAAACCGCGATAACAGCATTCACCTGTTGTCTGCGGGGTTGTATTCTTTTCTCAGCTTCGATGATATGTAATACTGCAAGTTGTCATAGGAGATTTTGTGTCATTCCATCTCTGTTATCACGAAACCCACGACACACAACAAATGCAGCTCCGATCACAGCGTCTTCCATCCACCGTTTTTTTGATGTTTGTAAATGCCGCGTTTAAAGACGCTGCTGTCGGCTGCATCAGAGTTTCTACTGCCGGTGCGTATGCAACTACGAAAATGGGGCTAGTTCGTATAACTAGTTTGCCAACTATGGTCCGTTGTTAGCAATGTAGTACAAAAAATGCTGAGTTGTTTCAACCCATGTTTGGGTCAAATATGGACAAACCCAACCATTGGTTTAAATTTTTAAATTAAATTTTTAAACTCAGCGGTTGGGTTTCATAAATTCAGTCTTTCTGACTTGGTTTGAACACATGAATAATGGTTTCGGGAGACACTGAATACACTCTAAAAATGCTGGGTTGTTTCAATCCATGTTTGGGTCAAATATGGACAAACCCAACCACTGGTTTAAATTTTTAAATTAAATTTTTAAACTCAGCGGTTGGGTTTGTCCATATTTGACCAAAACATGGATTGAAACAACCCAGCATTTTTAAAGTGTATTCAGTGTCTCCCGAAACCATTATTCATGTGTTCAAACCAAGTCGGAAAGACTGAATTTATGAGTTGAACATGAACATGAATGCCAGCACAATGCCGTAATTACGAGTGTGAACTTTCTTTAGGCCCACAGTTTCTGAGAAAAATTCCAATGCCGAAATTTAGCCCTAAACCTACCCATAACCTATCCCTAAAATCAGAGGGAAATGATAGCACTAATGTTGAAGCACCTAACCCTGGTTGTAAACCTAAACTTGACAAAAACTGTAAACTTGTCCCTCAAATCTGATTGGTTGATTGGAATGTTGTTCCAGGATCAACAAAGATGTGGATCCAGTAGCATGTTGTACTTGGTGAAATCACATTCACCAAGAAAATATGACAGACGCGATAGGTTATAGATGTTTACAATAAAACTGGCTAAGTTGCATGTACAAAATTACAATTACAGTATATAATGATTAAATTTACAGCACCTTCATAAATTAAAGAAAATCCTAAAAAAGCAAAACACACCTAATGCGCATTCTTTATTCGTCATTTTTTGGAAGTAAATTTTCTGAGATTTTGAAGAAAAGTTAAATCGCATTTTGCTCCGACCAAAGTGACATGAACGTACATGACAATTACAACATCTCAGCACATTAATACGAACTTCCCAGGGGGACATGAATTTTCCAATGAACATTCGCAAACAGCATCACAAACTTGTGTGGTTGGCCCTATAGCTCTTGACCTGCAGGCGCTAAAAAGAGAAGGGACATAATGAAAATGCTATCTGCTAAAAGTTGATTAACTTTTAGAACTACACTAGCAAATAGATAATCTTAACAAACATGGAAACACTCCAATTCTGATGGTATCTTTTAAGCTTTCTGACCACAAAAGACCTCCATTCTTCCTTATTATGGACAATTTCACACCTTTAATGCCCCAGACGTACATCACACACTTCACAAACACTGCAGTAATTATACTCTTTATTTGAAGCCTTTTATCAGATTCTAATAGGCTGCTGTGTCTTCCAAAGAAACTCTTGTCCGCCGCTGCTCTTGGCTGGAGAAGTGTGCACCCCTCAGTTACTGTCATAGTGTAATTTGCAGTGTTTTCTGTTCTTCCCACTTCTTTTCCAGCTGAGTTGTCTGATAGCCTACTCTTTGGTACAGTGACAGTAATTATAGGGATGCACCAATCGAGGACATGAAAGCATGTTACATCGAACATTCGCAAACAGCATTGTAAAGTTGTGTGGTTGGCCCTACAGCTCTCGACCTGTGGTTAGAAGCAGTGTGGTTCGAACAGCGGATGTGTGACAAATTTACAACAGTTTCGGGTTGTAAAGTAAACTGTGACTAACTAGCACACCTGAGCAGATGGTAACAAGGGGAGGGACATTATCATTCTAAAGACCATTTGATTGGATAAGAAATTGTCTAAACCCCATTCAAGATGAGTCATCAATATTTTGGTCAATTTTCCTTAGAAAAACTCTGAATATTTTAAATACATTTATGAGTGTTTCTACCACTTTTTTTTTTTTTTTTTGGCACTTTTGGTCCTGTGGATGTTTAGAAAACAAACTCTTTTAAAACACTTTTCACAGTCTCACAAGTTTTTTTTTTTTATTTGCCCACTAATTATGTCAACAGTGAACATACTGTACATGCATAACAGGAGAATTATGTTATTTTTTCTGAAAGCCGTGGGCATTCCCACCACAGTGTCATTTCTACCGTATCTCAAATACTGGGTGATAGAAAAAACTGTGGTGGAATTTTTTTTTTAACATTTTCAACTCACAAGTGACATTTACCTTGGGTGCGTCTCAAGCAGCTCCTTAGTTCAGTATCCAGGGCACTGAATCAGGGAGTCGGCCATTTTAAGGGCTGTCTCAATCGCAAAATCCTTCCAGTGCACTGAAACGTTCGCTCCCTAAAAAGTCCCACAATGCACCACAAAAACCAGGTAGCATCAGTGCTCACTATGTTCCCTTAACGGAAGTTCTGAAGTGCGAAACATAAATCATGTGAGCCAACTCACTGCACATAATAACACACGATAGATGTTTTTTAAAATACATACCATTATTTAATTATATTTTGGCATAAACATACATCACTAGACAGGTAATGAACATAATCTAGCTAACATTTATAACTTATTTATGGCTTGCACGTATGTGTAACAAGCAAAGTATTTATCATAAAGTCCCACTGAAGTGCCATGAAAAGCGCAGCATTATTCAGTGTGTTGGCGTAATTTCCACTGAAACAGGAAGACAGGGCGGGACATATCGAACAGCTCCTCCCCTTTTTTAAAATAGCCAATAGCATGTAGTTTAACTCAGTAAAGCCACAGTTTCCTCATAATCTCTAACCGTTTCTCCTCCTAATATCCTCCATTATCGCTTTAAAATACAGCATTCTGTGCAGAATTTAAATGTGTCCGATACATTTTATGGTTTGCGCTGACTCGTGCATATGATCCGCTCTGTGCTATCGTGTCTCTGGACCGGAGCAGACCATGTGGTGCTGACACTAACGCAAATTCAGACTTCATTCGCCCCCAATGGAAAGCATATTGACACTGTCTGAATCGTTCCCTATCCCTTATATAGTGCACCATGTGCCATTCACCATGTAGAAAATAGTAATTGTGTGAACAAGTGACCGATTTCCGCCTCAGCTTCAGCGTCTATTTATAATGTAGGGGGCGGGACGCTTTAGATTCTAGAGAGGATTTAATTGAACAGAAAATCTGATGAGAAGCTGAAGTGCAACGTGATGTCATTAAAATCATTGATCCATATTGGCGGAAGTGAGAGACTGTAAGTTTTGAACATTTATATCTTCTAAATACAAATTTTGCCAATTGATTTGGAGCACACTAGCTTATAGATAACAGTAAGACTAACATATTCATACTAAAAGCCAAAAAAACTTAAATTCTGATTTCATGGGGACTTTAAATAACATTTAAAAATAATGTCTGAAAGATATCAGTTCTGCTGTTGTTCATAAATACCAGTAGTGATGTTGTACAATGACGTTACAATCATATTATTGTTGAACACGCAGACAAAAACATTTTAGCGACAGGATTGTTTTGTGTGGCTCATGTAATTTTTTAATTGTTTACTTCACACTTTGTTTTGATTACCATGCACTGTAAAAAAATTGGTTTAACTTAAAAAAGTAAGTTGTCTTAAAATTTTGAGTTCATTGAAATTAAAAAATTGAGTTAATACAATGAAGGCGATTGGTTTATTTCAACAGAAACTCAAAATATTATGTTATCTGAACCACATTAATTATCTAAGTTGATTTGACAAAAGAAAAAATGTTGTGATAACAAATCATGAAAATAATTTTTTAGTGTAGTTTCAAATGCAATAGCTAATTCAAATATTATAAAATGCATTTTCACAGTAGCAAATTTCAAATTTCAGTTAAAATTTCAGTTTCAAATAAAAGTCAGTTTTAATTTGATCTTCATATAACAAAAATATTTAATAAAAAAATTAATTAATAATTAAAAAAAAAAATAGAATCTGTTAGTCTTAATATAGTCAACCCATGGGACATTAAAAGTGCCATAATGAAAAAGCTATCTGCTAAAAGTTAACTTTTATAACTATAGAAAATCTTTACAAACATGCACTGAAGGACACACAACTCTAATTCTGATGGCTTTCACCAAGCTTTTAAAGCTTTCTGACCACAAAAGACCTCCGTTCTTCCTCATTATGGACAATTTCACACCTTTAATGCCCCAGGCGTACATCACACACTTCACAAACACTGCAGTAATTATACTCTTCATTTGAAGCCTTTTATCAGTTTTTAATAGGCTGCTGTTTCTTCCAGACAAACTCTTGTCCGCTGCTGTGATGTTAGCAGACTCTTGGCTGGAGAAGTGCGCACCCCTCAGTTATTCTCATAGTGTAATTTTCCACTATTGTCTGATAGCCTACTCTCTGATACAGTGACAAAAACTCTAGGGATGCAACAATCGATCGGTCATCAATCATGACCGACGTACAGCGGCCAGCAGTTCACTGACACTCATGCATTCAGGACTTTTTTAAATTGCAGCACACACAAATTCACACATATGAGGCTTTTCTTAGCGCTCTAAGCAAGACATCACCACTTGAGAATGAAGTGTTGGTCGTTTTCCACTTCACACATTCAAATGCTTCTGCCGGTTTTATTTATAAAAATATAATTGTTAAATATGTAATTGTAACTAACTCCCATTTTTAAGAATGCAATTACAGTAATTCTGTCTGGCCATACAGGCAGAGTAAAAAGAAACTGCAAATGCATATTAAAATGAATCAGAAACAAAGATGCAGAATGTTCTTGGCACAGTTTTCTGATATTTTGTATTTTTCAGCTTCTGAAGTCTGATGGCCTCTCAGCTCCCATGGAATTATGAGATAGCAAAGTTTCCACTGGTTGAACATTTGAGAATCTCAGTGCATTCAGTACCTCATTATAGGTATTGTTTGCCTACTGTTTTATGAATACTGCATTTATCAAGATTTTTGTTTGTTGTGGTAACAGTAATAACAGCAACAACAGGTTAACCTTTGGTGTTAAATATGTATGAACTGTAACATTCCCAAGAGGATAATTATGGTAATTCTGCCAACTCTCTGTACAATCAGAGGCAAAAAGGAATAATAAACTGCAAATGTATGGTATGTTGAAATAAATTACAAACAAAAACAAAGAATCAAAGAGTCATCATGACAGATTCTAAAATTTTAGATAGTAATTAAAGATGGCAGAAAGTGAATCAAGCAGAATCACAAAAATATTGTGAAATATTATTACAATAATAAGTTTGGCAAAGCTGAATTTCAGCAGCCATTATTCCAGTCTTCAGTGTCACATGATCCTTCATAAATCATTCTAATATGCTTTCATCTCAATATGAAAGACGAGGTCTGGATGGAGGAACAAGCCACTGGACCATCAACATAACGTCAGCTTAAATCACTCTTAGGGTATTAATATGTTTCTTATTGTTTATATATTTCAGGGTATGCTAGTCTTATTCATTAAGGTACAATGAAAATGTTCAAACCTCAGGCCTAGGGCGTTTACATAAAAATTCATTGATTTCAATGGGGATGGTGTGACTCAAGGATGTTGAGGAAAATCTCAATGGTGTTGCTTTGTCCAGTGTTACAAAATATAATTCAATTTAATTTTTATTGTCATTGAACAATGTATGAATACAAAGCCAATGAAATGCAGTTAACATCTAACCAGGATACAAAAGAGAGTAGCAATTGTTACAAGTGCAAATATAATATAACCGTGCATATACATACATAATATACACCAATCATGCATAACATTATGACCACCTTCCTAATATTGTGTTGGTCCCACTTTTGCTGCCAAAACAGCCCTGACCTGTCGAGACATGGACTCCACTAGACCCCTGAAGGTGTGCTGTGGTATCTGGACCAAGATGTTAGCAGAAGATCCTTTAAGTCCTGAAAGTTGCGAGGTGGAGCCTCAATGGATCGGACTTGTTTGTTCAGCACATCCCACAGATGCTCGATTGGATTGAGATCTGGGGAATTTGGAGGCCAAGTCAACACCTCAGACTCATTGTTGTGCTCCTCAAACCATTCCTGAACCATTTTTGCTTTGTGTCAGGGCGCATTATCCTGCTGAAAGAGGCCACAGCCACCAGGGAATACCGTTTCCATGAAAGGTTGTACATGGTCTGCAACAATGCTTAGGTAGGTGGTCCGTGTCAAAGTAACATCCACATGGATGGCAGGACCCAAGATTTCCCAGCAGAACATTGCCCAAAGCATCACACTGCCTCCGCCGGTGCCATGTGTTCCCCGGGTAAGCGACGCACACGCACCCGGCCATCCACGTGATGTAAAAGAAAACGTGATTCATCAGACCAGGGCACCTTCTTCCATTGCTCCGTGGTCCAGTTCTGATGCTCACGTGCCCACTGTTGGCTCTTTCGGCGGTGGACAGGGGTCAGCATGGGCACCCTGACTGGTCTGCGGCTATGCAGCCCCATACGCAACAAACTGCGATGCACTGTGTATTCTGACACCTTTCTATCAGAACCAGCATTAACTTCTTGAGCAATTTGAGCTACAGTAGCTCGTCTGTTGGATCGGATCACACGGGCCAGCCTTCGCTCCCCACGCGCATCAATGAGCCGCCCATGACCCTGTCGCCGGTTCACCACGGTTCCTTCCTTGGACCACTTTTGATAGATACTGACCACTGCAGACCGGGAACACCCCACAAGAGCTGCAGTTTTGGAGATGCTCTGACCCAGTCGTCTAGCCATCACAATTTGGCCCTTGTCAAACTCGCTCAAATCCTTACGCTTGCCCATTTTTCCTGCTTCTAACACATCAACTTTGAGGACAAAATGTTCACTTGCTGCCTAATATATCCCACCCATTAACTGTGATGAAGAGATAATCAGTGTTATTCACTTCACTTGTCAGTGGTCATAATGTTATGCCTAATCTGTGTATACACATATAGTGTTGTCAAAAGTACGGACTTCGATACCAAGTTGGTGCTGAAATTTTAAAAATGTGACGATACTAGCATTTGAGGTTATCATGCATAATACAGCGTTTTTAGTCATCTTTGCAGATCCATGTGAATGGGGATCGTTTTGACAATGGTGTCATCTGTGCAAAAGAAAAAAATTTCCATTATACATTGCTGCCATGTAAACATACCCTGAGAACCTCTTTCCTGCAGAGTTTTGCTCCAATCCTGATCAAACACAACTACAGAAGCAAATCAAGGTCTTCAGGACTACTAGAAAGTTACAGGCAGGTGAGTTTGATCAAGGTTGGAGGTAAATCCACATATTAACATAAGCATTTTGGAATTGCAACCTTAACTAAAGTGTGTATGAGAAAAGGGTCCTTGTCTGCTCAGTAGAAGAAATGGTTTAAGGCTATGTGATAATTGATGTCTCTGATTGGATCTGATTAATATTATTCATTGCAGTTGTTTGATGTGATTGCCACTTGAACGCTTTTGCAGAAAGGGGGTATTCACAGAAGGACCTACTCTACCTCTGGCTATACTCCAGAAAACCTCTTCATGCTGAAGTTCTAAGAGATTAAAATCATGGCTCAAATGTTAAAAAGTCAAAGGGATCTGAAACTGCCAGATAACCAGTTTGGGCAAATAGAAGCTTAGAAACTAGAAGTTAGAAACTTTAGCCCTTCAAATCCAGGTCACGAGGTGCCACCAACATGCAGAAACAAACAACAACATTAAAATATATTTAATTGAATTAATTTTGCCAATTAATAATTCATGTTATTTGCACAACAAATATATATATATTTTTTAATAATAATTAAGATAATTAATTAAGATATATATATATTTGAAGGTTAGACCACAAGACATTTTTATAGACTTTAAAATGTTATAAGAGTTTTTCAAAACCAAATAAAACTAACATGATTACATTTCTGAGAACTTGGCACATTTTTTAAAAAAATTTTTAATGATTTTTCCTTTTCTTTATCTTGGACTCTCTTATTTGTCATTGACCCAGAAACATGTCAAACGGTGGATATTCTTTTGTACTGTTTATGCTACCGCATTATTTAAAAAATCTGACACAAAGACCAAAATAATTTGCTTGGCTCAGTAAGTTCAGCTGCTCTAAAGTAAGAGATCTGCATATATAGGACTTGTGGAAAATGGACTTCATTTATGGCCTTTAGAAAAGCCTCAGTTACATAATGACAAACATTAACAGATTTAGTCATAAGTGCATGCTAGCACTCAACAAATGCACCTAATGGGATTCAACAAATAAAAATGGCGTAAATAATTGAGCTCAGAGCTGTGATAAGTGGATGAGAAACACTACTGTGGGGTTTTTAGGGATCCTGAATTTCAGGTTCAGTGCCTTTCAGTTCTTAGGTCATAAAGTGGAAATGACATTTATGAGACTGTATTGCAACATGATTTCAAACAAAATTCATGTTTTTTAGGCTGAAACACTCTTCTGTTCATGGGTGTCATACACACTTATTCCGCCACTGTAATTAGACACAGAAACTAACTGGAGTGCCATTAACCAACATGCACTTTTGTAGCAGAACTGCTGCAAGTCCACTTATGAAGTTACTTGAGGTTTCTTACAACAATACCAGTTGTAGTTTAGGTTTCATTACCATTTCGTGTCCTGTTTTTTTAGCCCTCTCACTAACAAATTCAACTCAAACAATACCTGGTGAGAGGCTCATTTCTAATTGTATTAATTTTCCATAAAGTAACACCCAGATTCCAGATCTCCACTTAATAGTGTCAGTTTAGTGTTTTGGATTCGGACGTTGGAAGTAACCACTGTGTTCAACCATTCCAATTTGTACATATCCATCCCTCAGGAAGTGGGTGGAGACAAGACACACCTAAGAGCAACTGGGGAACTAATCAAAAAACAAAATAAAATAAAAAAGGACTACAAAGATGGCAGACAGAACAGGAAACAGGAAGTATAACAAAAGTTCAGGGACAAACACGGAGAACAAATTAAAGTCTTGTTTTCCAAAATATCAGAACATCCTCAAAACATGAAAAAATGTAGGCCTACTTTAGACACAAAATTGTGCAAAAGACCTCATTTGAAAAGAATAACAAATTTATTTTTAAACTTAAAGGCACAATATGTAAGATTTTTTAATTAATTTATCCAAAAACCACTAGAACAGAGAAATAAGCTATTTTAACCAGGACACGGTTACATCATACCCACGTTACCCTCGATTTCCGGTTTTATTTTGTAGAAATCATGGAAACACCAAAGACGTGTGTTTTATTAGACAGGTGAGCACCTGTTAGGATACATTCATCGACAGAAAACTAATCATTATTATATAGCTCAACACAGTAAGTCTTATTGTTTAAATCTCGTTTTCTTGATTTACCGCGAGTACCATGTTTTACCATAACTAATATTGATCTAGCTTACTGCAGTGTGCTACAAGTGTCTCATAGCAGCCGCCGAGCGAACGCACAGAGTAGCATTATAACAACTTTCAACACACAAATGTATCTAATATGATAAACAGTGCTGCGTTACCTCACATACTCTTGACCAGAAGAAGCAGAATCGGTCAGCTGCGGCATAATAAAAGTTCTGCTGCTCTCGAGCCGTGTGTCGCGCTCATCTCTCATTAGCAATCGCTCTAGCGGCCTCGTTCCGCTCCAAAGGCTCTCGGCCCCACCCTGCTTCATACTACAGTAATGTTAATAATCTCATCCATGATCATGATTTCTGCCCGAGTCCCATCCTGATTATTTTCCACCGGCTGTAGAAGTGAAGACAACACCTCCCATGATTCCGCAAAATCAAGGCGTCATCAAACTACACCTTTGTTTTGAATAAGCGATCTCTAGTGGTGAAAATGTACATACTGTGCCTTTAAAGCGATTTTATTTTTCGAACTCTATTTTCTTATTTTAGGCATAAACCTCTAATTTTGTTCCAATTATTGAAAAATAAACTTAATTCAAGAAATTTTGCTTCTCAAGTTTTGAAGTTGAAAATTTAGGTAACACTTTATTTTGGCCCTCTTTAGACATTCTGCTGACTATAATAACGTTGCATCTAAATGTCAACTAACTCTCATTAGAGTATTAGTAGACTGACTGCTTAATATCTGTTAACTCTTTATTTTCATGGTCCTCCAACAGACATTCTACTGAATATAAGTGACTTTGCAAGTACATGTCAACCTCTAATTCTAACCCCTTATTCTACTGACCCTACCCCTAACAGTCTACTAGTACTCAACTAATACCAATGAGAGTTAGCTGACTCTAAATGTTGCTTTGGATAAAAGCATCTGCTAAATGAACCACTGTAAAAACGCAAAATAGCAAGAAAATCCTGTTTAGTATCATATTTTGACTTTAAAGCTGCATACAGGCCTCGTTGTTTACCCCTTTTCAAGTGCAGCATATCCTTCCACATTTCCTCTCTCTGAATCACACTCTCTAATGTGTCTCTCTCATTTTCTGTGAACAGAGGATTACCGGCATTGATGCCTGGAAAACGCAAGGGCTCATCAGAACTGTTTATGCAGTCGCTTTCTCAAGCTTCACATCATAACAGCTCCAGGGCAAACATCTCCAAACTTTTGACTGGGTCACTGTGAAGAACAGCATTTGAATCTGCTCACTTGTTTGAGAGCTTGCCAAAAATCTGAGAGAGAGAGATGTTCTTCAATTTCGACTTGGTCATGCCTCATAACCAGATTTCATGACTTTAATGAGCTCATTACAGTGTGCTGGCTTCATAAGAGACACAGCTCACATCGCCCAGAGCGCTTCTGAATGGACATCACTGTGACCACCTCGATAGCAAACAGAATTAAACACACAGTGCGCACAGATGTTCGGGATATACACTCATGAATATTAATGCTCATATTCAGACCGTTCACTGATAAACAGATTCAGAGTATTTTTACTGATAATCAAACCATAAGGTTTTTTAAAAAATGCTGTTAAAAATGTTAAAGATGGTTTCCTCACCATGTCATTCCAAAGTTCTTGTTCCAAATTTTCTGAGGTCATATGGTAGTTTTGTGTGATCAAGAGATCGAAATTTGACTAATTTTTCACATATAATCTTCCCTCCAGTAGACTGTGTTAACCAATGTGAATGAATCATGTGGGATTCCCCAAGGATCCGTTTTGGGTCCCATTTTGTTTTCATTATAAATGCTTCCAATTGGGTCTATTTAAAAAAAATAGACCCAATGGTTGTTTGAATGACCTGAAAACTTGGTTGGCTGAGAATTTTTTACATTTGAATGAATGAAAAACAGAGATTATTGTGTTTGCACCCCCAAATACATATGGGTCCCCTAAATTTGATTTAGGCCCTTTATCTATTCATGGTAAATCCTTGGTTAAAAATTTAGGGGTACTTTTTGATGAGTCATTAAAATTTGACAAACAGATTAATGCTGTTCTCAGATCAGGTTTTTTCAATTAAGAACACTGACAAAGGTCAAGCCATTTTTGTCATTTTATGATTTTGAGACTTCACGTCTGGACTATTGTAATTCCCTGTATGTAGGGATTATTCAGACCACTTTGTCTCAATTGCAAATTGTCCAGAATGCTGCTGCAAGATTGTTGACAGGCTCTGTCTTCTCTACATTGGCTGCCAGTCCGTTATAGGATTGATTTTAAGATTTTGTTGTTTGTTTGTAAATCTTTAAATGGCCTTGCACCACCCTAACTTTAAGATTTGTTTTCATACTCACCGTCCAGATCACTTAGGTCCTCTGACCAGAAACTCTTGACGGTTCCTAGGTTGAAACGTAAATTATGGGGCGATCATGCTTTTTCAGTGATGGCTCCGAGGCTCTGGAACAGTTTGCCTTTGAATATTAGAACAGCCTCCACACTGGGGTCTTTTAAATCTCTTTTAAAAACTCATATTTTTTCCCTGGCTTTTTTGTAGGTTCTTATTTATTGATATTTTGTCATTTAATGTTGTGCGGTTAGATGTCTTTGTTGTATAATATTGGTGTGTGAGAATAGGATCCTTATGATTCTTGATCATTCAAATCATTTATATTATCCTTGCTCACCTTTTTATGTATAATAAAAGTGAATGATCCCCAAAGTGTGAAAATGATAAAATATCTCCAAAAAAGTATCCTAAAAGTAGTTTATAAAAGTCATGCATATTATTAAAATTTGTCTGAGGTTATATGGTAGTTTTGTGTGATGAACACACTGAAATGTGCAAATGGGCTCTTTATTCACTGATAATCTTCCCCTCTTGTGGACTGTTAACCACTGTGAATGAATCATTGAATCAGTGAGTTGAACTTGAGAATCGGGTCAATCATTCAGACTATAAATGTTTAAGTATATAAAAGTATTCTAAAATTAGTTTATACAAGTCTTGCGTATTATTGAAAGTCATTTGGAAGTTTTGTTTGATAAACAGGCTGAAATTTTGAAAAACAAAAATGTAATTTCTTGAAAGCTCCAAGCCCTAATTGCAAGAGGGAAGAAGAAAGAAATACAGCATGATGACAGAATAATAATTTTTCAGTGATCTGTCCCTTTAAATGAGCATGGAGTTCAAGCACCTCCAGTCATATAACCGTTACGAAAAGGAAAGTCCTGACCAGCTCACTGTTCTTAATGTGTATTACACTGGAAGAAGTCAGATGACTCAAACTCCATGTGAATCAGCAGCTCTGTAATTGGTCTTAGTGGATTTAGATTTACCAGATAAGTGGTTCATTAAATCAGGCTGCGTTTGAACCCGCTCAATCAGTGGTGCAGTAACGGCCTTCATCACACCGTCTGTGAGTGTAAGATTCACAATTGAGGTAGCAAATGCAATTATCCTGACTGACCCATTAATAACCGCTCCATAATCTTCTGATTCGAGCATTTTCCATCCTCGTGTTCTTTTCCAAAAGTCAGTCAGCGCTTTAATTCAGCCTTTTCCCCCAAGGGAAACAACATCAAAACAGAGCTGGCCATCTGGTGTGAATGTTCTTAAAGATTGATTTATGACCGGCTCCTTAAACCATCAGCACAGCTTTGATCTTTGAACATATGTGATATTTCACGCTCCCTTAGACCTCCTCGTCCACATCAACAACCCCGCCAAACTTAATAACTGTATCGGCACATAATTTTACGACATCTATCTTTTATTTCCTACCCTCTGCCTTCTATTCCAAGGTCAAGTGTCAGTTCAAGGCGACAGAACATTTATACATTTGTCAAATGGTTATTACCTTACACGCCATAAGTGGGGTTTGCTAAGGCAAACATCATTGTTACTGATTGTTTCTCAAACTTAAGGCACTTTTATGCACTTTTTACTTCCCCTCCCTCTTGCAGCAACAGCTCATCTCTTCTCTGATGACGTGTTTACTGGTGTGAGGGCGGGGCAACCTGTCACTCACATGACATCACAGCAATAGCAAACCCAAACGACCCAACAATCCAATCAATTCCCAGTGGACAAAATCAAGTCCCGCCCTAATATACATTTTTTTTCTTGTTTGAGAATCAAATTTCACTCAGATATACTGTATGTCGCACTATCACAACTTTCGTTTCATGCCGATTTAAAAATGACATTTTCTTTCCTCTTTATTATATGATAGTCACATTAAAACTTTTTTATAATGGATGGTTTCATCATTTATTTTTGCTACTTTTCAAATGCCTACACTGTAAAAAAGAATTGTTGGTTTAACTTAAAAAAGTAAGTTACCTGGTTGCCTTAAAATTTTGAGTTCATTGAAATTAAAAATTTGAGTTAATGCAATGAAGGCGATTGGTTTAATCAACAGAAACTCAAAATATTATGTTATCTGAACCACATTAATTATTTAAGTTGATTTGACAAAAGAAAAAGATGTTGTGATAACAAATCATGAAAATAATTTTTACAGTGTATTTTTATCTAGCATTGAATATACAAATGAAAATGTTTATGCATAGATTTTATTGTTTTACTCTTGTCTCAGACCCAGATATTCAATCTTAAACTATGAAAATCCATTATAAAAATGGTAAACTATGATAATCTAAACAAATAGAAAAATAAACAATTTCAGTATTGTCAGGATTATGTTTTGTTTAGTTTTATTTTCATTCCTGTGTGTTTGTGCTTCAGTTCTGTTTAGTCTTGATTGCATCCTAGTTCATCTCCTTGGTTACTGATTATGTTCAGCTGTCTATCAATAAGTTTCCCTGTGTATTTATACTTCCTGTTTCATTCAGTTCATTGTCGGTTCTCGTCTTTCATTTGAGTAGTTAGTGTGATATTTATCCGTGCATACTCCTGTGTATACTCTCCATGTTCATTAAATAAGTTATTGTTTGATATTCTGCTGTCATTTCCTCAACACCAAACTATTTTGTCCCTAATATACAGTAATTGTTTTTTTACTTTTCAAAAATTAGTGTAGGCTACTTGTTTACCAAGGAGACTATAGTGTCTGTGAAGAGATTGATATTTTTGCAACATAAAATGTGTGAAGAGTAAATATCACTTTATCTGATATAATAATTAGATGATATTTTGCATCCTATCAAGATTTAATTTTGTAAAATTATGCAAAGAGTGTGACAAAATTTAATTGTTTGTATTTCAGATAGCCTTAGCAAGACATTTCCACCATTAAATGGTATTAAACATAATGCATAATTTGAGCTAATAATGTGCATCATTTTCAAACAAGCTGTAATTGTCAGAAATGTAATTTCCATCACTGTCACATGCCACAATGGAATGTTATTAAACACAATACATAATTTGAGATGTCTTTACCCAAATCATACTGTATCTAGAAGCCAGATTGAGACTTAAATGTGGGCAACCACCTAGCAACTACCCAAACACCGCATCAACCGCATAACAGCACGCTAAAAACGCTGTTCATCACCGTTAGGCATATAACGCTCGTTTTTTTTTTTTTTTTTTTTTTGGACAATATGGAGATTTACTGCTGCTAATTACCACTGGAGCACCACCACATAAGTGAGCTACTGAATCACTTCCTCTGAGCGTGTCAGCGGCTCAGATGTGTTGATTCTAGCAAATGGAGCTTAGCTTTGTGCTCGGCTCTTTCTGTCCCATCAGGTCTGTGGTTGGCGCTGACCTCACTGGCACTATCTCTCAGGTTAATGTGTGTGATGTGACAGACACAGAGAAGGGACTTTCTCTGAGTCCACACTGCTAAAGAGGGTTCAATCCCAGAGGTAGCAGTCAGCCGACAGGAGTAACAAGGTGAGACTGGATGTAGAAGTTAGATAATTAAAGTAAATTAGTGTTTTCTGCACAACAGTTTGGGGAGACTTTTGTGCCATTATTTGAACTTCTATTTAACACTAGTCTGTTATTGTGGTAATAAAATGGCACATAAAAACAGAAACTGTTGATTTACATGTCAGTAAGATGGCTCTTCCTGTCAGAATTGGCAGTTACTAAATAAATTAACCTGCAATTTGGAATAGATTTGATGTTGTTAGCATAATATGACTGTTAAATTTAAAATATAATGAATAAAATCAAAATAAACAATGAAACACACACACACGTTATTTACAGTTATTAATAGCTGATACAAATGTTAAAAAAATATTTTTTGATACATACCTGCATTATCGTTCAGCTTTACATTTTTTATGACGAAAAAAGCTGAATTAACTTTTAGTAAGTAGACCTACATTGCCATTTTCTGTATACTTTCTGTGTTGCAAAAATACATAAATTTCAACTATATAAACATGGCTATCACAAAACCCCACAATAAATCAATCAATAAATAAGTGATGCAATATGAAAGTAATAATTCACCCAAAATAAAATCATGATATTTACTCTCATGCACTGTAGCTCCAAACCTATGAAACACAATAAGGCATGAGAGGATCCGTATGCATTATTTTATTGTCTTCTTAGGTAATTTGATTGCTTTGTGTGAAAAATGGAAAGAAATTGAAGTTGTTATTCACTCAAAATACGTGAGAACGTGTTTGTTTACATAAGTGCAGTAGAGCGTGTGCGCTCGACACCATATAAGGAAAAAAGGCGGAGTAGAAGAAACTGTACACAAAGTAAATAATTCTTGCTTCTAACGCAACAACTGACAACTACAGAAGTCTCCTGTAAGGATTGTAACTCTCTCTATCAGGTAAAAATTTGGGTTCAATTAACTGTATGTTTTATCATCTCATACATCTATTTTAACCATAAGCCATTATTGTTGTTAAACAAAATTACAAATTACTAGTTTTGATTCAGTATCAGCATCAAAGTGCTATATTGCAATAAAATATAGTCATATAACAATGCTCTCCCACATATTTTGCTATTCTAACTGCTTATTTTCGTTGTTGGTATAAGTAGCAGTGGGTGGAGATAGACAAGAAATGTACAGTTTTACACCATCATATTCGGCAATCCTGCAGCCTTAAAGGATAAGTTCACTTCAGAATGAAAATTTCCTGATAATTTACTCACCCCCATGTCATCCAAGATGTTTATGTCTTTTTTTCATCAGTTGAAAAGAAATTAAGGTTTTTGAGGAAAACATTCCAAGATTTTTCTCCATATAGTGGACTTCACTGGGGTTCAATGGGTTGAAGGTCCAAATGTCAGTTTCAGTGCAGCTTCAAAGGGCTCTACACGATCCCAGATGAGGAATAAGGGTCTTATCTAGCGAAACGATCGGTCAAAATCGGTAAAATTATGTACTTTTTAACCACAAATGCTCGTCTTGTACTAGCTCTGCAATGCGCCACGCATTACGTAATCACATTGGAAAGGTCACGTGTGACGTAGGCAGAAGTACCGCTGTAGGGTGCAATATATTTTATTGCAATATAGCACTTTGATGCTGATACTGAATCAAAACTAGTCATTTGTAATTTTGTTTAACAACAGTAATGGCTTATGGTTAAAATAGATGTATTCTTTCTTCAGTCGAAAAGAAATTAGGTTTTTGAGGAAAACATTCCAGCCAAGGAATAAGAGTCTTATCTAGTAAAATAATCAGTCATTTTTTTAAAAAAAAAACCCAAAAATTTATATATTTTTTAACCACAAATGCTCATCTTGCACTGCTCTGCGCCACGCATTACGTAATCACGTTGGAAAGGTGACATGTGACGTAGCTGGAAGTACCGCTGTAGGGTGAAAAACTCCATCTCATTTTCTCCTCCAACTTCAAAATCCTCCAACATCGTTGTTTTACCTTTTTTTGTAAAGGGCGTTTGACTTAGTCTTTGCACATTCCCTTTGTAAACACTGGATCGGTACTTCCGCCTACGTCACGCGTGACCTTTCCGGCATGATTACGTAATGCGTGGCGCATTGCAGAGCTAGTGCAAGACGAGCATTTGTGGTTAAAAAGTATATAATTTTTATTTTTTTAGAAAATGACCGATCGTTTCACTAGATAAGACCCTTATTCCTCGTCTGGGATCATGTAGAGCTCTTTGAAGCTGCACTGAAACTGACATTTAGACCTTCAACCTGTTGAACCCCAGTGAAGTCCACTATATGGAGAAAAATCCTGGAATGTTTTCCTCAAAAACTTTAATTTCTTTTCGACTGAAGAAAGAAGACATAAACATCTTGGATGACATGGGGGTGAGTAAATTATCAGGACATTTTAATTCTGAAGTGAACTAATCCTTTAACCACTGTAGTGAAACCACCCTTACATTCCCATCCTGTGCCTCCTTACAGTAGCTACCATAACCACTGATTTAGGGATTGGACTAATGTTGTTCCAGGACTAACATGAACCAACAAGATTGGTAAAATTGGTCAAATTATCACCCAACGCTTCGATTGAAGCTTCATTGAGGATGAGGGCTAAAACCATTCTTCCGGCGACACATTGGAAATAATAATTTTAATTTGTATCGCAGCATCTAGCAGCAGCTTGATGCTGATTAATAATCCGAAATATGTAAAAAAAACTTTATGGAGTGTTAAAGCCATAAAGGCTAGTTTTAGAGGTTTGCTATCTACCTTTATTGCAGAATTTATGTAAATGCAGCACATTAGCAGGCGGTGTTAACTCACTCTGATAAACAGAGAAGAACAGGTCATGGAGGAGCACAAAAAGAACAAATTCCATATGTATTCTCTCAATTAATATGATTTTCTAAAACAGCATGTGTAATAATGACATGAGCTGTCACTGCTTGAAATGTCAAGTCCATTACATATAAAATGTTAGTCTGCATACGTAAAACATTCTAGTGCTTTTGCAGTGTCTTAGCTGACTGAATGTGATCTGCAATGTCCAATTTACCTGCGTGCATGACAGAAAATCGACAACCAAATGTACCTGCATTTCCACACGCTGCATGAAGAAATTGATCGACTTGTTTCACTCATTACTGATGTTTGGGGATTTTTAAGTTCAGTAGTTGCTTATACTGTGGACAACAAAATTAAACAGCAAATGCATTAAGTTACTATCATGGGTGGCAGATAGATAAAAAACAACAACTAAGGATGCACAATTGGATATTGGGCATATTATATTAAAGATGTTCCAAAGTAAAAAAGAAATTCATACGGGTTTGGAACGACAGTAGATGACAGAATTTTCATTTTCTTCCATGAATTGTTCCCAACGCTCTGAGATAGAAAGTGTGTTATTGTATTGTGATACGAGTGATATCTGAACAGCATTTCACGCTTCTGCTGGCCCAGACTTATCTGTGTCTGGTGTGTGCTGTCGTGGGCCAAAGGGTAATGACCCAGTTGAGTTGCTCTCACCCTTGACTGGTCCTACCGGGAATGAGACAGCCAGTCAAGAGGTTTGGAGAGAGAAAGTGAGAAATCTGTATAAACCGTTAAATTGAGTTCCAAATGATAGTTCGGGAGGAGCATGTTCATATAATCCCACCAATCACAACACGAAGGGTGTATAAACTGCCTCTTACTGCTCCACACTCAATTTGACAATTCTTCTGACATCCCTCCTTCACCCAGCTCTCTCTTTAATTGTATAGTTTGACCCAGGGGAGAAACTTTGAGCCGGAGTTGAGTTTCATGCTCCGCTGAGGACAGAAAGCCAAACATGTTTACCCTCTTTCATTGCTTATTCCAATATGAAAGTGAACATTTCATTGTCTTGTCTAAAAATGCTCTTTTAGCAGCCATTTTTTCTTTTCTTAGTCTCTCTCAATTTGATTAAAGCTGAAATAAAACTCATTATGCATCTGGCAGTGTTGGGAACAATGTCCCTAGTCTCAGCACGTATTGTCTTTTTGTTTGTATTGCACACATTCAAGGTCTGTTTCCACTCCTCAAACTGAGATAGTTTCAGGGGGCACAGTAAGTATTATTAAATGAACAGTTCACCCAAAAATGTACATTGTCAAGCTCATGTCGTTCTAAACCGGTATGCTGTATTTTTTAATTGAACTCACAAGACATGTAACTATAGGGGAGAACCGGGATGAAAGTAACGCAATTTTCTCAGAGCCCTGACTACATTTGCATTTCAAGTTATGACAGCACGTTCAGCACGCAACCCTTGACAGAGCTGCCAAATATCATGTGATTTCGTCATTGTTTCCCGCGGTTAGGTCCGGAAAGCAGTTTTCGAGTACGGTAAATAAATTACTGAAACGGTACTTTTTTTCTAATTACAAGTTGTGTTTCTCGTTTCATGTGTCACAATAATGATCAATATACCTACTATTTTCCATTTCCAAGGACAATTTATTGTAACTAAAGCTTCAAAAAGCACTTAAAAATTGAACACCATAAAATAGGCCTAAGCCTAGTGGATAATCTTCCCTTCCATTTAAACTCTAAACACTCTAGATAGATAGATAGATAGACAGACAGACAGACAGATAGATAGATAGATAGATAGATAGATAGATAGATAATTTTATTGTTACAGTAATAGATGGTAGGCTAACATGTGAGTGTCTTTATGAATGAGTCATTGAATCATTTCATTCAATTCGGACACAGTTCGCAACAGTTTATTTGGAACTATTTCCGTTGTTGGAAGGACTTAATTTGACTAGATTTAGTAGTAGCCCCTCTTATGGATTCAGTGAGTTCATTCGTCAGACAATTCAAACCAGTAACGAGTCTTTTTGAACAATTCATTCAAATAACCGGTTCACAAGAGTCGTATTTTACCGATCGAAGCCCTCAACGCAAATTCACTAGAGAGACGTCATTTCCTTGCGATAATTTTTGTATCGAAAGACATTCAATTCAGACAGCAAATACATTCACAACTCGAGGGCTCGAAACACGGGGCTCGAGTCATATTTTCTCCTTTAAATATGAAATAGCTGCGTGGAAAATACACGGAAGGAAGAAAGTCAAACAAATCCGGAACAACATGACGGTGAGCAGATGACATAATTTTCATTTCTGGTTCAATGATCTTTTGGAGTTTATAGGAATGATGAGATCTATCTATGAAATGAAATCTAAGGCCTGTTTACACCTGCTCACTAATGCGTTTTCTCTGATCGGATGGAGAGACGTCACGTTTCCTTGCGTTAATTTTGCGGTAGACATTTTTTTTTTTTTTTTTTAATCGAAAGACATTCAATTCAGACAGCAACTCGAGTAAAGTATGATTTATTGTGCAGTTTAGATTTAGCAGGAAGTCATATGGTGCTTTTCTCCTTTGATATGAAATAGCTGCGTGGAAAATTCACCATTTCATGAAAGAAAGAGCGTCAAACAAATCCGGAACAACATGTGAGTACATTACATAATTTTTATTACTGGTTCAATGATCTTTTGGAGTTTATGGGAATTATGAGATCTATGAAATGGAATCGAGATGAAATCTATAGGACCTGTTTATACCTGGTCATTAAAATGACCTGGATTTAAAAATCTGATCACTCAAACCACTTCAGGAGGTGGTTTGAGACGATGTAAATCTTTCTTGTAAACAACAATACCTGTAGAAATGTGTTGTCAAAAAGAGCATTTTGGCATATGAAAGTACATTATACGTCGATTCTTTATTTTTCTTTTTTTCTTTCTTTTTTTTCCTTTCTAGAGAAGTTGAAAGAGTGTTTATTTGGCTGCATCACCTGTGAGGTGTATGTTTTTACTGTAATAAGCCTGTGGAGGAGAGCTTCCATTAAGCATTACCACATGCTGTAAAGCTGTCAGCCTGCCTCTGTTTTATGGCTCTCTAAATATGGCTGGCCCATTCCTGCTAACAGCCCAATGAGGCCGTAATCACTGCCTCCATGTTCTGGTCTTATGACAAGGCTACTGGCCCTTTTTACTGGCTGCTGCAAAGTCTCTCTGCTTTATTTACCACCTCATAAAGCATGCGGCCTGCCCACAAGAGCTGAGCTCGCACACACATTTATGGAAATAAATGACGCAGCCTTCATTATGGACATTATGGTAACATCAAAGTAGAGTCCATTTTTAGTATAAACAAGATAATGGAGATTAGCTCAGTTTATTCTACCTATTCTGTTTTGGTACTGAGAATCATCACCAGCTTTCGAACATACTGTTTTTTGCCTACTAGGGAAGTAGGATGAAAGAACTGACTCTTAAGAGTCATTTGTGGTGAACTGAGCTTCACTAGCCGTGCTGTATATTTGAGTGTAAGGAAAAAAAGAAAAGCGCTTTCTTATTATTTTGGACTTATTTTCATGAGTGGAAGTAAGACAAACTTTTCAGTAAGTTGTGAGATGTAGATTCAGTGGTGGATTTAGTGAGTTCACTCGTCAAAGCAATTCAAACTGGTATTTTTTGGTAGTTTTTGAGTCTTTTTGAATGATTCATTTAAAAGGGTCATGAAAGTTGCATCAAAGTTAAAGGGGTGGCTGATGATTTCACTTTTTTAACTTTAGTTAGTGTGTAATGTTGCTGTTTGAGCATAAACAACATCTGCAAAGTTACGACGCTCAAAGTTCAATGCGAAGGGAGATATTTTCTTTTACAGAAATCTGTTTAAGGACTACAACAAATGGCTGGTAGGGACTACAATGAGTAGTGACATCACTAACCCTAAAATTTACATAAACCCCGCCCCCGAGAACACACAACAAAGGGGGTGAGGCCATGTTGGGCTGCTTTAGAGAAGAGGAAGAGTTGTTGTAGTAGAGTGTTGTTACCATGCTGTCATTTTACACCGGACTGCTTCACAAACGATGGTCAATTTGGTCAAACTTCTTCCTGAGTCTCTCCATCAGTGTCCGACTCCGGTTTGAACAATGTAAGGCTGAACACCGTTACTGACAATCCTCATTTTGGCTGCGTGAGATTCTCCAGCTTTGTTGTTGTTGAACAACCGAAGCGTGAGCTGTTAAAGCTCCGCCCTCTTTTGGAAAGCGAGCCGGGAGCAGCAGCTCATTTGCATTTAAAGGGACACACACAAAAACGGCGTGTTTTTGCTCACACCCAAAAAGGGGCAAATTTGACAAAAGACAACATCTTTTGCATCGAATCCCAAAGTGTAGTGAATAAATACACTTGGATAGCTTTGAGCATATCAGTATGTGAACATTGTGCTGTCAGACAGGACTGACCCACCTGCAGGCTTTTCTCCCAGCATGCTCAGTCAGCATGCAGGTCAGTCAATCAAACGTGCCAGTCACATGCCATAACTGTTGGAAGCATCTCTAATCACACCGGAGAGGTTTCCACTTGACCTGCTCGCACAGATGACGGTGATTTTCTCAAGTGTTTGGTTCCTTTTGCATGAAGCCAACTGAGCCCACAGAGAGGCAAAGAGAACCGTGCACACTCCCAAATTGCTCCCATCAGCACCATGGCGGCAAGTCTACGTTTATCGCATGTAAGAAAACTTAATTGCATATTTCATGAAGTGTGATTGAGATATTGTGTGAAAAATGACGTTGGGCTGCCACTTAGGAAACCTGCGACACAATCTGAGAGGTGACAAACAGAAAATTGCTGCCTTTTGAGCACAGATGTGACATTTCATACATGCATTTAGTGTGAAATGTGTACTTTAAATATATTTAAAGTTTCCAGTGTGTGAGAGGTTACATGGTGCTAATTATTTTTAAAAAGTGAAAAGAAAAAAAAAGTAAAACAGGGATGTTTGAACTAGTGCTGGTTCAAAAATTGAAAAGTACATGCATACTTATGTCAAAATAGTCAGTGGCGTCCAGTTTTTGAGAAATTGGAGAACACATCAAATCTGAGATCCCCCCCCATTTATAGTTTAATTTTTACATTTAGACCTTTGCCATCATATAACACTTATTTATTTTTGCTAATTATCATTTCAGTATTTTATTTTTCAATAATAAATGATATTATTATTATTATTTTTATTTTTTTTCATAAACTTAAGGATTTTTAATAATTTAACACTGTTAAATGTAATCTTTAGCAAATATCGAAATGAAATGTATTAAGAAACTTTGTATAATAGTTTACTGATGCCTTTGATGAATTTTCATAAAATTTTGTTCTCAGCAGCAAAATGTGATTGCAACTGTATGCATGTATGTGTGTATATATATATATATATATATATATATATATATATATATATATATATATATATATATATATATATATATATATATATTAGTTGTAGTGTTCATCTTGTTGATAAGCTCTGTTGTAATGGAGGAAGCATAATATAAATTATGCCAACATAAATCAATAAATCTTCTTATTATTGCAAAATAAACAAGTCCTGATCACCCAGTCTCAGTTTATTTTGCAATAATAACCGTCTGACTGTAAATTAAGCCTTACTCTTTCACTTCTGACAATATGAAAAGATAGTTTTATACACATTGTCCTGTTGGCTGAATGAAAATGGTTTTTAATCTGCAGAGTGCTGAGGGTGTCTGGGCGGTTGGGTGTTGACATTTCAGTTTAGGGGCCAAGATGTGCGGCTGAGGTGATGAAGACTACATTAGTGGAGCGCGGACCTTCTCACTGAGGTTCAATTAATCACGGCCCAGAGCCACTTGAGCAAAGCAAACACATTGTCGGGTGCGCACCGCCTTATGGTGTGCCAGATGTGGGGAGATTAACTAAGGCACCATATTAATGTAGGAAAGATGCATTTGCACACACCATAATACTCCCATACTTCACAGTTAAAACCAGAGCCGCCCTGATTTGAATATAAAACACGCAGAGGTTGCCATGTCTGCAGTGTAGGCATAAAAACGGTCCCGGCGGAGTTGAGAAATGGTTTCTTGACAGTGATACATATGCTCGCTGGTCTGACGTTCCTTTTGATGTCCTTTGGGCCGAACATACAGTCGGGACGTACTGTAAAATTTTCCAACACAACGAACGGCACAGCGTGAAGGATCAAATGTAATGGATTATTTCAACATCAGATGCGTTCCCGCCACGCTCCAAGGAGAGCGGCTTGAAAGCTGGAGAATTGAGCCGCCTGGCACCTGAGCTGCATCGGAAAGCAGCAGCATGGGCTCACAGAGGAGAGAGGATATAAGACGTATATAATCTTCATGAAATGACTCGGAATGTATTTGAAACAGTTCATTGCCAATAGGGGAATTTTATAAATACCGCTGTCCATTTATCATTTTTGCACTCCAGCAGCTCTGAGATATTTCGTTTTCATCATGGCTGTTAGACCATCTGTCATGGGTAGAAAATTTTAATTGACAACAAAATTCTGTGCCAAGTTGGAAAAGTGTAAACCAATCATATTTGAACTATCATATTTAATGCATGGCTTTCTTCTCTTTCCACTGCATCATTAACGTGATCAGTAGTTTCCTGTTGTGCACGATACTAGCTTTGTCTTCTGCACACTTTTGGATTGCTCATGGTCTTTAGGAAGTCAAAGGAATTTTAAAGACCCCACCACTGGTGGTGAAAATCAATTTTTTTAAAGAGTTATTTGAAAATTCTGTTATTAATTACTAGGGGTGAAACTGTTCTCGGTAAAAAATCGAACCGTACCGTTCTGCACACTTGGTTCGGCACGTACTTGCACCGCGGTTCATCTCATATCTGACGACGCATACGCATCTATAATATGGTTCGTAGAAAATAAATAAAACAGACAGACAGAGTAAGGCTAATGTATGTTTCTGTCGATGGATACGCATTCTGGCTTCCCCTAAAGTGCCGTATGCTTTATATGAGCAGTCATATCGCCGTTATCACCCGGGTGTTGATAGCGCGCAAGCACAGGTGAGACCTGCACGTTGCTATCTGCGTTTAAACTAAACTCATTTAAGCCTTGCCAATTTAAACATTCGAGTGCAAGGCGCGAAAGAGAACTTACGCGCGCGCTGTGAGAAGATTTATGCACTCATCCGAAGCGCGCACGCGGAAGCGAGTGTACAGCGCTCAAATATTGAGGTCTCTTTCAAGTCTTGTGCTTGAATGGACAAATTCACACAAAATGATGTCAAAATGCCCGTCTTGGCGAGTATCCTAGCAAGCATAGTCGGTTATGTCTTAAGTGAACTTATACACTTGAAAGAACGCATGTGTTCAGTATCAGTGTTCTGATCTGTGTATTATGTCTTAAAGAGACAGCAGCACTTGCATTCCTGCTGTCTGAATGTGTTTTTAATGTTAATCAAACAACAAAAGACAAGGAAATAACTCATTGCTCATGACTGAATAGTAACTTAATAATTAATAATGATTGATCTTTATTTAATTTATACAGTGAAGATTACATGCAATGTTGTTTTACATTTTATTAGCTACTTTATTCAGTTTCTGTACCTTAAAACTGGATACATGAAAAACCTGAAAAGCTTTATTTATTTGTATCTTTGCTTTACTGTATTTATTTGTGCTGTTTGATTATTTGTTCTTATTTTCTTTTTTATTTGACAGTTGTAATTTTTTACCTGAACATAGCACATACTGAACCGTACCGAAACAGTGAGCCTAAAACCGTGATACAAACCGAACCGTGAGTAATCTGCACCGTTGCACCCCTATTAATTACTCACCCTCGTGTCGTTCCACACCCGTAAGACTTTCATTCATCTTCGGAACACAAATTAAGATATTTTTGATGAAATCTGAGAGATTTCTGTCCCTCCGTTGATAGTTACGCGACTACCGCTTTGACGCTTCAGAAAGTTCATAAAGAGATCGTAAAACTAATTCACATGAATTGAGCGGTTTAGTCCAAATTTCTGAAGAGACTTGATCGCTTTATATGATGAACAGATTGAATTTAGGCTTTTATTTGCATATATAATAAATACATAAATAACATGCATATAAACATTCATCAACTTACACATCAGTAAATGGAAGCTCAAGCAAATTTGCTTGATGCTTGCGAGAACCAATGAGGTTCATTCTCATGTGTTACGCAGCACATTTGAGCTTCTGGAAGAGGTTTGTTCTTGCACGTGAAGCAGGTTTGGTTGAGCTTCTGTGATATAATGTTTCATATTGTTCGGTATCGATAATTATTGAAAAAAATTGAATAAACTTTTTTCAAAAAAAGAACAGTAGAAAAAGAAAGTTTGAATTTAACCAATTCATTTTTAATTAAGGCAAACAACAAATAATTTTAAATAAAAAAAATAAAATGTAAACAAATTTTTCTTATAAAAAAGCTGCACGATTCTGGATAAATTGAGAAACTTTTTTGTTTTGTCAAACTAAGATCTCGATTCTGAATGAGAACTAAATGAAATAACGTAATTTATTACTAGAGGTTCTGACAAAATATTAATTGCTGCAGTCTATTTTAAAATTTTTGATTTATTTGAATTAATTATTTAAAAAAAAATCTGTTTGGTTGTATGACTCAATGACTCACTCATAAATACTCTTGTTTCATTACTGGATGAATCAGTGTATTTGAAAGAATTTGTTGAATGAAGATTCAATGTCAAATACATTTTTTAACACTCACTTGTCGCCACCTGGTGGTGAAACAATGTAATCGATAAATGCGTCGTTTTCAGCACCAAGTTTCTTTCAGAAGCTGATTTGCTATATTTTGATCGATAACATAAACATTAATATTTACATCTGAACTATAAACTTTTATCTCAGTATTTCTGTGATAATTTGAATATATAAAGATACTGTGTGGTTGAAAACACTTTGCAGCTGTTTATACCGACATGACAACTGCTCTCTCAAGACGAACTTTGAAGTAGATCAACTGTAAGACGTAAGGAAACCATGAAACTGCCACACTGACAAGCTGATGTGTACTTTTTTATTCACAATCTTCTCGTCGCCGGCAGGTACAGCACTTATTTTCATGTGTTTGTGTGTTCTGATCTCACGTGCCGATTGCACAACTGAACTCCACAGCAACTTGTTTGCGTGACCTAGGGACGGAGCGAGCTTGAGAGTTGGTCATGCAACCGAACTTCATGTCTGTTTACATTTTTAACGTATTTAAGTGAAACAATATCGAGAGTTATATCGAACATTTTTTCTATCGTTATCGATTAAGACGTACCGTCGATAAATACCGATACCGTTTTATCGCCCAGGCCTACCACTCAATTCATATAGATTAGTTTTAAAATTTCTTTAAAATCTCTCTAACTTTTTGAAGCGTCAAAGTTTCGATTGCGTAGCTGTCTATGGAGGGACAGAAAGCTCTCAGATTTCATCAAAAATATCTTAATTTGTGTTCTGAAGATGAACGAAAGTCTTACGGGTGTGGAACGACATAAGGGTGAGTAATTAATGACAGAATTTTCATTTGTGGGTGAACTAACCCTTTAATAATTATAACCACTACGAAGAGCTGTGCACGCACAAGTGACAGGATTTTGGATGTACAAGCACCACTTGTACACCATCGCTTCGCCGCTACTAGAACTACCACCGATTTGCAGCTTTTCGTGTGTCTCTGATTGAAAACGAACTAGAGACTTGTGTTTTCCTTGTCCCTTGTGAAATCTTTATGTTGAAATGGTTCCGCCAGCCCAATTTATCAGCGGCCCACCGGGAATTCTTCCAAATCTTCCGATGGCCACTCCGGGCCTTTACATATATTATATAATATAAAACAAAATTTGCATTTGCATTTTTTTTTTTTTTTTTTTCCGTTGCAGAATGAAAAAAAAAAATCAGAAAACATGCTTTGTATGCTTTTATTTTAGTGCAGTTTTATCAATCAATAAAATACCAAGTCTTTCACATGCATCTCAAAGATTATATTATGAGTGTGAAGTGGGGCGTGACACTACAGTGTTTTGCCCGGAGAGGCAGTTGAGCTTGTGCCGGCCTGAATCCACTTGACTGGGAATTGCGCTTGAGGGTGAAACTTCCCTGCACATATTTCACACCAGGGTCAGGATTGTTATGTGAATTTGCTGCATGACTGTCAGAAAGGTTTGTTTGAAAGTGACTTCTGTGTGAGCTGTGCTTCATACATCGCTACACTATTGAAAATGAATAATAATTGATATTATTTGCCCCCAAAAGTTTACTAATGTGACTGCACCTTCAAGTAAAATTAACACATTCCTCTTGCATCTTGAAAAACATATTTAAATATATTTTTTGAGTTTATATATTATTTTCTACACATTAATTATAAGTTCATAAATATTCATAAAAATTCAAAAACATGTTTTTCAGTAGTCACACCTCATGTCATTTTACAACCTAAAGAATCTGTCAGGCGTTTCCTCACTAGGAATATTTTAGTTAAGTTAATCAGACTGATGACTATTTTCTGCTTCTTCTTGGGTTGTTTTGCTTTGCTGACTTTTTTTAACCCCCTAGCATTCATGTAAAATTTGCCTAAAATGCCTAAAAAAGGCATACCCAAAGTAAACTGCATGCTGTTCTTGAACCATTTGGAGTATATGCATGTTTTGGTCTCTTTTGAAAGGTATGTGTACTGCGAGTGGTACATTGGAACACTAAAAAGTTAAGCGAGCCCATTGGTTGTGGTGCTACTGGTAAAGTAAATGAAATCCCATGGTGCAACAAAATCCTTGAAGCATAAATAGTGTGGCTTATCAGCAGCGTACCACGCTTGTCTAATACGACTGTGTGCATGGACTGGGAATTGCCTGGTCAAGGTAACATTAGTAGTAGTAGCGAACATTCAAGAGCAGATATGATTCAGATCATGGGTAGTGTACTAGCACTAGGTATTGTTGGGCATTCATTCAGTTCAGTTTGATTTCAGCTGGTACAAAGAGCATAAAAGTAAGTCGAGCACTATAACGACTTGAAATTTCATTTTTTTTGCCAGTGTCTGGGAGGCATCTGTGTAGAGAAGATATGTTCATGGGTGACTGCTTTTCAACCTTTAATCAGAATGTCTTCATCCACTGTGAGTTTGTCACTAAAAATCTCACTTAACACTGATATTTTTGACCGAATGCCCAGTTTTTAGTCTGCAAGGTATTGGAGAGTGGGATCAACGGCTTTCCCATGACCCCAGACTCACTTGGATCATCACTGGGCTGTTTTAAGACATTTTCATTTGTGTGCTTTTCTTTCTTTTTTTTTTTTTTTGAACATGATAGTGAAGTTGTATTTCTGTAACCTTTATCATACCTTGAAATTGAGTTTTGTGAAAGGCTTGTGGAGATTATATTTCATGGTAGGCTGACTGGATTTGATCTGCTTCAGTGTATTAAATGTGTCTGGTTGCTCTCTTATACCAATTTTATTAAAGCAATAAGTCATCCATGCTTAAAATCCCTTCAACAATGGTAAAATCACTGTAATGCACGTCCTCAAGTGACTAATTTTTATGTAATAAAACAGCAGCAACAGCAGTATCATTAAATCCAACAATATTAATTTTCTTAATTATAACCATTAGCATATAATGGTTCATGGTTGTGACTTAAGTTTGTTGCCCAGCCCTATTTGTTTAAACAGTGAGAGACATCTAAGCTTACGATACTCCTACATAGAGGTCGACCGATATGGGTTTTTCTCTGGCCGATGCCGATATTTAGAAATCAGGGCAGCCGATGGCCGATATATGATGCCGATTTTTTTTTGGCCGATATGTTTTCCCCCTTCATCTCATAAAATCTAACAGTTAAGTAATAAGAAGTTATACAGAAAATTGCTTAAATTAAACATTTATTTAACAACACAAGCCTCTCCAATCAGTGCACTAAAAATAATTTATACGTTTATAACAGGTAATCAAAAATCTAGACTGTCAAATTAACTTAGTAGTAGCCTAATTCATAGTAATAATAATACATGGCTCAACTTTTTAAGCACCTTCTCAAAACTATTCTGAAGCATGCTTCTGTACTGTAAGTTAAATAGCCATAATCTAAGTGATAACAAAAATAAGAGTTCACCCATTTTACACAGCCTGCTGCTCATAACTGCATCGAGTGCACTGGCCACGTCGTGGAGGCTGTGTTTCGGACCCACAGACACATTTACTGAGGAAAGTTAATATGCACGTTTTAGCCAGAAGTTTCGTCTGAATTGCACGTTTCTACTTTCACATGCATATAACTTGTTGCACTTATGATAAACATGGTCGCCATCAATTCTAGTAGGCTACAACATAATTACTCTGTTTTCCCCTGCCATCGTTAGTTGAAGCTGTGTGTCAACAAGGCACGGCTGCAGAGTGTGAGTTGCTCCGTCTCACACACAGCCTCAGAGGGAGAGAAATTCTCCAGTAACGTACAGAAACAGATTGATAACGTCAGAGTTTATCTATACAACACAGGCTTGTATAATACTTTAGCCGCTGGGCTCGTTACCTGTAGCCTAAACTACTCCTGGTTAAAGGATCAATCGGTCGACCTCTACTCCTACATTATACGTCATACATATTACATACTTCATACTTCAGAAGTTACTCATTTGCTGCTAGTCAGCTTGCACAGTACGTGTACGGTCGTCCGCCCGGAAGCTAGTTATTTAAATTTATAAAGTTTTAAATATAAATATTTTTCTTACAAAAACGCATCACTTCGCTTCAGAAGGCCTTATTTAACTCCCTGGAGCCGTGTGGATTATGTTTTATAATGGATGTATGCATTTTTTTGGGCCCTCCCTTAACAACCATTATAAAGCTTGGAAGAGCAAGGATATTTTTAAATGTATCTCTGGTCTGAAAGAAGATAGTCATATACACCTAGGATGGCTTGATTTTCATTTTTTGGGTGAAAAAGGGACTCACTTTTGATATGTCCCACCCAAATTTCATTTGGAATTACACCAACACATGGTAAATTGTGATTACATGAAGTCTTTAAGTCTCCATCCTCTTCTAATGTACTTCCTTTTGTAGTGCAAAAGCATAAATAAAGATAGTTTTCAGTTCAGCTGAGAAATGTGACAATTTATGTGCAAGATCCTTAATTTTCAGGCACGATTAATATGCAATATTCTTGTTAACACATGGATCTTTCCGCTGATATTTCCTTCAAATAGCAGTAGTTAAGCTATTTGGAGTCATTCAGCCGTGTATTAGCTTTAGTAAGTGACATGCCTCAGCACCTCTGTACGGTGTAATTGAGTGTAGTGTAGAATGACAGCTAGCCTTTGCTTAATTTCTAAATTATGGGGTCCCAGAACAAGGAGCAGTGATGGATATGACAGGTTGGTGGGGGAAGTAACTGAAAAAGAGCCCATTAACAGGTGCATTGACATACAGTAGCATTTCTATATAGTGGTGAAGAATTTCCCTGATGACTGCTTTGCTACGTTAAATCTTAAAAACTATTTTTTTTTGATGTATTTATTCATTTTTATTTGGAGAGTTTGCTAGTTTGCTAAAGACAACATTAGGGTACAACGGGGCTAAAGCCACACCTTAAAGGTGGACTCAGTATTATTTCAAATACACTGTTTGGAAGTTAGTCGGGCTGATGCCAACAACAAACGTGTAACCAATCAGCATTGGGGGCGTATGACGGTCGAGGAGAGAGAACGAGCAAGAGGGAGATTTGAAAATAAGAAAAAACTGCAGAACGAGAGATGGGACACAATACAAAAGAGCTCAAAAGAATATCACTGGAATGAAGGTTTATGACTGGGCAAGTGCTTTAGGACCCGCGTTTCTATTAGAAAAGCTTTCCAGCGCTGGAGAGAGCTAAGTGGGAAGGCCTGAAAACAGACGCAGAGGCTGCTTTGATTCCTTATCATGTAAGTAACACTGGGTTTTCTGGTTTGTATTTACTCTTGTGTACTGTACGTTCATTTTTTGTGCTTCCTTATCATTCGTTCATCATCTGCGCTTTATTTCTCGTGGAGCATTTTGTTGTGCGTCAGCTGTGACATCCACTCGCATTGCGTGTGTAACAGCGGCCAGATAGTGAGAGATTTGCAGTTAAACTACTGCACACTAACTACTGCTAGAGAATGAGGTGTTTAGCGACATTGGTAGTGCATTCGCCTCACATGCCAGCAGCGATCGGGCCGGGGTTCGAGACCGACTCAGAGCAGGGTGGTTAGGATTGGTGTTTGAGTTTTGGAGGCGGAGCAATGAAGAGAGGGGTGGGTTTGTTTGGGTTGATTTCAAATATCAACAGTGTTCAACAACGAATTTGAGAAATCGCATACAGCACCTTTAAGAAAAAATGTGCTTTTCACTATGCCCATAATGTATTATAATAATGTATAATGTTTTTGTTCAATAAATATACTGTCATTAAATTGTTAATATAAAACCTTATTTTTCAAAATACAGAAACAAAATTATTTTGAAAAGTAAAGATTCTGAAAGCATTGAAGACCCCATAATAATTTAATATAGATTTACAGTAGTAACAATAAATATTATTTTATTAAATTATATGATTTAATAACATATTTTAAATATGATGGTTTCATTATAAATATGTGATTATTATCTCTTAAGGTGGATACCCAACTTAATATATGATATTTACCATCTGTATCTAACCATGTCATGTCAACAAATGGAAGACTCAGTCAGCTGTTTGTCATCATGTTAATTGTGCCTTTCGCCCCAACAGCAGTTGCGCTTTTTACCCCAAATACCATACTTTTACATATTCTTCCGTTATTGAAAAACTGTTGCTTTAATTACCTTGAACAAAACTGAAAATCATTAAGATATTCAATAATTTTAGCGATTCTCATTTGCTACTTAAATCTGCAACATTTTAAAAAAACATTAAAGGGATAGTTCACCCAAAAATGAAAATTTGATGTTTATCTGCTTACCCCCAGGGCATCCAAGATGTAGGTGACTTTGTTTCTTCAGTAGAACACAAATGATGATTTTTAACTCCAACCGTTGCCGTCTGTCAGTCGTATAATGCATGTCAATGGGAACTCCATCTATAAGAGTCAAAAAAACATGCACAGACAAATCCAAATTAAACCCTGCGGCTCGTGACGACACATTGATGTCCTAATACACGAAACGATCGGTTTGTGCGAGAAACCGAACAGTATTTATATCATTTTTTACCTCTAAAACACCACTATGTCCAACTGCCCTGCACATCCGGTTAGTGAGGTCTGATCGCGCTCTGACAATGGAAGTGATGTCTCGCACTCATTGAAGCAAAGCGCGAGAGATCACTTCCGTCATCAGAACGCGTTTTTTGACCTCACTAACCGGATGTGCAGGGCAGTTGGACATAGTGGTGTTTTAGAGGTAAAAATTTTTCGGTTTCTCACACAAACCGATCGTTTCGTGTCTTAGGACATCGATGTGTCGTCACGAGCCGCAGGGTTTAATTTGGATTTGTCTGTTTATGTTTTTTTGACTCTTATAGATGCCATTGACATGCATTATACGACTGACAGACGGCAACGGTTGGAGTTAAAAATCATCATTTGTGTTCTACTGAAGAAACAAAGTCACCTACATCTTGGATGCCCTGGGGGTAAGCAGATAAACATCAAATTTTCATTTTTGGGTGAACTATCCCTTTAAGTATCAGATCAAATTAGCACAGAATGAACTTTGTGCTGCTGCCAAATTTCTACGTGCATCTTGAAAAGCGGATGTTGTGGAAAGTGCTACGGCAAGTTTTTGTGCCATCTAGTGGTTAAGAACAAAATAAAATCAAAGGTGCCTTTTACCCTGGGGTGCTTTTAGCCTCATTGTACTATTAATCGTGCATGCTGTAAACAACTTAGCAAAAGCATAGCAATGCACTAAAAAACACTCTGTACGTATGTACAGATCATGGTATTAGGCGAATGAGGTAGGGGGTCCACTAAAATAGATTCCAGATGCAATTCTGTAGCTGCAGGATCTGGCTTATTCCGGCACAAATTAAGTCCCGCTGCTAGACATGCTGGTGTAAAATATAAATGTGATTTGCTGCTTTCCTTTGAGTTTTAACTTTGTTTTTCTAAATGTTAAGAATATCCTCTGCAGTGCTTCTATTGATTCCTGTATTAAAGTGGTCACTCCATAGGGTTACATTTACATTTTTACAAGGATCGTTAAATTGTCGAATTATTGAGTGTAGCTAGCCGAAGTTGCTGGACACTGACAAGCTCAATTTCAGAGCAGTGGTGGATGAAACTGCATTTGGTGCATCTGTAGACATATGGACAGAAGCAGTGATCTTGGGTCCTACACCCTTTTACAAGCAGTCCAAAATAATTAAAGAACCCATGAAATCAAATCTGGTGTTTGGTGATTGTTAGTCCATGTCTATTAGCTCTGTGTTACAGATGCCTCACTAATTAAAATACCTGATTCAACTTATCAGCTTGTTAGTGTGTTAAAAACGGAGACATCTAAAACATTCTGGCAGGTGGGTGCCGAGGACTGGAGTTGAGAAACACTGTATTAGATCTTATTATATGCATTCAAAAATACATTCAAATGCAATTCATACACATAATGACTTGAATACTCATCTTCTACTATATTATGAGCATGTTTTTATAAAAAATTTATTGATATTTTTTGGGAGACAAATAAAAATGTATGGATAATTCAGCTGTCTTGAAATAATGCCTCATTAAGATTAATTTTTGAGAAATAAATTTGAAAGAATCTAAAAAGTAAATAGTCTGGTTAACAGCCAACCAGAGTGATCCGTTTTACTGACGGGTTTCAGCACTTAATTGGCCAAAATTCAGCACTTAATTGGCTAAAAAGCCACTGATGGTGGTCTGATTAGTGCAGAAACTGGGCCGACAGACTCTGGACGGTGGCCTGAAATTACCCTTGACTTGATGTGTCATGGCCTTAAAACTCTCAAACCTGATCAGACTAGGACACCAACAAACTGTCCTAGAGTAGTCTGAGCTGTTTTTCTCAGCACAATTTCCCTCTGTTTTACCGCATTGACCTATGACCGCCTCAAAGTAGAGGTATTCACGGGTCCAAAAATTTGTACCCGAACCTGAAGAGACCCATAAATGTGTTACACAGAACCGACACGGACCCGTCTATTATTTAAAAGTTGGACCCGGACCCATGCAGAAATGAGAAATACCATAAATGCACTACCCGGAAACGACACAGACCCGTCTACTATTTGAAAGCTGGACCCGAACCTGGCCGGAAATACACAGTCCCGACTGGACCCGATAGGCACATATTCCACAGCAAATTGCTATTAAGAAGTCAATAAACAAGTTGCGAAAATAAAACTTTTTGTCTTGCCTAATGTTAGTAGCCTTCTTCCTTGACTGTGATGCATACAATCTTCCTTGCCAGGAAAGTTCCATCCATGTTATTCCGCTCTTGCCGATTGAAAGAGCATGCTTAATCCACTCATTATTCTGGCTTTAAATGTCCACTTGCTATCGCGGTTACGGATGACAAATGTGACTTTGCCGTTTTGCAATTTTTTTGTATCTTGAGTCAACTTGCATAATAAGATAAGTTTTGTTTGCCCTTTTGAACTATAATAACAATTGCTTGCATTAACTCCGGCTGGGGTCGCTCGTGTTTTTTCGCCTTATTTCCCGGCTCACAATTTTCTCATCCTAATTTTACGAGTTGCAAGTTGCAAAACACACACACAGTGCCGACTGACTCTGATCATGTCTGGGCATTCTCTGATTGACTCAAGTATTACACACAATGTTAAACAGACCCGGGACCCGGAGTAATAGATTGGGACCCAACCCAGACCCCTCTGACCATTTAAAATAGATCCAAACCCGTATGGGTCCCAGGTCGGGTCCTGGGTACTCAGGTCTCGGGGTCCTCAGTGAAGACCTCTACCTCAAAGTTTCCTTCTCCACCTTTCACCTCATTTGTACTTTTTTGAGAGTCAAGCGTCTCTCTCTCCAGAACTAGAGCTAGTTGAATTGTTAAGCTCTTGAGAGGATTTAAGCACTTTCCTTACTTGAAGATCCACTCTAAGAGCTGCATTCATTCTAATTCTACCTCTTCATCTTAATAAACCCACTGTCTCAGCACTCTTATGGGGGATTACACAGAAAGTGCCTTATCCAGCCTGCCCTGAACATGTTCTCATCGCAGGTAACACTTCCCCCCTATTGACCGTTAAGTGCTCCTCCACATTACATGCCCTCTGGAGGTAGAAACTTGACCCTCCAAAAGAGGAACACCGTAGCAGTTGATCATCACTTTCTTCATTCCATGCGGCCATGCCATTATGAATTGCTCAGATAAGATGAAGTTGTAAAATTAGAAGAGCCTTCTTTGTATTCCTTCATGACTTTGTCATCTGCTTGCTTCCATCACTTTTGTTTTTCTTCAGAGATGAATCAGAGTGGTTTCTCTCACCAAGGGCTCTGATTCAGATGGTCAATTGACCAAAAAGCCACCGCCGATGATCCAACTAGTGGCATCGGTGACAACGTTGGCCGATCATCGGTTTGGTGTGTCACGGCTTTAAAACTACCAATCTTAGGCCCTGTCCCAAATGGCACACTTCATATGCACTTTCGGTCTAGTGGACTTACAATGGCTGCCTCATGCACGGATTAGTTCACTTCAGAATTAAAATTTCCTGATAATTTACGCACCCCCATGTCATCCAACATGTTTGTCTTTCTTTCCTCAGTTGAAAAGAAATTAACCGTTTAACCATTTGTGGTTAAAAAGTATATAAATTTTAATTTTTTTAGAAAATGACTGATCGTTTCGCTAGATAAGTCCCTTATTCCTCAGCTGGGATTGTGTAGAGCCCTTTGAAGCTGCATTGAAACTGTCCGATTTGTCATTTTAGGTTTCAAAAGGGTGCTCGCGAGCACCCCCTTTGCAGTCGATGTGCGCCCTCGATGCACACTTCTGCTGAGCCCGCACTGAAGTGAGCTCTGCAGCAGACTTCTTCCCGACAGTCAAAGTGGTGTTACATCACAAAAGTGCGGACTCGTAGGAAGTCTGCGACTGTTTAGGGTGCCATTTGGGACAGGGCCTTAGGCTAGTCTGAGTTATTATTCCTCAGGAAGATCTCCTTCCGTTTTACCGCACTGACCTGTGACCACCTCAAAGTTTCCTACCTGTCCCCTCATTTGTTCTTATTAGAGAGTCAAGCGTCTCTCTCTCTAGAACTAGAGCTGGTTCAAATGTTAAATGCTCTTGAGAGGAATTACCCCACTTTCCTTCCTTGAAGATCTTCCTAAGAGCTCTTGTGTCTCAATAATGTGTTGCATTCATTCTAATTCCACCTCTTCATCTTAATATTGTACTGTCTCTGCGCTCCTACGGGGATTACACAGGAGGTGCCTCATTCAGCCTGCCCTGAACATGTTCTCATCCCAGGTAGCACTCCCCCCCATTGACCGTTAAGTGCTCCTCCACATTACGTGCCCTCTGGAAGTAATAACTTGACCCTCCAAAAGAGGAACACCGTAGCGTGCATAGCTGATTCCCTGACTTTGTTACCCGAGAGGAGATACTGCTCAGCTCTGATGAACGGCTCTTTGCAGGGCTGCTTTTTTTTTTGTGCAGGTGAGGCAGATTAATAAAGTTTACAGCACATACAAGCTTCAGCCATTTATCCCTGACTGCTCGTAATGTTCCTTTCTCCCTCTCCTATTAATCTATACCTCAGACCAGGTTTGCTACCGCAACACTTGCTATGGCTATTCCCATGTTTCATCCTGCTAAGAGGCGCAGCCTTTTCAGAGTCCCTAAAAGATAGCTTTCCTCCCTGCATTCTTCAGCAAGGGGTATGTGTAAGCTATACAGGGAGATGCACTTCACGGTGCCCGTGTGTGTCCGCATACGCCGATGTGACAGTGCTAAATGATCCTCGGTGGTGATGTGCTCAGAAGTGATTTGTTCGGGCCCATGGGTATCGATTCCCCAGCTGCCCAGAACTAAACAGAACAAATGTTGAGCCTGAGCCATGTGAATAAGAGCAGCGACGGGAGAGAACGGCCTGTTCCACCCATTCATCTCTATCAGAATATTCACTTCCCTGAACTTTAAGCACAGAGTGTCATGTCGTTCTTGAGCACACACACCACTGCTGAAGCCTAATAATTCGATGCTGCTCTATGCAAGTTAACGAATGCAAACACTTGTTGCTATGCAAGCATGTTTCAAAATGTGTTAGACAGTTAATGCAAAATTTATCAGTATGTTTTTTTTAACAGTGTAAGTGAAGTCATTTCTGTGGTGCTTTATACAATAGAGTTTGTTTCAAAGCAGCTAATAAACAGGAAAATAACTATCAATGATGTAAACCTAAAATATAAGACAGATTCAAATTCTGCGTTAAAGCAGCTCTACAGAAGACTGTGCCATTCAGATCAATTCAGTTCACAAGAACATGTTGCATTATCAGCACTGCCACAAGGGGCGCTGTTGGTCCTGTATTTGTTTTTAATGAAACGTCTCACCACATTGTCATTTTTACCACATCTCAAAAGATGCATTGTGCAATGTGGTGGATTCGACTGTGGTGGAAATAATTTTCCTAATAAAAATATTCCAGTCAAAAGTAAGGCTGGGATAAATGTGCCTATGTGATAATAACATTCAGTTCAATATATATAGTATGTTGTCTTTTTTTTTATTCATTTATCATTTTAGGCTCTTCATATCCAGTTCGTTGATTTGTTTAACTACTTTAAATCTTTAATTACAAAAATCTTAATTATAAAAAGTACTGTTTATAAAATATGTAAGCGTGTTGTGAAGAATAAGCACATATACGTGAGATGCTGCAAAAGAGACAAAAGCAGCGGTCAAACTAACCACATGTGATATTTTACCTTTAATTTTCCCAAGATCTTCACTGTCATGGTTGTCTCCATGGTAACCAGGTATCTACCTTTAGAAAAATATTTTTTAGGGGCACAGTTGTTCAGTGTGGTGGAAATTGACATCAAAACTTTAAAAATGTATATGTATTGTGCAAATATGATTTATAATTATGATTGTCTCACTAGTTGTTTATATTATCATACTTTTAAGTGTAATAATTTATATTTTTATGATAAATTTTCACAGTTTAAGATTTTAAGTCCATGTGGGATAGAAGTAATGAAGC